>JBBMJM010000017.1:1464309-1478270 GCA_037832705.1 Centriscus cristatus | reverse complement strand
CTGTGTCTCAAGGCGCACACCATCTCTCTATCTCACACACACACACACACACACACACACACACACACACACACACACACAATACTTTGCAAACATGCACACTCAAAAAAAAAAAAAAGACAAAGATGAATACTGATGCATTTTGTCCCATAGTGTGTGCGGCCGTATATGTAGCTGCTATGTGATGAAGGAAAGTATCCTTTTTCTTTTTTTTTAAACATTTCCCTATTACCATTTCAATGATGACCCATGAGCTGCACATCTTATAAACATATGTATCTCGAACCACGATGTGTGGCTGATATGCATATTCCTGACAAATTAGTGAGACACAAAAACGACTTTGACATTTTTTGCAGAAGTTGAAAGATTTGTTGTCAGAAATGTCACGTTTGAGACACCGAGGAGTCGTGTCAAAATCATGTCAAGGAAAAGTAGAGAAAATTAACACATCTCACCATAAATCCTATTTCTCTTCCTTTAAAATGCATGCACACATATCAAATAAAAATAGAAATAAAATTATGAATAAAATACATCAGTTGAATTCATCTTGTGGAATTACATTTTAAATTCATGTAGCAAATTCTGTAATTTGTAATTTTAGAAAAAGTATAGGCTGATCAGTTTTAATATATATGTATATTATCAAGGTCCAAATATCAACATGAAGGTAAAACAATATCAGATTTATATAAATGAAGTTCTTTCAATATTAATTATGAAATGATAAATGCTATGTCGAATGTTCGGTTTCGTTTATTTGCTACACACCATAAATTTTAAATGAACTAGTCTAAAATGTGTTTGTTAAATGTGTTCATATATTAAACATTTTAGTTTTTTGTTTTACTCTATTAATAATAATAATACTAAAAATATTCAGATATTTGTGACTCTGCAACTTTTGAAATGACAATTTCATCTAAAACACACAATGGCATTAAAAGAGTTCACATTTGGGACAAAAGTTAAATAAATAGATGAATTAGTTTCAATTTTCAATTTTCTCCCAGGTGCTGTATTTACCTCATTTTCCTTCTAAAACTTGTGAAGATAATTCTGGTCCTGCTGTGAGTGGAGTACTCGGAACTTCAGTGTTTTTTTTTTTTTTTAATCTAACGAGACGGCGGTGATAGGAGATGGGAAAAGATGGTGGGGGCCGGGGGCAAGTCGGTCAATTTAATTCCTGACGATCTGAAAGAGGTCAGGATCATTTCATATAGCCCTGGCTGAGCAGATCATTACCAGTCACAAATCTGTTGGTTACATGGCAAGGATTTATTGCTAAGTAAATAGGCAACTGTCATAAGTTCTGAAAATGACGTGCTGGCCCTGCGATAATGGCTAAAGGACGATTTAATAGAGTTCGGCATTTATTCGTTATCTGTATGCGGACAGAGACTGAATTGGCACTATCACTCGTGTTTTTAATAATGTGGTAGGCTACCATTGCACAGTTTTTTTTTTTTTCTCCTCTGCATGCAACACACACAAATTCTGGGGCACACACGCACACAAAGCAGCAAATGCACGCACATTTTTCACACACGAACACTATACGGAATAGTTTCGATTTCAGTCACAGCAGAAGGCTTGGCCACAAGAGATTGTGCTGGTTTGAGCCGGCATGGACCAGATTTTACAGGCTACAAAGGAAGCAGATTACCACTTGTATCGAATTCCGTATTGGATAAAAAAAAAATCTTTTGTTTGAAAAAAAAAAAAAAATGCTGATTATCATAACAGAAAAATTGCTGCAGTGCAATTTTGAATACTGGCTCGCATCACAAAAACACAAGGAAACGCGCCCATGCAGGAATAATTATAACATTTAACATCATTGTGTGTTTACTTGTCCGTATCTCTAGAGCAACGGCAGCTTCACAGGCTGCACGAAAGGATAAAAAAAAAAAAGCAGCAAGAAACTAGAAATACAACTCTACGTGGCAAATCCTCCATGAGGACTTACAATCAGTCAGGCAGCACAAATGAGCTAGAATAAGTTTTGTTTAGTGCCCATTGACTGACGGCAGAGCTGGGGCGAGAGATCGCAGGATCTGCTGGGTTTGTTCAAGCCCCCAAAAAACCCACCTCCACAGTGTAGTTTTAAACTTTGGCCTCTTTAATAATGCAGGCTTAGTGGGGAGTTGCACAGAGTTGAGTTGTTCCTAAGTTAGAAAAAGCAATTTCCACTCTCAAGTGCGTCTTGTTACTGCCGACATTTTCCAGGGTAAGAGCTCTTTAGAAAAGCATGCTGAAATTCTTGTTTGCCTCCCACATTACAGAAATTGATATTGACAAATATATATATATATGTATTTTCCTTTACAATGTAACACAGTTATATATAGTTCTGCTTTGTGACTGAAGAAAAAGCAAACATGATGCATGCAACTATTCTCTAACATGCTTTAAAAAAAAAACACACATCCAGGGGAATCAACGTAAGATTTTAATGAATGGTGTACTTAATATTTTTGTTTGGGTTTAATATAGTCTACATTCACCCAGAACTCATTACTCAATGACACATTTCCTGAGTGTGGAGTGGAATGTACATCGAGGAGGCAGATTTATGACACATCTATTGTTGTGGAGGTGCAAATAATATACTAGAGCCTGAATGTCATTTAATCCTCTTTTTGAATGAATTCAAAAATAAGGATACTTAATTTTTTTACCCCATTATTTTCCCACCAGCTCTTTTTTAACCTAGTAATGACATTTGTAATTCAAGATCCAAGAACTGTAAGCCCAGCATGTCTGTTAGCTTTAGATCTGCAAACTTTTCATGTTTCCTAAAAATTTAGATAAAAAAAAGAAGAAGTCAGGAACGTGTCGTTTCCATTTCTGCCAAAACGTGTGGTATTCCCACCATGAGCCCCAGCCCTCTCCTTCTCCCCTCTCTCCCTAGCCCTCACTTAAGATCAGGCAACCTTTCTAATTGTGATTAGGCATAATTAATGGCATATGGGATAGTGCTTCCCCTCAAATGTCTCATTCATTATCACAGATGTAAGCTTCTCCCATACAGGGAATAGTAGTAGCATTTTTTATTTACTCAAAATCTTCTATTCTCTTTCATCAAAAATGTATAGCACTCCTAAGATTAATGTTTCACGACCTGTAGCTGTCGCAATCATCATCGGCACTGTACGTACAATCTATAAAGACACGCATGCACCTTAACTGAAATACATTTGCGTCATAAAATATTGACATTGCATCAGCATTAATAAACAGTGGCTCAGCATTTTTCCAGCTGGGTTCCAAAGGGCACATACTTCTTTTTATCCCTTTTCCACAGAATCTCGCAAAATGACAGATACAAAATATTTCCCCCCAAAACATTTAAGAAAATACTTTCACCGCAGAGTATCGTGTACTTTTTTCCCCTTCTTCGCTTGCTGTCTAAACTTCTGTGATGTGACTCACTTGATAATGGTAGTTGATACAGCGAGTCGAGCGATCCATTTCCTCTCTTTGTTTAATGTGACAGCACCATGACTTGATCTTTGTTTGTTCAAAAAAGTCAGCCTGAGCGGTGTGCTCAGCTTCATTTAATGTATTTGTCTTGTGATTTCCAAATGCTAAACATGCAAACAGAAACATCGTCAAGGTTAATTCTCTCCCCAGCCACATGACTGATCCTCTCCCTGACATGTTTATGCTTTCTATCTCTCTTTCACCCTCTCTATCTTTTTTACCCTCTTCTTCCTTTTGCTCTCATGATGCAGTTGATAAAGTTACGTGAAGAGGTAAGTGCTCCTCTGCTTTCCCACTGAAATCTCAATTTCCCCTCATCTCAATTTCCCCTCATTCCAACCATAGAAAATTAAGATCAGCTCATTGGAAGACGTTTTTTTCCCCCTTTTTTTGCATGTCTGATTGAAGAGCACAAAGGCCAAGTCAAATATAATGAATTTACCTAGGGCCGATCACTCCTCAAGTATAAGAAAGACATAACTCGTCTGATATGCCGAGACAAATATTGGGAAACAAGGCACATATTAGGATAATAACACTCTCTTGATTCGACAGGCTTGTACTTGTGCTTGTACAATTTACCTTTGACCGTCTTCCATGAGGCCAAATGATTTTGTCCCAAATGAGATTTTACAGATCATAATATTTTCTTGATTCAATAAACTCTGAAGTGAAGCTGTTCCCGTTGCCATTTATAATTACCAAGTCAAACCATTCAGTGTACGTCTTTGTTCCCATTCCGCCATATCCACTGTGATGGACCATTCACCATCGGCAGTGTCTTAAAACTGACTGTTGTCAGGCCTTTGCCAACACATATCTTCCCTATACATGAAGGTATGTGCCTACTAATGAGCCATTAGAGGCTAAATTAGGCTTTTATAACCCATGTAAGCTTCGTGGATTGGGTATCCTTTCCTTTACAGTATGTAACAGAAGCAGATCACGCTGTTTTAACATGGCATTGTTTGGTCACATTTGACCACTTTGCCAGGATCATAAAAGGCCTGTGTCTTTTTTTAAGACTTCCTTACTGTCATTTATTCTTGTCCAGTAAGCGTAATCCCTGATGACAATGACAGTAACGTGTCATTCGTTCTTTCTGTCTCACTTTATAATGATCAACAACAAGCATTTAGTTTTTTTTTTTTAGTTTTTCTGTTTCATCAGATAAAGATAGTATGAAGTCTTGGTGCCGAAGATCCCAAACTGACTTGTATGGATGTTTTGCTATGTTATTACAGTCCATAAAAAGATAATTTGTCCAGCAACAATCGGGATGTTCGCTAGTTTGTGTGTCTTTGAGGTGACAGACACAGACAAAGCAACTAATGTCACAGAAATGAATCTTCTCCAACTCCTTCAATTGTTGGGCCCGAGCTTCTCCATTGCATTCAGTTTGACTATGGACACAGAAGTTTTGATCATTTTTGGGTTGCCATGACAACCTGCCAATACCCCCAACCTGTCCATACATTCAGTTACTTTCAATCTTTTCACATTTGTCTACTTCTGGTTCTAAACATCAGCACCAGAGACACTAGTAGGACAGGTATCTCTTCTATTATTAGGTATTCAAACAAATGCCAACGTAATAATACATGCAACCTAAAGTACTTTTTTCATTATTAATACCTGTCTTTAATGACATTCTAAAACCAGGCTGGGGCACGAGGTGCACACAGTGTGCTGTTAACTGTGCCTTACAGTAAGTCCATGTTGAACGTGCTTTCTCTTGAAACTGAGTAATTCAATTCCTATCAAAGCCTGTCCATTCATAGCTATTCATAATTTAGAGCACCAGCATGGCCATGTTGACATGTTTTTTTCCCTCCTCCTTTTATTCAGCTGTACTTTTGTTTTCCCCTTATTCCTCCCACCCTTTTGTGCATTTCCTCTTAGCCCGAGGGTCAGAAGACATCTTGAGTTACCTCACCTGTCTGCCTCTTTTTGAATGGCCTGAATCTGTGATTCCCTGCCTCTTCGCCATCTCCATTGCAGTCTCTTACCCTCCTGTTTTTCCCCTGCTCTGGAATCAAAGGCTGGCACAGCTTATACACACTTAAGCCTTGCTTTAAAAAAAAAACTATACTTTTTTTTTTTCTTCAGCTGAAAAACATGTTTAAATATTTAGTACCCATATTCACAGCTGTTTGACACTTGTAATTCCTCGTCTTACAAGTCCCAAACAAACGGCACAGAAGATCACACAGTCAGTCTGAATCACAGCTGTCATCATTATTCACTTTGACTCTCTCCCACCCTTATTGAAATAATAAGGAAATCATCTGAACTTTGGAAAATGGTGATAGTAACCGCCTGTGTTTGATATTGAAAAAAGGCAGGAGAACGAAAGAAGAGGGGAGAGATTTCTTTTGAGCTACAGCTGCATTGTTCTGGGGCTCCCTGTTAATAACTTACAACTGAAGAGTGTTTCTTGACGCAAAAAAGCACAACAAAAAAACACCATTTTCATGGCTGCTAAGTAGATCTTTGTTCAAAATGTAGGTGTCAGATGAAAAGGCATACATGCATAGACAGAAATGGTGGTGGTGGGGTGGTGCACCAAGACACTCACAGTTGCACAATATTTATCATATATTATATTTAAAGCCTTTGCTAGAAGGCTGCATGGGATGATCAAATATTTTGACGAGACCCTTCATATTCCTCTGTACTGTAGATAAACGGCAGATATAAATTGCAAGCCAGTATCGTAGCTTCCACTAGGTGTGCGTGCATGTAGGTCTTTGCCTTATTTTGAAGGTTTCAGACTGTTAATATCATTTGAACCGCAGGGGCCAATACTTGATATGGCATTGTAACACAGCAGGGTCGGGAAAACAATGTACAATCATGTGGGTGTAAACTTGAACAACAGAAGCTTCTCTGGACTGTTGGAGTCACCCCATGTCTTATGCTTTAGTTCTCCAGTGCCTGAAGTTTACCAGCATGTTTAGTTTCAATTGTACATGCTTCTTTTCATTGTATTTCTTGGCATCATGGATGGATTGTTTCATTATTAGGGCCATCACAGCTTGCCATTAGTGGTTGAACTCTCACCCTTTCCCTTAGGTTCTGTCACTGTCTTACTCGGGGCGCATTATTCTAATGATCTCACACACATATACACTGCCAGCAATACACCCCCCCGCCACCCTCCCCAGCCCGCAGCCCCCTCCCACCTCACCCACCCACACTCACCATCCCCTCCCCCTGGGCGTAAAAGAAGACAGAATGAGGGAGAAAAGCGGGAGAGAGAGAGAAATTCAGGAGGAGAAAGCTTTGAAGTGGCTTTCCATCGCAGTGAGTCTGCCGGCCGCCTCCCCGAGATGTGTCACCTTTGCCAAGAGGGAATAGGAAAATCACGTTTCGAATGGTAATGATAACATACTAATCACTTGAGCTCTTTGAAGAACCCAGGGAGTGTGCTACTCTGTCAGTATCCCTGGTTCCTTCATGCTCCCAGGCACACACAGGCAATGCAGCCATGGTCTAGGTGTATTAGCTTAAACATTGCATGTCAATACATTCCCTTCCATCTCACTTGTTCCATAGGGGCTCATTATAGCCCAAAATTTAGGTTTCCAACATATTCACACCCATGTCACATCTTCACCCCCCCATGACTCCACCACACCCTTTACCAAAAACACACCACCCCTTACATCCTGTCCTGTGCACCATGTTTGCACCGCTTTTCCCCTACCAGCCCGTTTTACCACCCAGCCACCCACCCTGTTTTCTCCATCCTCCCCCTGCCCTCCCTTTTCACTATTCAAAAAGTATCGCTGCAATTTTAAATGACATCTGTCAGTGGTGCAAAGAAAGGGAGGCAAGGGAAAGAAGGGAGTTCAGAGGGAGTTTTTGCCTTCCTGCTCTTTTCCCATCCCTCTTATTGTCAAACTTTGAAAAGTGTGTCAACTTATTTTTTTTTTTCCTTCCCATATTTTTCATTTCCTCAGAGTGATTAGCTGGTACATATTTTGACAGCTGAACCAAAACTAAAGATTTCAGTTCTCCCTCTGTCCCCTTTACTCGTGTGTTGGGTGTAAATGGTTGTCATCGAGGCGGTTGTCATTTATCAAGTTCTTTTTGAGTGTCAAACGCATTACATCCAATGAGATTCTTAACGCAGTATATTAGGAAGGCCATCCAAACCAACAACATTCAAGTAAACATGTAAGTCTTGCATTTTTACAGTCTCTGATCCTCTCCTTTGAAGGCAGCAGGGTTTAAATAAAAGCTGGTTATGAGCTTGCAACAGTGGACACAGTGGAGTTGTTTGTGTCTTGACTTCACTGAACACTGAAATACAGTTTTGTTTAGATTCATTGGGGTCTTTAGGGTGTCGTACTAGATAACCTTTTTGGACGCATATACAGCATATACATTACTGCAGGTAGTCCTGCATTAAACTACAGTTATCACCCCTCTTAGCTAATGGTGTTAAAAGCTAATTGATGATTAGAAAACTGTTGCAGTTATGTCACACAGCTTACTATTGATTAGATAAGCTATAGATCAGACATTGCCATGAAATATATGTGGGTGAAACTTTTAACCAGTAATGTATGTAACAATCAGTCATAACTAATGAGTCGAGCTTGACGTTGGGTCACCACAAGACTCAACAGCTTCAGTGCATCTTTGTTGTAGATTCTACATGCGGTAAATGCCATCTAACACAAATCTCCAATTGGTGTGGCGTTGTGTTAAAGGCCATATTGTCCGATACACATCCTGTTCTAATATGCATCAAACTATTCATTGACCAGTTCTGGATGGTCTTTGTTCCCCACTCTTTTCTTATTCAGCTTTTCTTGCCTCTGTTTTTGTAAAGTATTATACCAATATTATTTTTTTTTTCCCAAGGAAAAAAACAAAACAAACAAGCAATCCTCATATAAGATTCCTATGATCACAAGTCCCAAGATACAACTCAAGGCCATCAGTCAACAGATCAAATCTGCTCTTGTCTTGCTTGTCTGAAAATCGTCAAACCATAGATGAGAAACGTCTGCCTTCAGTTGATGTATTTATGATTATATTAGAGTCCCCGCCTTCACCTTGATACCCACAAATATCAACCTTGAAAAATTGATCATGTTACTTATTTAATTATTTATAGAACACATCTTTTGTTGATGTGTTCTCTGAACTTCACGCTTTCAACGGGCAGCCTTGTCAGTCGTTCATGCTGTGAATAGGTGGTGTTGCTGATGTAGTGACTCATGCATCACAAAGTGCCATGTTGGTTCAGCGCCGTGAAATACATTAGAAGAAGACAGCAAATACTACATGATTCTTCTTTTACACTATCCAGCATCTACCACCAGAGGTCATTCTGATTACTCATGATAATATCACTACAGGGAGTTGGTGATCCTCCATACAGGATCGGCTTTTTGTCTGGGACACCTGGATGGAAGTGTCTCTTAATCGGCCTCACTCTGATGAAGATGACACGAGCCGGCAGCAAATCTTTACAGACGCTTTTGTTATTGTGTCCAAGACGAGGCAGCGGCGTGTCTCACATTGTCAACCTCAGCATGCCTATGCTTGATATTCCATCAGCATAGAAATACATTGTCATCCATGAAGGTTATTGCCAACCTGGCTGTATTATGTTGTCACTGTGAATGAGGTCTGTCTGTTTCGGTGACAGTGTTGATGTGTTTCTTTGAAACGGGTTCCAGCCCTCTCAATCAATTTGTGTGTTTGTTTCTCCGGTTTGTTTGTCTATTTATTTATCCCCCCCCCTCGTCTATTTGTTGCAGAGAGCACATCTGTTGGACAACACAGAGAAGCTGGAAAGGTCATCGCGGAGACTGGAGGCCGGCTACCAGATAGCAGTAGAGACTGGTAAGTATTCTGATTTGGATTGGGGCTTGGAAGAAGTGGGGTGGTGTTTGGCGGGATTGGGTGGGGGCGTTCAAGATAGCGGTGAGGATGAGTGAGCGGCAGCAAATTGTCTTGCTCATATGTGAGGTGGGTGGAAATGTGTGTTTGTGCTTGGTGTGTGTGTGTGGCGGGGGGGTTGTGGAGAGAGAGAGAGAGAGAGAGTGAGAGAGAAAGAAAAAAAAAAAAAACCTCGTTCCTTGACGCCTGATGACATTTTCAGGAGCACATCAAAGGTGAGCCAGGGAGGGAGAAAGAGAGAGGCGTGCAGGCGACAGATCGAGCGCCGCTTCTCCTTCCTCTGCTCCCGAAGAAAATTCATGCATAGCTACAACAGTGTTCATCCGTGTGTGTTTCACTTGTGTGTGTTTGTGTGTGTGTGTGTGTGTGTTGGTTTGGTGGCGGCTTTTTTTATTTTTTATTTTTTATTTTTTTGTTTTGTTACACAGACAGGGGGTCTGTGAACATCAGTGTTCCTCCTGAAGTTCTTAATTCCGGAGTGCGAGAGGAGTAAATAAATAAATAAATGAATGAATATAAACAACAACAAAAAAAACAGAAAATCACTTTTTAAATAAATCATCCAAAAACAAAAATTATCTTCTTCCCCATTATCAATTTTTTTTCATCCTATAATAGGAAGACAAATTCATTTGGATCTTAAATAGCTTTAACCAGTTAGCATCTATCCTGTCTTCCCTCCTGACAGTCACCACATTATTGAGGCACAGTGTATTCCTCAGAGACGTATCAAAGCTCATTCTTGAAGTATCAACCAGCTTTCGGTGGCATCCGTTGTAGTTTTGAAAAAGTTTGTCAATTTGCACTATAATGGCAGGGCGGCTGGTGTATGCGACATTGACAGATTTAATAATTCAAGTCAAGGAAGGTTCGCACATGGACCACCAGCTTTTGATGTTCCCTTCGAACTGTAACTATTCACAAATTCATAAATACAATCTGCATTCTCTGCTTAAGAATGTGGCTTCGGAAATGATCGGAGCTCCTCACCGCACCGTGTAAAATTCCGAGAAAGCCAACAGATTATTATTTTTTTTCTTTCACCCAGTTGTAATCTTTTCCTGGAGTGGCACCTCACAGTTTGATCGGCGTTGAAGAAGTGGGCCATGGCTTAACAGTGTTCAGTACCTCCAGAGCCCGGCCACATGCCCCTTGACCCCGCATCCCTGGTGGCTGACTCCTCCGCTGTGTGCCCGACTAGCCAGGAACAATGCTCGTTTATCCTGCCTCGGCCCTACAGACTTGGTTTGGTCGGCGACAACCGTGGGGTGTGTTTGCGGTTTGGTGGGGAAGCTTCACCCTGTGTGTTTAATCCATGACCCTTTCCTTTACTCTGCTGTCGATACCAACCGTCCGCTCTGATGCACAGCCTGAAACGGCAGTGGCAACGGGTCAGACATGGAATGCAACAGAATACGCAGTTCTCCACCAGACTAATCACAATAGGTCGTCATATTTATCCACCAGCTTGGTTCACGTCCTCAAATACATGCCGTCCCAACAATAATTAGACATCTGTATGAAAGCCGGTTTATTTATAGTTCTCTAATAAGACAAGTACCAAACACTGGGATTTGTTCCTTTTGCAAACAAGCTACTGCTGTATCCAACAATGACTGAATGTGTATTTTGTAGTTCCTTTTCTTTCACATCATCAACCAGCAAATGACAGTGGCTATTTCCTCGCTCAGTATGAAAATGGGTGAGGACCAGGCTTTGAGTTTTCTCAAGCTGAGGTGTTACATTCATAGACGTTTAAAACGAGAATAATTAGGGTGTTAAATGTTTCTCCAAGCAGACGCGTTCTAGTCATTCTGTAAATACTGTACATTTCATGTGGAGAACCTCAACTCTCCTCAGACATCTAAGCTATACTTTGTGCCAGAGCAGTTTAGCATCGTTATTTTTTTTGCAGTAATTCAAAGTTGCACCCTCCATCCACAATGACACTGTAGCCTTTAAGAGCTGTAATTGACCACAGGGAGTAGAGGAACTAAAAGACATTTTATTTCAAAGAGACAGACCCTGAACAAAGAAATGGTGTAGAAACTCAGCTTTAACCCCTTTTTCTCCAGAGTTGACAATATATTTCATAATGACCAGGAACTAAAAAGCCAGGATGCTTCTAGGTCACATTTAAGGACCCATTTTCTGACAAATGATGGCTCCTCATGCAATTCCGCAGTATCAATTGTATACCCCACATACACACACACACACACACCGCCCGCCATCATTCTCAATGTATCCAGTGTATTAAGTAAAAAACAAAGACTTGTCAAAGGCTGTAAGAGCCCTTAGAGGGATGTAGAGCAGAGTCTTTAAACATGCAAAGCTATTTACCGCACACACCCTCAAGAACCAGGGTTCTCCGTTTGTCTCATAAATAAAGTATAGAAGTTCGTTAGTGAAGAGCACTGACTTAAAAGTCCAGACACAGCAACAAGCAGGCATGGGAGTTAAAGCCGGCCCTATAAATAAAGAGGGAGGGAACGCAGTTAGCCAATTTAAGGACATTTGAGTCTGGGGCATTTGAAATGCCCAAATGTGGAGGCTTGACTGATGTTAAATCAAAGACATGCCATATTTTAGTCCGTCCCTTCACAGCTGAAAATATCCTGAATCATTTATGATCTCGTTGTTTAGAAATAGATGTGATGTTAGCAAAGGACTGTTGTAGCAGTTAAATGTGCCAACATCTTGATTCTTATTTATTAAAGGTTCAATTTGAACATATATAATATTCTCTACACTATAATATGAATAATACATATTTATATATTCCGCTGTTCCATTGCAAATAATAGAATGATCTTCAGCTGAACTCAATTTATCAAGATAGAGCAGCCCTACGAGGCTTTTAATGCGCAATTGTCACTGACGCTGTGAGGTCAATTTTAAACTGGGCAGCAGCGATTTACCGTAATGTTTGCTAGAAAACGGGCAAACACGTCTCAGACAGCTTTCGAAATTCATGATCCTGTCTAAAATATGAAATGTTGACAGTTATTATGTCATTAAAGATTTCAAATTTTTCCAAATATTGTAGCAAAAATAGACATGTCATAAACTGGCAGATGTTTAGCGTTTTTAAATTCACTTCTCGGTTTGCACAAATATTTTGCCGCTGAGCGTCTGAAACAAAAGACAGCGACAGACAAAAGCGTTGTAAAGGTGGTTAGCAAGAGGCTAACAGCACTTCCTGGGGAAGTGTCCTTGGCGTTATGGAGTCTGTAATCGATACAGTGAAATGAAAACGTCTCATTAGAGATTGATTTCAGTCCCATTTAGATAGACAGAAAGGGTCGGGGCCAGGCCCCCAGGGGCCCCAGTCAAGCCCAAAGTTCACACCATACCAGGTAGAGAGCAGCACTGCAGGCTATCAACTTTATTAGGATGGAGATAAGCTGATTAGACGTTGTCAATCAAAGGTGCCAGTGCCTCAGTCATGATCCAGGGGACTTTCCTTCTGTTTGTCCTCTTTTCTCTCTCTTCCCGTTCTCACAAACCCCCCCCCCCCTCTTTTTTTTTTGTAGTAAATCATTGAAGCGACCAACAAAGTGGCAGCGATCGCAGGGCTAAGCTAAGCAACCCCGCCGTCGTCACCAAGGCAGAACGCGTGAGGACCCTGTGATGATGTGACGACTATATTAAAGAGTACATCAATTTGTTTTAAAGCAGTTTGATTTTCAGCAGCAGCCGTATTAAAAGAGAGGGGAAAAGAGGGGAGGGCGAGTGTGTCGGCGTCATCGAGCACGGTTCCAATGGTATAACAACGGGTGCTGGGACAGCCAGAAATAAATAGATAAATGACAAAGTGACGTGAAATAAATAAATATGTTCTTGTAAACATAAAAAAAAAATCTTCATGGCTGCCGTTTGAAGCCGAGAGCAGCTTTGAGTCTTGCTGTGAGTCCATGGGCGCTGGAGTGGCCCAGTAACACAACGCACAGTTGTCCCGACTCTCTATCTCTCCCCCTCCATCTTCGTCTCTTTCTCTTTTTCTCTCCCACTTGCTTTATTTCTTCCTTTTAAAGATGAGACTCAGTGATTCTTTTGGGGCTAGGCCACCAAAGTGGCACTCGATCCTCAAATCCATAAGCAAACACTTAGCAAATGACATAATCATTTAAATCCTCAATGAAGAGTGTTATTTTAAGATGAAGCTATTATTCGGGGTGGGGTGGGGGCGTTGTTTACTATGGGCTCATTCTTAGATGTGTAAAGCTGAGCTATCATTTTATACAATGAAAGTAAAACACTTTCAAATTAAAAAATTCAAATTATAAAATTATATTTTATGGACATTTTTTTAGTTATTTTAAATTTAATTTATCAATTTAAAGTAATTTATCATTTAAAGTAAAATGCCATAATCTCATACTTTTTAATTCTATTATTATAATAATTCTAGTTATTGGCACTATTATTTTCCTGTTTTAGAATGCATTCTATAATATACATATGTGTGTATGTGCGTACACACACACACACACACACACACACACACACACACACACACACACACACACACACACACACACACACAC
>JBBMJM010000017.1:1435503-1451310 GCA_037832705.1 Centriscus cristatus | reverse complement strand
GAAATGTTAGAAATGGAACTATAGTCAGGAACAGAGGGTACGAGAGAAACGGACCCATTTATTATTAACCAATGAGTTACATAAGATAGATCTCCCAAGAGGAATTAACAATAAGAATATTCTACAATTGAATAAAATAAATAAAAAATACAGTTGAAGATCATGAAAAAAAATCATCTAAAAAAATCCAATAATAATAATAATAATAATAAAACATGTTAAAGTGCATTTGTTGTTACTGTCAGTATGTAGTGTGAACAACTGAGGGCAGGGACCCAAAAAACACAATATTTTCCCTGCTGAGTACTTATATCAGACATTTTAGATGCTCCAATACTCGTGTGTGGTACGGGACAAGGCCGCCACCTTGTCCCATACCACACACTTATCACCCACCCAACCCACCCCCTCCCCTCCTTCCTGCCAGACAGAAACAGTCCAAACCCACCCTCCACCACAAAAAACAGAACGCGCTCACCTTTTGTTTACTATTCTCAAAGGTGGATCATGGGCCGAGCCTGGTAAGGGCTTGTGACAGAGGTGATGTCTAAATTAATCATTCATGGCCTTTCACATGGGCTACAGTAACACAGCTGAAATATTAATGGCAGTTGCAGAATAAATTTGATTCCCTTTTCTCTCTGATTAGAATCCACAGGCGTGCTCACACACACATGTTTATTTATGCCCTGGAGATGAGGAACGGGGTCACTATCAGGAGTTGGTCCGCACATATAGACACACATGCGGACGCTCTTCTTCCCTCTCCTGCTTACCACTTGCACTTGTGCACCACCTCATTGTTTGGGAATATGTACATATTTTCACGTGTGGTGGGCGAGTGGGATATACATTATACATTATATGCTTGTACCGTCGAGGTGATATACTGTACGAATGGCCAAGGGCGTTTGTTTATTATTTAAATTAGTTGGAGAGCTTTGTCTTTTTTGGAGGGTGGGGCGGTGCAAGACCTCCGGGAAGAAGTGAGGTTGTATGACTTGATGACTTGGTGTTCCCACTTTTGGAAACATTGCAAAATTCTCCTTCTGTCCCGTTCCAAACTGCAACAGAGACTTTTGGTCAGTTGTGCTTTGATGAAGCAATAAATGTTAATACCTTGAATAAATAAGGTGTAATACAGTCACTTAGAAAAGTATTGTCCAATTTTCTACTCTTAGGTTATTCAGCATTCCAGACACTGTTAATGCATGAGAGAACTTGGTCGGTGCAGCAGCTGTTTTTCTTCTCCTGTAATTCAGATCATATCAACATAAATAGGAATCAGAATCAGATTATCAGACAAGTAATTGTTCTGTGTTAATTATTTTAACATAAAAGTCCGTAGGTAGGTCAGTAAGTTAGACATTTAGTGGCGCACCGGTGGATGTTTACTTCCACAGGCCGGTCCAGTGAAGTGGCAACAATTTTCCAGCTTTTAAATGAAAAATTCAAATGAACGACTTTAAACTTCTTGTGCAGAAGTTGATTGTAACTCAAAAATGATAATAAAATAAGTAAAAACTAATGATGATCTGACATCAGAGCGTTCTGATACATGGACGCTGCAGTCAAGGGTCTATAAACTCACCATCTTTAATTATTCTATTTAATCATGATCCATTTATGCCATATATTCTCATTAGTTGCCCATCAGAGATTATTTTTCTGATATTTCTTAGCCATCAACAGTTCCACTTTCCTCGCCTGACTGAAAGTGAACTCAGCCCTCTCTGGTGTCATATTTTGGGATTGATTACACATATCACTTTATGCATTTGCTAACATTCAGGCTACAGAAAGCTAAACAAGCCGTGTGTGTGTGTGTGTGTGTGTTTTTTTTCTTTCAGTGGCATTCGTCTGGCTCTGCTACAGCCTCCTCACCACTGTCACATAGCAGCGACCGCAGCATCATGCTCTCATTGAGACATAAAATATCAGTGGGCATGTTTTCTTTACATTTCATGTGTGCACGTCTCAGACCGAGTGTGCGCTATTGACTGGGCTATATGGGAATATTTGCGTCTTACCCTAATGATGCCTTCCACTTCCAATGTATAGTGGTGGCTACTACGCAAACACACCACAGTCTTGCTGAGACAGGTCATTTTTTTTTCACTGCCAGGACTGTCAATCCACGCTGGCACCAAATACTGTAGATCCAGGGCCACATTGGACTCATTATTCTCTATGTGCATGTTGGCCTCATACAGAAATATGACTGGACGGACACAGACGGTATGAATGACAGCGTGGTGAAGTAGAAGTGTCCAGCAAATGTTGTGTTTTTCCTAATTAAGACAGAAAGGCAGACATTTAACACACTGTCCTGATTATTAGCTGTGTGACAGTGATAGCTTAGTTGGCCGCCGAATGCATGCTGACTCCATCGCATTGATGCAATAACTGTTTCCGAGTAAATTGCGAATAATTACAAATTTTCTTGTCATAGGAACGAAATGCCTTTCCAGGGGTCCAGAACAGAAAAAATGTTTTCACAGCCGTATAGCTCAGGCATACTTTCACTCTACCCCCATAATCTATATACTGTAGATGCATTTAGGGAATCATGGCCGTGCCAACTGTAGATCTCAACTTGTGGATCGTGGACCCCAACAGGGCCACTTCACAAAGTCTGAGGGATGACTATTTTCTACCACTTCCCGACACTCTACCCTGATAAACGGGGAAACTGAGAATAAAGTGTTTCTCACCCTCTGGCCCATGGACTGCAATGGTTCCAGCAGCAGTACCCACATTAAAATAGCTCAACAAGGGATTTTCTAGTTGTATTCCTCCCTTTTTGCCCCATTTAAAGTTTCGTGAGCGTCCTATCAAGCCTCTTTAAGCATCTCTCACCCAATCAGTGCGTGTTCACTCCTGCCAGCCTACCGTTCTCTTTCCTCCCACTTGACAGGGCGGATGAGTGCCTTGCTAGACATTTGGCAATGTGTGATGGGGGGTTGAGGGGGGGGGGGGGTCAAGGCCTGTGCCCTGGGAGTGTGGTATTTTAATCTGGGCTATTTGTAATGACAGGCCTCCTATGAGCGCAGAGGAGTGGCAGATTGAGAGGCTCTGACAGGTTCTAATCGCTGTCAGGAAAAGTAGCCGAAGAATGTGCCAACTACACCCCCCTCCCCCCTTGCCGTCCGCTCCCATAGCTGTTGTTCTCCGTTGTTTTTCTGTCTTGCACTGTGCTCCCTTTCACCTGTCGATGTTAAAGGTGAATGGGAGATTGTTGCTCTCCTCCTGTCTTCCTTTTGTCCTCCCACTCTTACATTGGCTGGCATCCAGGAGCCCCTACCTGCCAGCTTAATCCCTCTCACCACTTCACAGACCACACCTCCTCTTCTCGGCTGCTGTGCAGTTGTTCACATTCTTTGGCCTGTCTCTCTGTGTCCCATGGTCGTTGGCAAACCGCCTTCCTGACTGTCTGAGCCAAAACCAATATACACTGTACAAAATGACGATGTATTATTGTGAACATACATCTGCACATCAGAACTTTGATCATGCTGACACATCTCGACAGATGTCCCATTTGAGATCTATAAGTGATTATTTACAAGTAGCCTTGCAAAGTTAAACACTGTTTTATGAACATATACTTATGAAAGACTTTAACGCAAGTTGCCACTAGGTAACACTATCTCATCGTGGAAGCTGTAAAAATTCCCAGCTTTGCGCATTCCATAACGTGCGAGATCATGTCAGAAGTGGAGAAAAGGAATCTGAGATCACTTTTAGCAGGTTTGTCTCCGTTGGGATTATTGTTTCGGCCACTTGTCATCAATTTATATGCTAACGTCTCCTAGTATTTCAATCACACGTGGATGAAAAGAACTAATGTCTCCTGGTTCACAGGATAGAGTGACATTACATCCCCTCAATCAATGGTCATCAGCAAAGAAGTGACAAATACAAAAAAAATAAATGTGGAAAAAATAAAAATAAGTTTTCGGGTTCAGCACAAACTTGCTGCTCTGCCTCTTCTCTCCTTTGGCACGGGCGAGGGTGGTGAGGCTCGGCCCAGGTGCCGTCTGTGCCATTGGCGCTAAAGTGAGGAGAAGCTGGCACACTTTGGGCATGGCTGTGGCCCTTCTTCCTCAAAGGCTTGCCTCATCTCCCTTCTTTCCCCCTCGCAGTCCCTGCTGCTCCATAGCCCAGGGAGCTCATTAGGCCAGACTTCCTCTTCATTTAATCCATTTTTCATAGCCTGAAAAACAGCCCCTGATCTTAAAAATCCTGGCTAATTTAAGCCTGGATGTTGGGGAAAAGAGTGAAAATATCATGGAAAAAAAACAGGCCTGTGCATGTTTTTTCGTATTTCTTATGTCAAAATTAAATGTTTTTACAGAGTCACTCCACGGCCACAACGGGAAAATGCTGAACCTTCCGTGATATGAGGAGATTTTTCGACTGCATCCTATTCCTCCTCTGCCTTTCCTGTTGTCTGTGTCTTGTGGGAGAGCAGTGTGTTAACTTGGCCTAATGAAAACATTGGTAATAACATGCTCCCTCTCCACGTTCCTTTAATTATGTATCTCCAACTGGATAGCAGAAGGCCCCTGTAGACCCGCAGCTCCACTTGTGGAATTGAAGTTTCATTTGTATCTGGATTCCTGGTGGAAAGGATCTGTGCAGAGAAACGAATGGCATTTTCTCATTCTTTCTCACATGCTTCTCTTTCCTCCCAGAAACTCCCTCGGTCTCTCTTAACATCGTGTTATTCCCATCCATCTCAGTTACTTATTGATTAAGGGGAAATTCTTTCAGAAACAACCAAGTAGTTTCTATGAAAGCGCGGTGTCTTTGGGGTAGATCCTTCCTGGTCTCTGCCTCGGCCTTTGTTATGGATCTGTTCACAGCATCCGCACAAACACTGTCCAAGTTCACATCCTCAAAAGTTGTCCAAGTCTTTGTCCTTCATCTCCCTCTGCAAAGACAAAGATTTTTTTCCCCTTATTTCCCCCCTCTCCTTTTTATCTTCCCTCCTCCGTGGAACCATCACAGCATTAATATACCTCCCAGGTATAAAGTGTTGATGAGCGCCTGTCTCCTCAGGCTGACACGTATTTCACCAAAGGTCTTGAGGGGGAGACACTGACGAAGCTGCTTACATATCCCGCGAGCGGATGTGGTGGAATTGTTAAGCAGCCTTGACTGCCCCCTCATTAGCCTCCAAGATGCCTGGTGACAGAGGTGAGGCAGAGAAAGTTGTGTCAGTCTCAGAGGGGGAGGGTCAGCGCCCTGAAGGGTAGCATGCAATGGCCGTGCCAGGCCAGGACCCTGTGCCGCTCTCTTCGGTGCCTCCTCTGTCAGCACGGCCTCTGCCCCAGGCCGCTGCAGAGAGGGCACACAGGGGGCTGTCATGCGTCTGCCTCAATTACAATCAGGGACGGAGTATGCAAAGACTGCCCACTGATGCCGCTCTCATCGTAGTTATAATATTTGTGATTTTTTAAAATCTGATGTCCCATGACGATGGAAACTCTTCGTTCAATGCAGTTCTGACGATTTGCTTAAAAAGAAATCCATTTTAGAGAATACAAAAATAATAATAAAGCAAGTAATTTTTTTTGGACACTCAAACACTCTTTACATTGGATCCATTATTCATTCCCACCACAATCACACACTGATGTGACAAACTATGGAAGTCAAAGGGCTTCAGAGGGTGCATAACTCCACTGGGGTCCTGTCTACTTCCTGAGAAAACCCTCAAATTCTCCAGATCTCCACAAAAATGGCCCTCAAGGGACACAGACATCCACCAGTTTGAGAAATGTCACTTTTTAATATTCTGCAATGATCGACACTGAAATTCATTTGGGTTCGTGTGCTGTGAATGCTGCAGACAGACATACATCCAAAGCAACAGACATGGCGAAGATATAATCAAACACTGAGCGTTTCTTGGCCACTGCAGCTTGATGTGTCCAAGGCAGTGCAAGCATTGTCTCTCACATACACACACACTCACACACACCCATCCAAAGCCAGTCCATTCCTTCCAGAGTAGCTCAAATTTCAGTCGGCCAAGAATTTTCGTCGGTTGTCGTCAGTCGTAACAAAATGCATCTGAAACGAATGTGATACTGTTAACAACATGCTGGCCTCGGACCAGCTGTAGCACAGTCATGTCAAACATTTACAGTGTATACAAGTGTTTGTGTTACTGGTCTCATCTGACCTTCTTTACATTCTGCATATATGTCGCAACGAATATATCCAATATCCATTCTGCCTGTTGGAGGCTGTGGCCATGGGAACAATGCACTTATGTTTTGAGGCTCCACATATGTACTAAACGAATAGGCATAAGTATTAGTTTCCTTGTGGTCATGCTGCGCCACTGCTGTCGCTGTCACTCATAACAGGGTCACATACCATCATCCCGCCACTGAGCTGATAGTGACACTTGGCTGAAAGAAGCAGCTTGTGTCAAAACACATTTTTTGACACCTCCTGCGGCCGACCTGTCAAAGGACTGTGGCAGCGTTGCCAGGTGGCGTGTGTTAAACATGAGACAGACCTAAATGCCATCTAATTTTGTGATATTACACACATTATCTTGACGATTGTCTTTGTGTCTCTTATTCTAGAACTGGCCTCAGCAGCATGGTGTTTTAAAAAAAAAAAAAAAAAGCCCTCAGGGAGCTGCGCCAATCATAGAAACTGCTCCCTACCCTCATGTCAGCCTCCTCAGCATATTAAAAAAAAAAGAAAAGGAAATTATTTCTTCAAAATGACAATGTGTATTGCTCAGTTATAGATTAAAAGCACGGGACTTACTTTAAAACAAGAGAGTCCAAGACAAAAGGGAAGACAGGCAGGGGGAGGTTAAAAAAGAAGGCCAGCTACTGAGTTGACAACTGAGTTATGATATCGTGTCCTTTATGAATAATTAATTTGATGGTGCTAAGGCCCCTTAGAAGGTAGATTAAATTAGTTCTGCCATGTCTTAAAACTTAGATATGCTTCATTAGTGTGGAAGACGGTGGCAGACGTGTCGGGTATTCACCCAGGCCTGTTTTAGTTAATGATGAAGAACCGCGGACACCTTGTCACCCAAGCAGTAATGTGCTCCCTTATATCATATTTATCTGATAATGGTGTGTATTTCTGAGACGCAACGCATCCCTTTTTGTGTGCCGGTCTGGTGCTCTTTGACGTACTGTAGGTCTTGCAGTTCACCGTGATGTTCAGTATTATAAATTATTTTTAAGCTTTAGCTTTATAAATTTCCCTCGAAGCCTAGTATCCCCCCCCTACAACATCAATAGGACATTCTACCAGAGCGCTGGAATGAGCCTGAAGTTAAAGACACCCATCTGTTTGTGAACAGGCTCCACTATTGCTTGATCAAATGAAATCATCACTGGAACTAGCGGTGGAAGCGACATCTGACGATTGTTCAGTCGTTGACGGAATGATTCAAACTGGATTAAAAGGGAGAATTCCTGACTTAAAGAACTATATTGCCATTTAGAGAAATGTCTGTAAGGTTTGGTTTAGTGATTAGAATAGAAGAAATTGTGGGTTTCATCCGTCCCAGAGGGTAGAGAACCTTAAACTGCTCAGTATTATCTGATGGTAAATTCAGCTTCATTCAGAAGGAACGATCACTTAGCCCCAGCCTCCTCTTCTCTTCTTTATGTTTGAGTAATAATGAATTCAAAGTTTACAGAAAATAATCTATAACCGTCAGATCCTGTCGGCAACGACTTCTAATGGCCTGCGCCTTCCGTTCACACTGATGTTTGATGTGTGGCTTTCATGCCCGGCTGTTCTCCGTCACTAAATTACCGCTGACACCACCGTGTCCCCACGGATTGTTTGTTTGCCTTCAAAACACGCGTGTTTTACATATTATTGACGTTACGAGGATTCGCGTATTGAGCCAGGGGGCTGTTACATTGTTCTTTCCGATATTCAAACGGGATGTGATCACGAGTGAGGCATGCAATCTGTTGTGGCATTGTAATGTTCTAAGAAACGTAGGACGTTTGAGAACCTCCAAAGCGACGCCAAATGTTGTCTGAAAGAACGTGACTGGGGTAAACAGCTGGGCTGGAACGGTGTAGGGTGCAGGAGATGCCACATCGTCTTCGGCTTTAACGTGAGTCCTGAACAAGACTAGATTCCCCTTCATGTGTACTTCACACGCTGTTTGCATCACCTCCAACTTTCTCTCCCAACTTACAAACAGTTTTGGTTTGGGTGGACCAATCGAATCAGGCACTTTCAAGACGTGATTTTGATCATTTAGCAGTGACGACCTATCATCAGTCGGCAGTTGGAGGTAATAAATACTCCTCCTAGCGTGCTGAAAAAAAATAGAAGGGGCTCCCAGCAGGCCTTGTCAAAACATGCAAATGAGCTTGATGCCAAGTCCGATTTTGACAAACATAATTAAGGTGTTCCAATTCGGGACATGTTAATAGAGAAGACTGCAGGCCTCCCCCAGGTCTTCACTAATCATAAAGCCTGAAAGCGTTGCATGCGCCTATGTGTGTGTGTGCACGAGATTGTGTGTATTTTCTCCCACCATCTCCCCATTTTATTGGATAATGAACTGTAGTCGAGTGTTAGATCTCCTTTCGCAGTCTTTCACAGAGTTTGAGAAGATATCCGGGAAGAGCTGCCTGAGGTGTGGTGTTGTACAAGTAATTAAAAGGCAAGAAATTTGTGTTTGGCTCTTTGATCTGCCTGTCAACTTTGTGATTAGAGACGCAAAAGCCTTTAATCAACTGTAATGTGATGATTAACGCTCCTAA
Organism: Centriscus cristatus; assembly: GCA_037832705.1. Taxonomy (NCBI): domain Eukaryota; kingdom Metazoa; phylum Chordata; class Actinopteri; order Syngnathiformes; family Centriscidae; genus Centriscus; species Centriscus cristatus. The sequence goes on along the minus strand of JBBMJM010000017.1, from coordinate 1,442,530 downwards.
ACTGTTGAAAACCAACCCGGGAAACGTCAGGCTTTCTCTTTCTTCCCCCTTGCTCCTCTGTATAATCGCTCCTTGGGTCCATTTCCGACAAACTGGCAAACTTTCCTCGTCAGTTCAGTTCCACCCGGGGTTGTTCAATCACTGTTTGATGAAGACCACCTGACATGTTTTCGCCGACATCCGCCATGCTGCAGTCTTGTAGCGCTCGTCATCTCTCCTGTTTAACTTTGCGCTGCTGTCAGTCTTCACTTTGTGTTGACCTTCAGCTGAGATGTGGCCATTAGGATTTGTACACATGTTTTGCACATGTTCTGTTTCAGCATCATTTATAAAACTCCTCAATTAATAATGAAATCTAATTATTTCATTTTTAAGGCTCTGGCTTTGTTATTTGTTGTATTCAGTCACTATTTAAAAATAACTCGTGTGACACAAATGTCACCATCATGAATAATGCATCGGCGCATTAGCTCATTCGCATATGACACTTAATGCTATAATTCTTATTTTATTTATTTATTTATTTTGTTACGATTTTCACAAAAGTCTAATAAACACATGAAAAATCGTTCTCCCAGCGCTGGAAGTGGAATTTAATAAGTACATCATGTTTGAGCGTTCACAATTGACCGATGGCTGCACTCTTAGAATAGTTGACCAGCCATCTGTAGAAATTCCTTTTTTTTTTTTTTTTTTTTCTTAATTGACGACCCCAGAAAGCGTCGCCACTGCCCACACATTGTTGCATGTGGAGCAATCGCAGCAAGCGCCCCCAAGTCCATTAGTTTTCATTTGGATGGTTCAGTAAGGCTGGTTGATTAAGTTGAGGCAATTTGCCTGTAGCGGCCCCTCATTCTCTGCTCACCCCTCCTGCTTGTCAGTGCTCTGCCGGCAGCGGGGTTGTCGTTCAGGTTAATTTAATCTGGTTTGTTCGACATTTCAACACAATAGCTTTGTGGCTGTCTAAATGCCTCAGTGCGGCGTTACCGTGTTTGATGTAGTTTATATGTGAATGGTCGAGGATGTTTAACTTTGGTGGTAACTAGAAAATCCCTCGTTGAGCTGTTGCAAAGCGGGTCTGCTGCTGGACCTGCACGGGCCAGATGTTGATACACCACCCGCAGAATGTAGTTTCTGTGGGTAGAATCATAGATACTGGCAGCGACGGGTCCACGGGCCACAGGTTGACAAACCACGTCCATCTGATTTCACAGAGGTCACATAGAGACGTGAAACTGTTTTAGTGTTTAAATCAATTTTCTAGGTGAAAGTATGACCGAGTTAGAGGGCTGTGAAAACAGTCTGTAAAATTTGCCCCCTTTTTTTTCTAATTTTTACGTGGAAATATCAGAGATTCTGTATATTTCCACACGCAACGCTGTCTCACAGCTAGTTATGATCCGATTACATATGTGGGTCTGCAATGACAGTTGCTATATGTACGATGTTCATATTACCGTGTCGTCACATCTGTCTGTGTCACAGTAAAATGGAGCTGAGGAAGATTTCATAACCTTTGGGTCAGAAAAAAAACAAAACACCACCTTTTCCTCGTCACTTGTCTTTGAATGAGGGTAAAAGGGAATTTTCTGTTAAAAATGTAAATGCGCTGATCTCAGAATTTGACTTTGAGACTGAGGTTAAAGGAAAAGAGGTGGGGGAGCTCAAATAGAGGGAAAATACAGCTTTCAATTCTCTCCACCCCGGTTCATTTTTAAACAAATGATTCTATTACCAGCTGTTCTCCGACAGGCCTGGTCATTTATACCCATTAAATCCGTGTCTTATCACCCATAAGACCCTCTTACGTCTCTCCATCCACCAATTGTCTATAATCAGCCATTTAAAGCACGGGCGGAAATTTCTTTTGCGCCTTGCTCCGGTCTGACGGACAGGCAAACGATCTGGGGGGGAAGCAGAGACGGGGTTGGGGGAAAGGAGAGCGGGACTTTTCTGCGGAATGATGAATAGGCCGAGTTGAGTGGCTGACTAACAGAGATCTGTCTTAATCAGAAGTGATTTGTCAGAACAGGAGCTGTGCGGGGTCAGGGCGCAGGCGATGAATAAAACAGAGCCTGGCGGAGTGAAGAAAGGCCCCAGAAATCCACCCTGACTGCCCTCCACCGCTCATACACATACGAGGGGAAGGGCCGACGCATGGGCTAAGTCTGGCCTTGCCCCACTCCGCCTCGCCTAGAATATTGAATTTTTCAGCCATGTTAAGAGCTCCGAGTGTTGAGCAAACAGAGCAGTGCCGCACCTACACTGACTAGTCACCATCCAACCTGTAAATTAATGTTCAGTTATTGGGAAATGCAGTTTTAACACACACAAACAGGAATCGGTGTTGGTCCTTTGTTGAGCAGATTCAAGATGTCATAGTGTGTTGTATTATAGGTAAACTGTCACAACGCTGGTGAACCAGCCCCCCTTCCCCCTCTGTGACCGAGCAGTTGGCACCTCTTTATTTGGAGCTTTACCGGAGTGTGAAGGCGCTAGCCTCATGGCCTGTGGGCTCAGCATTACAAATACATCCCAGTGTGGGTACAACTTTGATGGAGGTGATGAAAGTGTGTCACCAGGCAGTTGTAGACTTGAGAAGTCCTCAAAAAAAAAAACAAAAAAAAAACCTTGTCTGGAAGTGTATAAAGAAAGGCAACTTTATTCACTTGGGAGACACAGGCAGAAAGTTGACTGCTACACTGTGTGTGTGTGTTTGTGTATATATTTTTATATATATATATATTTATCGATGTGTGTGTGTGTGACAGAGTGAGAATATAAGGTGTAAAATGTACCTGGCTCCTCCTCACTTCCCCTCAGCCCTCCCCTGGGTCGCCATACCCCCGTTTGTTGGAGTGTGTGGCTCGTGTCGGATGTAAGTGTGTGTGGTAACCTTCAAAAAGTGGTCTCAACTGCTTAATGAAAAGGAGCTGTGCTGAGCCTCAGAGCACACCGCTGTCAGGTCTTGTACCCTTTCAGCTCTGGGGACAGAAGCAGCGAGGCACAAAGCGCAACACCGAAGGAGAGACCGAGCCCTCAGACAGTTTGGAACCGTCTGAAACCGCTGCTGTAAAATAGATGATGTGCCCAATTAAATGTGTCCAAAGTTCCTGTGACTCCAGGTATGGAATTTGTTGACTTTGTGTCCAGTTTACTGTAATGAACCCTGCGCACGTCTTTAAAAGCCAGAAGGAAACCTTCCTTTCATTGTACAAGACACAGAGGACGTCGGCAGAACTCCGGATTAGCCTTCATCATACAGCCGAGTCGTTCTTCTCCAGCCTCTTTATCACTATTGACTCAACACTGAAGTGAGATTTGGTCGAAGTAGGCGGCGTTGTTTTCACGGCAAACAATGCTAATTCAAATTCCTCTCAATCGAATTTGTGCCTTCAACATTCCGACACTAATTATTTTCTACAGATACATTAGCAGAGTGAGTTAAATTAAGGCTCTCCAGTGCTTGTGTGAGTGCTGTAATGGAATAATGGGCTTGTTAAATGGACCTTTGGGGATGGGGATCTTTCACCAGCGAGTCAGAGCAAGGCCTCTGGGCCGGGGTTATTTAAATTGTTAATAGTCTTTAAACTGGAGGAGAATATTTTACTCACTAACGAGCAACAAGTCAGCAGCAGCAGCAGCAGCAGCGGAATATAATGTCTCCTCTCCTGCGTCGTTTTTACTTCTTTAAAACATTTTCATTTTTAAATGCCCGTGTAATTCACATAAGTCATTTTGACTCTATTTATTTAAAAAAAAAAAAAAAAAAAGGTCATTGACGGACCAAGATGTCAACGTCGAACAATTCACACAGGATCAAGTAGTGTTTCATTACAGCTGAACTCAATATTCCAGCGCCTCCGAAGCTCATTTGCGCGGACCGGCGGACAGCAGAGCTTAAAGAAGACGAATGGAAATGTAGATACATGCCAGAAAATGAGTAATGTAAAGGAAGGAAGCATGATAAGAACAATAAACGCCGTATATTCCCCTGAGAGACGGCGCACACACCTTATAACGGCCTCGCTTTGGAGGGGTGGAAACTTGAGCGAGCGCACGGCCAGAGAAAACATTTGTATCTTAACACGCTATTGAGCGGACTGTGAATCGCACCGATCGCGCCTCTATTGAAAATATCTGATATAAGTGGTGTGTTCAGTGCCACATGATTTATTGTCGTGGGTTGAATATGCCACTTTGGTCAGCGGTGTGTATTGGGTTTCTTTCTTCATCAAGGTTTCTGAGAGTAATGTGTGTCATTTTCTGCTTTTAGCAGCTGTGTCAAGGGCGGCCATCGAGTGAGTGACAGTACAATCCGCGGGCGCCGGAGCGCCGCACGTAACATCGCAGAGGCCTCGGTTTCATCCGGTTCTTTAGAGAAGCATTGTTTCCGTGGGGTGGAAAGTAACCAGACAATAGACAGAAACATGAAACCAGTGCACTTCCATTCTCCTCCGAAAACGAGCTCACCGCATCGCCGTCTTAATTTACCTCCTTTCTGCTTTTGTACCGCCGCATCCAACGCACAGTTGCTAAATGTGCTTTGCCTGAATTGAGGGTTTAGGACAGAGGGAGTAGCAATTGTAATCTCAATTGAGATGCTGGGCTGTAGAAATGAAGCTGAATTGAATTGAACATGTCTAGTGAAGGTCCAGTGCTGAGGTCAGGTCATTATCAGCCATTTTCTCCTCCTGGCTCATCAGTCTCTTTTTTTTTTTCCACACATGGTAAACTTCTCCGATAATGCACCTGCCGTGGGGGGAAAAAAAAAAAAAAAAAGCTGTTGCAGTTGTTGTCACACTCATTTATTACGGAGAAAAGACACAGCGCTGACAGAGATGGATCGATGTGCTTATTTGTGTCTTTAAAAGAAGATTTCCGCTACAACTGTCTTCCTGTTTTTCTCCCCCTTGTTCTCCTCCGGTGGGGACGGGGGAGGGCCTGTGTTTTTATGGTTATTAATACCTGCACTCCGTCTTTTAATCTGCCCTATTTGTCACATGTGACTGTCTGACTGCGCTGTTTAATCTGGGTATCCTTCAATCTGTCTCGTCCCAGATTAGAAATTAATGAAGGCAGCAAAAGACACATTTGAGTCAGTTACAGTGTGAGTGTGTTTTTGGGGAGGGTGTGTGTGTGTGTGTGTGTGTGGGGGGGGTGTTGTAAAAGGGTTGGGATGAATGGGAGACGACTGTCGTTCATTTGACAGTGCTTTCTCTTTTTCCTCCTCTTCTTCTTCTTCTTCTTCTTCCTCTCCCAGATCCCCTCTCTGTCGTCCTTTCTGTGTCTCTGTCTCTTGTATAGCTGCCAGATGTAGCCCACTTTTGCACTGCCCCCTCCCAGACACACACACACACACAAACATCCCCCAAACAGGCGCTCAGCACGTGGGCCCTTTGGTGTGCGGCACCTGTGTAGTGTAATACAGTCAGCAACTGCGTTGTTTATTCCGGATTTGTTTGGTGCGCTTGAAAGCCTGTCTTTGATCCATGCAAAGATTCTTCACTTCCCCCCCCCGATTCATCCACAGCCTCCATCGTTTTTAAACGCTAATGCTGTAGCAGCACTGCTACGTTGACGGCAGGGGTGTTATTTTTGTGTAAGGGGAGGAGGAGGAGGAGGAAGTGGCGGGGGCTTATTTGTTCTATATTTTTTTATTTTTTTTTATTTTTTTAGTCCAGCTTTCTTGTTTGGTGCTCAATCCGGCGGACAGGAGAATGACAGTGACCACTGACAAGCTTGTCAGGTGCCTTGTCGGGGATGTTTTATAATTGCACGTTAATGTGTTTACATCTATAACTGACAAGAGGCATTTAAAAAAAAAAGAGCGGCTTAATGAATATTGCATGGTCTGAGTGGCCTCCGGTGCGGCGGGGTGCTGCGATATTGTTCTCTGTTTACTTCAGCGTTGCTAAGAGGGTTTCAAAAACAATTCCCAGAGCTACAATATCTTTACTCTCGGCCCGCCTCACACTCGCTGTAGACTGTGTTCGCGTCCAAGATATTGCGATGATCTTTCCAACATATAATATCAGTCCGGGTTGTGACATTTTGCACATTTATTTCTGCCTTTGTCCTGTTGCAGACATGTTGCAGACGTTTTCAGACACGTTTCCAGATTACAGAGTGTATATGTCGTGTTTAATATGTTGCAATAAAAGTCATTTTCCTCGCTTTCTCTTACAGAACAAGTGGGACAAGAGATTCTTGCCAACCTTCACAGTGACCGTGAGAAGATCCAGAGAGCCAGAGAAAGGGTCAGTGCGCATGAATCGAACTCATGAGTCTTTTCTAGTGTTCAGTCCGTTGAAACCTGTCAGCACCATCAGACACGCGCTCACACACACACACACTTTACCGTTACAACCATATTTTGCTGAGTCACGCGTCGTGAAATCGTGACATCATCTGTGGTTCTCACTTTTTTCCACCCATAAATTCTGCTGAATAGACCTTGTCTTTGCTGTCATTAGCCAACTTCCCAGTTTCCCCCGTTCCGTCCCTCAGAGAACGGCCCGCAATGCTTAGCGCTGCATCTCTTCGCCAACAGCCAGAAAAGACCAAACACGGGAAAGGGGGCCGTGCCCGACTGCCCCCTCAACGCAGAATGCTTTAAGATCACAACAAGGCAGTGGGCTCGGCGCAGCCCGTTTCAAAGGAAATCAAACATCTCCTTTCAAAACGGTCCACGGTGTCTACTGAGAGTACCTGCTCTCCTCTTTCTCTTTGCTCTCTCTATTCTTGCTCCTTTCTTCCCACGAGCCTCCTGTGCCGAACCCCTGCCGCACCTCACGGGGCTTTAAAGGCAGTTTAGGGGGGCATAAGGAAAGTATGAAGACACAGGACTGAAAGGGGTTCGTTAACATTTCTTTTTGCATAAAAGAGACGGGAGGTGAGGAAAGGTGTATTCTTAGCATACAGTGCCAGAACATGACTGTACACGCACGCACACACACACACACACACACACACACACACACACACACACACACTCGCTGCCTGATGCTCAGCAGGAGGTGTGGCC
>JBBMJM010000017.1:1397064-1409569 GCA_037832705.1 Centriscus cristatus | reverse complement strand
ATTTTAAAAAAAAAAAAAAAAAAAAAAAAAGCTAATGTAAACCCCCATTTATAAATAAATTAATGCTATTTATTTAGGCACAATCAGCTAAGCAGTAATTATGCACACTGACTCGTTTGCTCAGCACCTCACCGGTCCCACTGGACTATGTGGATCCTTAAGCGGCATAATTTTCTCAACCACGGGTGTTTTTTTTTTTTTTTTCATTTGCTTCCCTGTTTTAAACGGTTGCAATTACAAGTCTGCACTTTAGGACCTGTCATCTCATTTTACAAGGTTAAGGCAAAGACCAGGCATTAGGAAATACGACCCCCCCCCTCCCCGCCAACCCCCAACACCTCAGTTCCAACTAACGAAGCTGATATTTGTTGCCCCTACTTTTTTTTTTTTTTTTTTTCCGGCGCACACCATGAAAATAAATGCACATGTGTCACATAATGCCGTCTTTTGTGTGCGACACAATTCCCTGGGTATTCACGATGTGAAATCATGTTTTGCTGCTCACATAGAACTATGATTCCTTATTCGGAACATTTAGTGTTGCCAGCGCAGCCAGCTGGTATGTAAGGAATTAGTCAGTCATTATTCTCATCTGTGCTGACACAAACGCACAATTGCACGCGTGATGTGGACTGAAGTACTTCCTTGTTGGAGTGGAGGATTTCTCCCGAGTATCACAGTGCTGCGTCCCGCGCTGGCGTGTGTGCACCGCTCGTTTCATTGTGCTCACGCAGCAGCGAGAAAAGCAGCAAATTGTTTCGTGTGACAAACGGATGCTGCGACGAGACAATCCTGACCGTTGTTGCTTGTGTGTGCTCCACCTCGGACACGCCACGCCACGCCACGCATGCATTTTATATTCCATCTTCTGACGCACATGCTCCCTTTTTTCATGTTGGATTCAAAGTAAATTGAATTTTAAAATGCCAGTGTTTTTGTTTGTTCACACATTAGGAAAAGGTTCATCATTGCCCAGTCCGGCGATCCACCTGAACGGTGTGTGCGGCTGACGGTGCTTTTGGTCTTGCGGTGGTCCTTTTTGAACGTTTTTCGGCCCCCACTGTCTGCGGCGCCCTGTGTGTCCAGCCATTAGAGCTTTGAAGTCAGCGGCGGCTGTAATATAAATGTATTAGACTTAAAGCTGGTATAAATAATTCACCTGGACATTGATTAGCTGTCTTGCCCCCTAACATGTCATGTAAGGCCCTGAATATGACTGCTGGTATTATTGGAATGAGACTTCCTCTGTCTTGGCATGAAAGGCTTTGATTCCCGGACCCTTTCCCCCTCCGTCTGCTCCTCTCCGCACAGCTGATGCTGCCATATTATTCTGAGGATGTGGACGTCAGCATAGAGATGCACAAATGTGTTTTATTTAATTTTTCCCGTACTATTTTAGATAAATGAATTGGGGTTTTGGATGAATTTACAGGCCTCTTTCATGTGGATGTTTCATATTTGACTTTTTTCTCTCGTGTGCCGCTGATGCTGATATGCGAGGAAACGTTACCTTGTTTGTGAGGATTTTTTTTTTTGGGACTCGTGGGGTGGGGAAATTCCCCACGTGGGGGTTACCATAATTTGTCTGACCTCTGGGAGCCATAACCATTGAGAATTTGTTTTTCCAACCACCTGAATCCAAAGAGGCTCACAATTTAGTATCATTTAGCAATTTGACATGACGCTGTGCCTGGGCTTTAAAACCCTTCCTGCCCTGCTCTCGTCTCTGTGCCGCCTCCCTCCTCTCTGAACCTCACACAAAGGCCTGCTGGATCACTGGGTGCAGGTTGAATTGGAGAAATGGCTTGGCCGGTCCACCCCAGCCCCCCACCCCCTCACCCCCTCGTTCCCTTTGCTCTCTCCATCTCCCTTCCTCTCTCCGTCTACCTTTTGTTTCCCGCTGATGCTAACACGGGGCTTTTCGAGGAAAAAAAAAAAAAGGCTGCGGGTTAACCCCGGTGCTGTGGGCTAACATCGCACCTCAACAGGTCTAGAGACGCAGAAGGCCGAGGGAGGGTGAGAGGGAGCTGGACGGCCAGCTCTCCTGCATCGGAGCTGCAGGGCCGTAAATCCACCGGCTTAATTTACTGCCTCTCGGACTTATGAATGTTAAGATATCTGACGCCACCCATAGCCCCATAATTCTGCAGGCCTGGAGAATTTTGGCCGAGGTTTTGAGTTTCAACATATAATTACGAGTAGTTTAAAAAAGAACGAGAAAGTCAAGGGGGGGTGGGGGGTGGCAAAAGCATGGGGGGGGAGGGGGGTGAAAACGCCACACCAGCGTCCACCGCTGCATTTAGACCGAAAAGAGACGCTCCCGGAACCTGTGGTGATTCTGCTCCGACGAGACGTTGCGAAGGCTTTGTGTGTTAGAAACAATAGCGTTTCTCCCCATTTCCCCCTCTTTTGTTTCGCCGGCGCTGTCGTAGCAGCGTTGCTCATGTTGCCGCACGCTCACCTTTTTCTTTTGAGGGGGAAAAAAAAAAAAAAAAAATCCATTTCACACAGGGTGATCACTTCCTTTTTAGTGTAATCATCTCCGGGAGAAATAAAGCAGGATTTTATGGTGGGATTATTGTAAGAGAACAGTGTGCTGGTGGGCGCAGACATGGCCGTGGCCTTATCGGTTGTAATTGACACAGACAGACAGTATCTTTCCCGAACATGGCAGCAGTATAAGCATAACAATGGTGTATCTTATGGATTATGTGTGTTCGGCTGCTGTAAAATGGATTTCTGCGTGGGACAAGAGGAAAGATAGTTTAATGCGGATTTGCGGGATAGGCCCAACACCTTATCGAATTGGCTTTACATGTTAATAGGGCCTAATTGGTGTCTGCAGGGGGTTCCACGGCGCAACATGGGCGCATTTCGTGCTCCCCAGCTACAGAATGCACTCTGAGTTTTGTTGGAAGGTTGCGCCCCTTTTGTCTTGCAAATCACTTTTGTTTACGAAGTACGGTGCAAGCAGCTCCCGCTCTGTTTCTCCCTCCCACTACGACATTCTCTCTCTCTCTCTCTCTCTCTCTCTCTCTCTCTCTGGCTGCTGTTTCTCATCCTTTGCGCTTTGGGGGAGAGGAAAGAAAAGGTCCATATTTTTCTTCGACTGTGGTTGTAAAAAGTGCAGTCTGCTTTGGATTTGAAGAGTTAAGTTAAGATGGGGTGGTGGGGTGGGTGGGTGGGTTGGCACCATTAAACTGAAATTGGGGCCTGCTAGACATTAGCGGTGCACAGCACATTCTCGGAGCTTAATTAGTCCGAACTGTAATTGTTCGCCGTCCTGCCAATAGGAGTAATACTGGGGGAAAGTGGAGTCGCTTTACATCAGCCCAGGGTTTTTTAAAACAATAAATCACTCGCATATTTGTGCCGTGATTCAGATGGAGGCTCGACCTCTCCCATCTCGACATGTGGTAAATTGTAAAGTCAATGAATCGCAGATGTAGGAGTGAAGGGGGGCGGTGGGATGTGCTCAGAGGGCCACGGCGTACAGTACGGTTCTGTTAGTGAGGGGCTTGAGTGACTGGGGGAAGATTGGTGCAGTAAATATTTACCCAGTGGTATGTATACGTTGACCTCTCCGCTGTTGGGGCTTAATTGTCTTAATGCTGATGATGATGTTGGCAGGCCGAGGCGCCCGTCGATCTGTCGCTCTGCTTGAAACAGCACAGAGGCGAGAAGAAAAACAATCAAGTGAGATCGGGGGGGTGTTGCTAATCTTTGAACTCGTGCAAAGGGGAGTAGTGGTTTCCGAGGTGTGGAGATTTTCATGAAATTAAATTGTTTCTAATGAAATGGCGGCTAATCTTTGACTCAGGATGAAGCCTTGTATTCTTTAAAGTCACAGTACTACTTTTTTTTTATTTTTTTGGGGGGGGGGGTGAGGCACCATACTCTGTTTCTGAGCAAAGAATAAAAAGGCATTAGTTTAGCAGCTGTGCACTAGTGCCACCCCCCCTCCACACACACACACACCCCTCACCCCTCATCCAACCCCCTGTGTTACCCCCCTTCACCACCCCCATTCACTCGCTCGCTTTCTCCCATGCATTTCTATAGAGCTCCACACAAAGATGGTACTGTACATCTGGAATGCAACTGTTGTCATCTGTTAAACACAGGCTGCCTCTGCTGCCGGCCCACTGGGGCTTTGGGGGGGCTCCCCGAAACATGAACATTAAATTCATCTGCATGTGTGCATGTGAAGAACCGCCTTCTGTATTTTATCCTTTTTTTTTTGTCCCGGTTGGAGGTCGGCTGTAATCACTCGGTGCACTAATATTCATGTGGATTCTGTTTAATCGACAGTGTCGCGTTTTAGTTTGAAAGTTTCAGTTTCAGAATGTCAGTAACACACAGCCGTCAGTGGTTTTATTGACTGTCGATGGAATTTACGGTGGTGGGGAGTTCCTCGTTGACAGAGGCGACGGCAGCACGTCGGGGTTCGTTTCAGCTCCGTTCCCAACAAACTCCTCTGTTTTGTTCATTTCTTTGCCTGAATCTCCACATGCACGTTCATTCATAGTGGGACCAGAATGCTCCAGTAGCCAAATGAGTAGCAGAGTTGGGGGGAGTGGGGGTGGGGGGGGGGGCAGGCGCAAGGTGTAAGTGAAGGGGGGGTGGGTTAGAAAAGCGGGAAATGTGTGTTTGGACTTCACGTGTGTGTGTGTGTGTTTCAGAGAGGAGGGGGGGGGCGCTTGTTGGTGGGGTGGGAGACGAGGGCGTAGGGGGAATGGGTGTGTGTGTGGGGGGGCGGGGGGTGCACAAAAGCTGTCTGAATAGAGAGCGTAATTGCTGTTAATGCCGGGGCAATGACAGCAGCGACAGTTCCTGTTTGGACGACCAAACAGCAGCGGGCCGAGACTGCACGTCCATAAGGCTGTTGGAACAAAACAACACAAAACAAAAGAAAACAAAACAAAAAGAAAGAACTCCGCTGGGTTTGAGTCCGGATCGGATCGGAGCAGGCAAGTTTCACTCTTCAGCCAGGCTTGACGAGCAGGCATGTGTTCGTGTGTGGTTTCTACCTCTGCGCTAACCCTGGCGTCCACACACCCCCCCACCCCCAGACACACCCCCCTCTCCTCGGTGCTTCCCACCCAGCCTCGGCGTCATCTGCCGTAGGAGCTGAGGGAGAGAGAGAGAGAGAGAGAGAGAGGGAGAGAGAGGGAGGTTGGCGGTGACGTTGGAGGAGTTCTCCTGGTGCCGGCCCTCTGCCTGCATGGTGGAGTAAGTGAGTTAGGGAAAGGTCAAAGTGCACCGGCGCTGACATGCTTTTCCTTGAGAAAGGAGTCCCCCCCCCACCCTGCCCCTCCACCCCCCCCACCCCCCCCCACACACACACACTTTTGTGTTTGAGTCGCCATCAGTTTTTGTTGTGTACGTGTGTGTGCGCATCAACTGCATCAGCCTTTTATGGACGTGATGGAAAACCAGAGAAGCCCGCTGATAAACGTCTCTGAAACATACTAATCATCTGTTTTATGCCTTCGATTGATTGTGTAACGGACAAAAAAAACCCAAAAGACGTCACCACCAAATTAGATTTTAGCGAGGAATGTAAAAGAAAAGGCCTCTGGTCTTAAGTATCCTGCATGAAGAAAGTTTTGTACAGTATATAAACACACACACACACACAGATGGTGTTTGTCAGACGCCTTGTTTTTGTATCTCCAGTCTTAATCTAGTCAGGGGAATTTCGGTCGGCAGATAATCTGTTGAAAATAGCTCCGATAGGAAGCACTTTGTTTGCGCTTAACACATAATGGAGGAGTTTAAGGTGATAAAACGGCCTGTCAGTGTATATTTAATCTACTAATTAAACTTTTAATTGTAGCAGGATAAGCTCCGAGAAGTGCGATTATGTGTGTGTTAGCTGGAGAAGCGGAGCGCGCGCGCTAATGAGGCGATCGTCTGCCGGTTTGTCATTAAAGGTGGTGGATTCATAACCGCCTGGAAAAGGTGAGCGAGCTTTAGGAGTGCAAGGAAAAATAAACTCATCTGCTAATCTGTGGATTATGGTGGGATTTGTTTTTTTTTTTTTTTTAAACCCAACAACCCACAAGGCTAATAAAATATAACCTTTTATTTTCCTCCACAGATTTCTTGCAGTGTGGAACATGTTATGCGAACCAATTCCAGTGGAAAACAGATTAAGAGTAAATTCCCGTGTTAGCTTTTAAACCAGCTGTTAGAAACCAATTTACGCACAATACTAATGCTACTAATGCGCCGCGTGCAAAGACGCAGCTGTCAGGTCTTGTACAGTGCAAGATAACATTGTGTGTGTGTGTGTGTGTGTGTGTGTAGTTTTGGCCATGGACCGGCCATCCACTGGTGCAGGTAACAGTTCATCATCTAGAAACAGGATTATCTCAAACTGACATTCCTTTTAAACCAAAATTCCCTCCTTTGGCGAAAACGTTGAGCAGCGTTGGCGGTTTCTTGCCTTTTAATCGATGTCCCAGTGTTGCATATTCATGTCGCCCTGAGCTCAATTCCAAAAATAAGCGAACTGTGGCATCGAGTTGTCAGTTCCTCCCTCGAGGAGCAGGAGCGAATGGAAACTGTCCTGAGATGAGATGAGATGAGTGGACATCACCGTCCAGCAACTGACGGGAAAAACACAAATAAACTGCAAACGGGAGGCAACAGGCAACAAGGAATTTACAGCTTGATTCCTTGGCGTTTCAGCGTTTGATTGAAATAACGACCCGCAGCTCACCGCTGCTGGCAGATCGGCGGGTTTAAAGGCATCACGGCGCTTTAATAAATGATAGCGGATTTACTGGATCTGTGTTGAATATCAAATGTAGCCATTGCCCCTGTATCAGGAGAAAGTCCTAGCGTGATTATTCCACTTCCTGGTTCCTCTAATGATGGCTTTGGAAGTAAAAATGGGACAGAAGTTCCTGCAGGACTGATTCAATTTTAATTCGGTCTGGAAGCGACATCAGTGGAGCAAACCCCCGCTCGAGTCCAAAATGAACACCACAAAATTCCAGCGTTTGTCTTTGGAGGTTTAAACCGGTAAGGAGATCTTACTCACCAAACACAAACTCTGGAATAACGCTGTGTTTATTTTGGACTGGAGCAGGCGTCGCTCCACTTAAAAAAGGGGAAAAAAAAAACAAAACTTGAGGTGATGGCGTGTAACTGGAAGGGATTTGTGTGGAAGAAACAGGTGGACCGGTCGGAATTCGCGTCATTATCTGCGGGCCTGTAAGGCAAAGGTTGATGTGAGATATTCCCCACGTACCTGCAGTCAGAATGAAAGCGACAGGCGTCACTGGGCGGGGGTGGCCGTTGTGTCATGTGGCGAACGTCACAGTGCCCTTTAGAACCAGGAGGGCGCTTATCTCCTCTTTATTGTGTCCGTTATCTTTATTGGCCTCCACACTTTGCATATTTCAAATATCAATAAAGATAAATTTTCAGCTTTGTCATCCCGTGTGGCGTTGGAAGAGAAGCAGCGTGGTCATGAAGAATATTCACGTTAATCAGTCGGCGGCAGCAGCTTTGGATGAGCTGTCGCCGTGCGGGCAGGCCGGGCGGGTGGGCCTGCAGCGGGGATGCAGCAGCTGGCCGGGGGCCCGTGCGCAAGAATGCTATGTATGCTGTTTAAACAGTGGTTTGTCTCAGTGCTGGCCTGGAGGAGCGAGGGGAAGGAAGTTACTGCATGTTTACATAGTGGAATTGTCCTTTGCCCTCCCACCGCCCCCAGCGTCTAATGCACTTCTGTTCAAACATTCACAAGTGTGGAGATGACCCTCACTGACGCGGGTGCTCAGCGCACTCACTGCTGCTGTCTCAGTGTTTGGGGTGAACAATGGCCCCTCGTTTCCGCCTCCCCGTGGGTGTTCGCCGCGCTGAGATGAAAGTATTACTCAGCTCCGTCTATCACGCAGAGTCGGAAGGGACAGACGAGAAGACGGGACGTCCAGACAGATGAGATGGATGGCACCTCATCGCTCCGACCTGTCCTGTCCGACACGGACGCCGACGTTGACGTACGGCGATGTCATCAAGCTAATTGTTGTTTGAATTAGCTGTTATGATGCGATGACAAATCTCCCGCCGCCGGAGCGGAAAATGTTTCCAGGGATTGGCGTGATCTTGCGCGAGTGTGTAAACCTGGCTTCAGCAAGATGGATAAATGCAATTATTGGGCAGACCTGGAGAGGAGGAAATCCATTTAAAGCCCGTAAAGCTAAGCAGGGTCCGTGGTTAATTCATTTGGCCAATTTACGGGTGATGTACGAGTGTCAGGGCACATTAGTCAGGGCTGGCGAGAGGTGACTGTGTGTCGGTTCAGCGGAGTGGATGGATGAGGGGGTTCCATGTGGAGGTGCTCTTCAGAGCTCCCCTGTCGCCCTCCCTCCTCAGCGGACTAAACAAATGGAGCCGGTGCATGGAAATGACAAAAAGATGCACTGACGGCACCACGTGGGATTGCTTTGCAAATGAGGTGAGGAAACAAGGCGATGGTCCACTGGTCGGTGTATTGAATACACCAGCAGGGTCTCAATCTCTCCCGCGTCCCCGTAAACGACTGAAAGACACGCAGCACCCGCGACCTGTCGTCGTAATTAAACTCCCTCAAAGAGCCGACTCGAAACCTCTCAACTTCCGGCGTCAGTCTGTCAGGTTACGCGGTAATTTCTGTTTAATCAGACGAGACCGAGACAAATATAAAAGAGAAAGCTGAATTAAAAAGGTGGCTGAGGGTGTTACCGTTGACGATGACCCAGACGGATTTGGATTCTCTCTGAAGTCACTTTCACCTTTATTCAGAATCAGTCAGTCACGTCACGTCACGTCACTTCAGCACGGTGACTGGCTCACCAGAGAAATCTGCGGTCGGAGCGCTTTGCCTGAACCCGCTGGCCCTTTTTCGTCTCTGTTGCTATCATGAAAGCGTTTGCGTCTCTTATGTTATTTAGTTGAACTTTTCCCGTACGGCTTGGTCCGATTTCTGTCAGCGCTCATTGACGTTAGATCGCTTAGATCTACTTAGTCTGTTATAGAGCCATTGTTTCACTGGAGCAAAAACCACTCAACGGTTACGTAAGATTTGCAAAAAGCTGTGGTTAGAGCGAAGCCGGGTGGGTGAGAGGCGCTGAGGGAAGCTTTGGTTTAAACTTCCAAGCCACAGACTGAGTAAGGCCAAGGTTTCTATCAGACAGATATTAGAGGCTACGACCTCTTGTGCGATGATGAAGACGCTTTTCAATGCTTCAGATGAAGCACTTGAGTGCCTATTGGTAAAAGAGTGTGGAATTGTGAGTGCATGTATGTGTGTGTAAGCATTTGTCACCTGACAGCCAGGCAGACAGCCTCAGGAAACTAGAGTCAGTGTGAATATGGAGGCTTGTGAAAGACAGGTGCCAGTGCTGCTGCTCATGCCTGGCACACACAGCAGCTGAGGAAAGACTTAAGCCCCCCGGTCAAGTGTGGGCCACTGGAACACGACCTCAGTTTGAGTCTCCTGCAGGTGGGAGATCATGTGAACCAGCGTCACTGCGGTCCACATGATCTCCTGAAAAACGCCGGACGGCCCAGGTTGCAAGTTGCACCTTTTGCACCGGAGCAACCATGTCACATTTCAATAGTGACAATTGTGCAGTGTTTATTTAATCAGACTTTTATTAACAGGCGGTGGGGCGCACGATAAATATCAGACCAATAATTATCGGTCTGTTATGAGAAAGTATTACATTATACAGATAAATCCTTAAAAATGCTAAAATAACGCTCCAATGAGGTGAGATTGCTGAGCGAGTGTACTGTGCTTTCGGTGGGTTGAGGTGAGCAAATCAAGCTCTCCTTTTCACCTACTTCTGCTGTATGTTCCCCTGCAGTGGGGTCAGAGTAAATAAACACCGGAAACGCCAGCATCGCTCCTGCTTTATGTTTTGAAAGACTACGAAGACGCCTGGGCTGCTCCAGAAGTTGCTAAACCCGCTGCAAAGAAAGGCCTGGGGCTCGTTCCTGTCGTTGCAGGGTTTGAACAGTGAAAATAAGTTTGCCAGAGACGACTCAAGGGCTAAAACAATCTGATTTCATCATGGAAATGATGGCACTGGACAACCAGCCCTTTACTGTTGACGGTTTGCACTTCTGAGCCTTGCTATTTTCTAGACACACGTGCATGAGACGGTTTCAGCTCCGCAGTTCTAGTTATTTTTTAGCAACTGGTGTTGCATTAAGACCGCAAAGAACATAAACAGCATACAATGGACATTGTTTGGAATTGAGTAGTCGTTGTGTTTGGCATCCAGTGAAAGCCACTTGACCTGGCCAAGGGAGCACCAACTACACAAAGTACATATTTCGCTTTGCAGACACCTTTGGGACCATTTTGAGTCCTGCACTTTGGATTCATTGTCTCTTTTATTAGCTGCTGGCATCTTGCTATTTGATGTCAATAGGTCAGTGGAATTCCTCATCCTGATTCAGAAGACTAGGACTGGTGGATGTTTTGTACTTGCCTCCACAGATCATTTTACATTAGCAGACATGCTCTCTTAGCACAACTGTTCCCAGTTAGCGGTGAGCCGCCAGTCTTAATACGGTCACCAGCAGGACAAATGTTTTCACTACCACTGTATTTGGTTTCACACCATGCGGCTTGGTCGTGAAGTTCCTCAAGCTGCCGAGCCAACTCCTCCTCCTCGTCATATCCCTCTGTGATGTAAACATCAGCCTCGCTTGTTTAATATGTCCTTATTTTGTGTTTCACGTGGCGTACATCTAGCATGAAACACATTGTGGTTTGTGCCAGTAGGAGTTATGGAGGAAATGGTAGCCCAACAAGTTACGCATCAGTCGGACAATTTATTTTACCAAAGCCCAAATATCGAGCTGTGGTAAATGTGTTAACATTTGTGGTAGGGCGTGAGAGGTGAGCCCACTATAAGTGGCCAGCTCAGGTAGTTCACTATTATTTATCTCTGGCTTGAATGGGCTGAAGGACGCCTCCCTAACTGTCGGTGAGGAAACAAGTACCAAAAGTTGGGCCTGACTTGGAGATCTGGTTTCTTGGCCGGGTGCATCGTCCATTGGAACTCCCTATCCGGAGAATAAGATGCTGTGGTTTGGGACGCTGGGAAACTCAACCTCTAATTGTTCACAGAAGCCATTGGCAGGAGGAGCTGAGAAATGATGATTGAGGCATCAACTTGGGCGGATGCAGCGATGAAGCTGCTAGAAACTGCCATTGAGGGGTTGTCGGAAAGGATTCCAGCCTAATGCGATGGCACCCACCTAAATGACAAATTGTTTGTCTCAGGGAGCCCTCCCTCATGCCTGCTGCATGTCCAAGTCTTTTCCTTTTGCACACTTTCAGAAAACAGACACTTTCTTCATGTTTTAAATTGGCCTTGCCATGCGGTTTCCTTAACTGGGCTGTCGGGAGCCAAACGTTTCCACATAGACCAATGTTCTGTACCAGATTTGGTTTCAAGAAAAATACTGTTTTTTTTTTGTCACTGGCCATATTAAACTTCCATTTTTTTTTTAAAAAAAAGAAAAGGTTGTAGGCTTACTTTCTTTAAGCCTCTTTGAATCGCTATATTGCCAGGTGAGAAGCACCTGCGTTTCTTAACAACCCGTGCCCACACTTGCACAAATCCACTTTTTGCAGTTCTTTGCAATGCACAAAAATGCGTGCCATAATCTAGCAAATAACGTCAGTAATGATTCGATTGGGCATGAAGTAATTTAGAGACGGACTGCTTGCCATCTGTCTGGTGAGATTACCACTCTCTGTGTAATTAAACGTGTGACCTTGCGGCCGAGGAGGGAGATGCCAATGGGCCAGACCATCTTACATGAAAATTTGGAGGTGAGGGGGGTGCTATGTGCAGTTAAGCCCAGCTGTTAAAGATAGCACAAGTCGTTGTGAGTCCAGCTCCAGCGCAAGTGTCTTTCCCGTGAATACGTCCCGTTTATTTAGTAACAATCGAACCAGCCGAGGCCAGAGTCACTGAGCCTCAGTCAATTTGGAGATGAGAGCAGAGCCCCACCGAAGTCGGGGTGATCCCTGTGTGCATGTAGTGTAACCAGGAGTTTAGAGAAGGTGTGTGTGTGTGTGTGTGTGCGCGCGCTGGTGGCGTCCTGACGGCCTGAATGGAGGCTGCTGTTTTAACTCTTATTTTATGTGTGGTTTTGTTTGGACTCCTGAGGTTTGGTTTCGCTTGGACAATGTCCAGAGACTACAAGGTCTGTTTCTCCTCAGCTCTTTTGTGAGGTCGACGTGAAGGGCCCTGCACGGCGCTGTGATTGGATTTCACTCCAGATCTGGTTGTTTTGCTTCGTAAACAGGACATTAAAGACAAGGGAGATGGGGAGCTAATGAGTGTTTGTGTCAGCATTTGCGTGGCGGGTGTGAGGGGAGGGTGCTCTTGTACGCTGTCCAAGCTTGATCCTTCACATCCACCACTGTAACATCACACACCACGACAACACACACACACACACACACACACACACACACACACAC
>JBBMJM010000017.1:1382467-1396964 GCA_037832705.1 Centriscus cristatus | reverse complement strand
ACACACACACACACACACACACACACACACACACACACCATGGTCTACTCACTGCGCCCAGGATGGTGTCTTGCAATACTTTCGCCCAGTGCTTGGGAAAAAAAAAATTCTTCTTGTTCCCTCAAACAAAAATATCCATTTTAATTACTATGGTTGTGCTATGGTGTAGCCACCACATGGCTGGCAGGACCCGGCTGAGGTGGCATGGGCAACCTGGGACGGGGACGAGATCTGGACCAGCTTCCAGTGAAATTACAGGTTAGCTGGTAGGTGGGTGGGGGGGTGGGGGGTGGAGAGGGTTTTACTGAAGCCGTCTTCAGATCCCTGCTGTCAGCCTGGAGAGCTACTGTTTGCAGCTAGCTGGCTCCACTGCGTTTCATCTTCACCCTGGGGAGATAATTGGAGATGTTCTCCCTGTAAACATATATATATATATATATTGTTTTCTTTACGTCTCATTGTTGCACTCGGAGGACTATCTGCCCAGCATGCAGAAGGTTTTTCTCTGTTTAAATAACCACATTCTTACAACCGGACTCACTTTTTGTTGTCTCCTACATACGGATGTTCCTCAGCCATGGCAGCCTTTCCCCGCCAGCCCCCCTCCCTCCCTTCACCCTCTCCTTTTCTCAGTATGTGCTCTGATTACCTCTCCAAACTGGCAATAAGTTGATTGCTTTACAGAGATGATGTAAGCCCCTGCCCTAGGGTACATCAGGTTGGATTTCTGCTGCTTTATCTTGTAAAGCCTAAATTAACAGCTGGTTTGGTTGGAGTTCTCCTGGATCTGACTAAAGGATTAGGCTTGGTTCTCATGCGAGTCAATCCAGTTTGATTTATTGCAGGTCTATCAAAAAAAGATCAATGGGAGTCCTTTTGAAAGTAAATCCTTAATCGCTCTTTGCACTTGCGTGTCATCATTGTGATTGTTTTACTCCCTTCTACCTCTTGCTCTCTCCTTTCTCCATTTCTCACTCCCTCATTCTTATTCTTTCCTGACAACTTTGGCTTTTTTTTTTTTTCCTCTCCTTCCCCCCCCTTATTCTTCCTCCACACGCAGCCCTCTCCAATCTGCGGCAGTGATCTGCCCCTGTCAGTGGTATCATGGTTGAATCGCAGAATAGATTTTTCTCTGTTCTCATTAGTTACCCGACCAGATAAGGCAGCTCCAAGCCGGCCGGCTTTAGCATTCTCTGGTTGTGATCACAACCCAAAATGAGACCCTGCTGCTGCTGCTGCTGCTGCTGCTGCTGCTCATGTTTTGTTTCACTCAGAGTTCACCTAAATAATGCCCCCCCCTCCTTTTTTTCACTACATCAGGCCTGTCACTCAGATGTGGTGCGAGGTAACGAGGAAGTTGAAGAAATCCTGTTTTGGTTCTCCTAGCCTTTGACTTCCCAGTCAATATTAATGAACAGCAGGCTGAAGATGCCTTGACAGTGTTTTCTACCAGATGGAATATGAACACAAAGTTGTATTAATCTATATTTTGAGTCTCCATCACTCAGTTTCCCATTGAACCGAGCTGGAGATTTAAGGATAACTTGCGTGTTTAAATGCACGTAGATCCCTGTCACCATCCTGATATAACACTGGACCAACACCTCGCTTCATATTTCCCCCCCAGACGTTTGTAAAGTGAACCGGTGGCTGTTGAGTTCTACCATGTCAGTCTTCGTCCTCCACCTACTCTACGTCTACTCTCTTCCTCCCGCAGCTTCTTTAATTTTCTCTGCCGCACTTCCTTCCCTCCAGTGATTAATTCGGGGTGGTCGGAAAGAAAGAAACACCACGTCACATGTCTGTGACACCATCCAACGTTTTGATGGGTTCACAGGTCTTCTCCCTGTCGTCCGTCCAGCGTTGACGTGGAAAGTCACTCGTGTTTATTCGGGGTCGAAGCGGCCGATGGATGTCAATTTTAGGAGTGTCATGGCCACTGCTTGGCAAGCGGGCAGACCTGGGATTGGAGGTGTGTGTGTGAAGGGGTGGATGATTGTGTTGGGGTGGGGTGTACGGGGTTGACAGGATACGTGGGAAGGAAGAGCTTGCTGTCAGCCAGCTGGACCTCTTAATCCTCGAGCCTTGGGGATAGGCTGCGTGCGTGCGTGTGCGTGTGTGTGTGTGTGTGTGTGTGTGTGTCATAGATTTGTCAATTTTAACACACTTCTGCTCTAGTCTTTGGCCCAGCTGAGTCTGTGGTGCGTGCGTGAGACAACCGGGGTTTTATGTGCTCTGTGTTTGCTGTAGTCCTCACCGCTGTATATTTATGTCGAGACGACACAGCCTCTCGCCCCCTTGATGTCGGAGAGGCGCTGGGGAATGACGCAAGGTGGAAGTGGGGGACGGGTGCTGCGAACCCGCTTTTTGAGATCGGAGGAGGAATAGGAGGACGTCGCGAGGGCAGCAACCCCTCCCCGCTCGTTCTCCACCTGTACTCTCCGACTGGGTGTCGTCCTCCTCTACGTCACCGACCGGCTGATTGCATCACCTCCTTGTCATTCATTAGACACAAAACATACTATTTAGGCACATT
The DNA here is from genome assembly GCA_037832705.1 of Centriscus cristatus. Classification (NCBI taxonomy): domain Eukaryota; kingdom Metazoa; phylum Chordata; class Actinopteri; order Syngnathiformes; family Centriscidae; genus Centriscus; species Centriscus cristatus. The sequence continues at coordinate 1,394,428 of JBBMJM010000017.1, read as the reverse complement.
CCATGCAAGCTTCCCCTTTTCCTGCTCTTGCCCCCCCCGCCCCCCTCTCTTTTGGCGTAGACTTTTGCATATATCACAGGCTGGCAGGCTAAGAGCTTGGGACTTCCCCACGCCACACTCCAAGCCTTTGATCCTTTGCTTTGGAGGTAACATCAAACGGAGAGGCATAGAAAGGCAGCTACTACTGTGAAGTTCAATGTTCAACTTGATGGCTTGGCTGAGGGCTTTTTTCCTCTCTCCTCCTCTACCCCCCCCCCCCACCCCCCAACCCCCCCCCTGCCTCCCTCCTCACGCTGCTCCCTCGATCCCTTCGCTGCATCTCTCAGCTGACAAAAACACAGTTTGTAGCCAAGGGTTTTTGTGTGTGTGTGTGTGTGCGTGGCTGACCTCGCCTTCATAGAACCTATCTTGCATGAAACAAGACCTCCTCCCCATATAAACTGAGAAATACAGATGGTGCGCTCAAAGAGTCAGTCTCTCTTTTTGACGGTGTGTTAAAAGGTGCCGTTTGTGCGCCCGGCCCTTCCCTTTCTCTCTCTCTCACTCACTCACTCACTCTCTGTGTGGATAACACGAAGCATCCTATGGTTGCAGCTGGTTGCATCAATGCCAAGCCCGGCCCGTTGCGGCAGAGGTGTCGGATAGGTTAGTAAGAGGGAAAAGGGCATCGCGTCGTATTGTTGTCTGCGTATGGAGAACATCCCGACTCCAAGAAAAGCAACAGGAGAGAGATGGAGAATTTGTACCGTGTTGACACAACGCACGACGTCATCTGCCTGCAGGAAGACAAATGAATTTCATAGTGAACTCCTTAACTGAGTTGCCTATGCAAACTTTGAGGAGGCGTCAGACAGAGGCAGGCATTCCGGGTCAGTGGCAGACTCTGCCGCAACGCGCCGACTCCGACTTGATAAGGCGATCCGGAGAGCTGAGGTGCTCCGCTAAATGCTTTTTCCTCTTTTATGAGCTTCCCTGTTTGACTGTGCCAATTAGCAGAGGCGTGTGGCCTGCTTTTCTTCTCCTCCATTTCTTCCCTGCTTCAATTCTCTTACTAGATTGACGCTCTCTCTATCCTGCACGCGTGCGTACACACACACACACCAAGCACATGTTGGGTGTATCATTAGCTTAGTGTACGGGGAGGCGTGCGAGCCCAGGCTCTTTCCTGCCTTATCTCCATGTCAATCACAGCGTGTGTGTGTGAACATCAGTTGTAATGATCTCCATCCAGCCTGTCGGTGCGTGTTAGCGCCTGGCTTCCCTCGCCCCCGGAGCAAGCCATTCCCTTGCTAATAGATGCAAAATTAAGCTGATCAATAGATGGCCTCAGCTCATTATTGACATGTTATCGCGGCGTGGGATTTTTGTCCGGAGGTTTTATTCCGAGTTAGCTGGAGATGCAAGGCGTGTGGAGCAAAAAAAAAAAAAAGAAGAAGAAGAAAAAAGAAAAGTTAGCATTTGTCTCCAAATGGCTCAGACCACTTTGGTTCAATCCGGCAATTATATTATTAAATCTCAGTGAGTCTTAAGTCATTTCTCTTGGTGCAGCTCGTCCTGTATGAACAGTAATCACCTGCTCAGTGGTAGGAAATGAGATGGAGACTTTGTAAAAGGCTGTATTAAAGATTCATCAATAATTGGCATGTGTGCTGCTGTTTGTGATTGCGGGAGAGGACGGGGGCTCTCGTGGACTTAACTACCACGTGATTGAACTAAGTGGTAATTAACTGTGGGAGAAGCGTGTGCTTTTTTTTTTTTTTTTTTTTTGAGTCTGTGCTCGCAGCCGTTAACTCAAATGAAGACGACGCATGCACTGTTGTGTGTCAGGGACTTCGGGGATGCAAAGGCTAAGGTGGGAGGTGCATCACTGACAGCGCTGATTTGGAGGTGGGGTCAGGTGAGGGAGGGACAGAAATGGGGAGGGGGGGACGCAAAGGCACCCACTTGGCCTGAGCCACACAGACGTCTCCCCTGACCCTCCCCGGGTCGTATTGTCACGGAAGCATCTCCCATTTTAATGAGATCCAATAACCAAGCCCTTATTACTTATTTATTCATTAAGCTACCGTGGCAGAGCGGCAGCACCCCGCTGTGTGAGCGTGCATGTAATTGCTGGTGTGGTTTTCTTCCGTTCTCCATGCACACTAAAAAATGCCATGTACTGTCACGACCATAATAAGGTCGGTTAAAGGGAGCTGAACCTGTAACGGTTAGCGGAGAGCTGAATCAGCCCAGTCGGTTGGGCTGCGAATCCATAACCTGGAAGCATAGTAGAGATGTGAGTCTCCAAATCCAGCGCTTTAAGTACACTCAGGGAATAAGACTCATGAATATGGAGGCCGAACCGCTTCGAGGTTTGTTTGCAGGTATGGAAGAGACAAGAAACGGCTCAATGTTTGTTGGTCCGCATGATGCTTTTTGTGAAAATGAATTGCTTTTGGTGTTTTGCGTTGCCTTCTCCATAATATTGTCTGATTGATGAATGTGTGTAGGTGGATTTGTGATAGTGTGCGGTGTTTTTAGACTGTCGGAAGTCTTTTTAAAGCCGTAGAGTGAACACATGGTCTTCTTCCTCTGAGGCAAGTTTCTTGGCTTCCTTATATCCAGTCTACCGTTTAACTAATTCATAGTGAACTCTAGCAGAACAAAACCAGACACAGAACATCAAGGGGCAGCGTTCAGCTCTCCTCCAGTCGAAGTAGCAAATCCGGCGTTCTCCTGCAGAACGTGGGCACCGCAATCAACGTCTGTTGGCTCGAGTTGACGGCATCTGTTACCATAATTAGTGTCCACTCCTGTTACATGGAACCCACTCGGTTTGACACCCAAATGGTCATGAAGGCCAACACATTTCAGCCTTACACATGTGTCTGAGTCGCTGAGACGGATGGAAGCACCGGTGCAGCTCCGCGAAGCAAGAGCAACACCCGGAACTTGAAGGTGTCCGCAGCAGAACCCGATGGGTGTAGGTGCCAGAGCGCCTGTTCATTAGCAGAGCTGATGGAAGGCGAGGCAGCTCCTGCTGGCCTTCACCCCCCCGACACTATTTATAGATCAGCCAAGAGACACTCTTAATGACACACGGAGAGGGACAGTGGGGGAGGGGGTACAAAAGTCCGAAATGGAACAGTGTTGACTTTTTGAGGCTTGTTGAGGCGTTTGTGTGTTGTGCAGTGCACTTGTGTCATCCTCTCACTGGGTTAGTGCTGCTTGTGCACCCATGTGTGTCTAGTTTGTATTCTACGTTTTTTTTTTTTTTTTTTTAATCATCCAAGCACTTGTTCTAAGGGAAAGGAGATACTATTTTATTTTTACATGCTTTTTAAACGGTTGTCAACGTGGTTGGAGACACTGTTAGATATGTGGCACAATCCTTTGAAACATTGCGGTCAATCAGCCGGTTGTTTGAATAGCAAATTTTTCCACACCTGTTAGGTAAACAGTGCAAGAGCAAAGCTGTCCTTATCTGGTGAAACGGATATAAGTCGAGTGCTCATGGACTTAGTACTGGGGGGGGGGCCCTAAATAAACAATGCCGAATTAAAGCTACGTAACTCATTTGCGAAAAGAGCGTGTCGTTTCATGAGCCTGTTTTCACGCTGTCTTTGAGATGTCTGAATTCTGACTTGGGTGGAGAGGCAGGAGAGGTCACGTGGGCATCCCCCTTTGGGGAAAAAAAAAAAAAAAGGCCCTGTTTGAACGTGCCAGGTTGGGTCTTTACAGCAAGGAAAGGGGGTGAAGGTGGAGATTGCCGGTAAAGGGGGTAGAGGTAGAAGGAGAGGTTTCCAATCAGGTCGGCGGCCCCGGTGCTTTCAGGCCCGGCGGAACCCCCAAGCGGTTCTGGCTTTGGAGTGGATATATACGCCCAGCGGACCCCCTCCTGCCCCAGGGCACACGATCCCCAGGCCTTCCTACATTACACTTTTATTTTCCTGGTTGCAAAATGCCTCTGGCTATCAGAACAGGAGGGGTGTGTGTGTTTTTTCTTTCTTTCTCTAATATTTACTCATAAAATGTGCATTAGCAGAACCAAAGCAGCCATGATGCCCCCCCCCCCACCACCCCCCCCCACCCCCGTCTCCGAATCATTGTGCACACAATGTGTGCATACACTGACACTTCCTGTAATTCCAGTTTTTATCGAGTATATCAAATGAAGACAATTCATTTGAAGACGACAACACTTGCATCAGACGGCGAGAATAGTTTCTTGTTTTTGAAGGAAGAAGTTTAACCGGATGGGTTAATCTCTTAAGCTCCGTGCAGTTTACTTGCAGAGATTTGCTTGGGCTTCGTCGACCAGTCTTTGTCATTTTAGACTTTAATAAAGCTCTTTATAGCAGCAGTGTGATTGGTGTTAATCTGCAAGCTGTCAATCCCATCTGAGCGCGCTCCCCGAGGAGCCGATCCATCAAAGGATGTTGAAATGTGGGTGAGCGATTTTGTTCAGGTGTGCATGTGTAAGGAAGCGTGTAAAATTTTGTCTGTGTGTGTGTGTGTGTGTGTGTGTGTATGTGTGGGTGTGTGTTTGTGGGGGGGCGTGTATCTGTGAATGTGTTCATCTGTACTCACTGATCATATCATGTATAAAGAGCTATCCAGCAGATGGGCCGGAGATATGCTGGAGTCTGGAGAGCAACATCCAGCATCCATATGCTGACTCTAAAACCAAGCTGCTATTTCCCAGTCCTTTGCTCCCTCACAGCCCCCACACACACCCCCACCTCCACACCCATACACAAGGCTGACATGGCTGGAATCCTTCCTGAAGCTCCAGTGGTCCTCATCGTCTGTCAAATAGTCCCCTGCTGCCAAGTTAGACCAGTGTTTGAGGAGTCATCCTGGCACCGTTGGAGCTCCAAAACGGTCAGACTGGGCTGTAAACTGCTGCGGTAGTTGGGCCACACGTGTTAAAAACACATGTGATGGACGCTCGATGGAAAGCTGACCGGAAAGGGAAGGAACATTCCTGGGCTTTTCGTCTCCATCCTTCGTGGAAAAAGAAAAGAACTAGAAAGAGCTCCTTCCTACTCCGTTGTCAATAGCATATATTGACGTTTGGTTAATGTTTGATAAGGTATGGATTTTTATTTTTTTTTAGCAGGTACCTGGTTGTTACTAGGAACAAGTGCTTCAGGATGAATTGCTTGACTTCTGGCGCCTCCTGAATTTGTAACAACAGTTTTGAGGATGATGTGCAACGTTGCCCCTCTACTAGGGACCAAGGCACTTATTGAGGATCGATGGTTACTGTGAACGCACTGACTCCTGCAACCTGCACATCTGTGCTCAGATACAGCAGCAGTGAGTGGGTCGACCGATTTCAAGTCGGGAATTTCCTCACATCAGGTACGAATGTCCACCTGACCCGAAGTTACGAGACTAAGGTGAAGGTGAGACAACACCTTGAATAACCAATTTGTCCTCCTACGCACTGGAGACGGATTGTGGTGGTAGATGAAAATACAGCAGAGCAACTTTAAGGTTCTCTGACAGGCTCTTCATTCGTACTTTAATTTTACAGAAACAAATCCCCAGAATAATCAATAACTAGAAAATCCATATGGGTCTGCTGCTGGACCCGTCGCGGTCCACAGGTTGACAAACCACCTATGGTTGGCGCGGCTATGACTCCCCGAGTGCGTAGATAGATTTTATTTTGGGTGGGGGGTAGACTGAGATGGGGGAAATCGGGTATTATTTCCAGATTTTTCTCCAAAAGTGGTCAATACCCGATCAAGCCAGTGGAAATGAGCTTTTGACTAGTTGGTCGTCAAAATAAACTCAAATGTATAATAATGATGACATTGATGAAGAAATGCGGACAACAGTAATTTGTGACTCAGCTAGAACAGGCCCACATAACGAGAAGCACTGGTGGACTTTGTAAACAACTCCGGTCCCCCACTAAGAACACGTCATGTGCTTGGGAAATGTGAGGACAGGGCAATCGGGACAGTCCGAGCGAGTTCATCCCTCTGTAAAGATTTAGAGGACTCCCTTGTCTTTCACTTCATTAGAGACAATTGAGTCATTCAGCTCCCATTGTGGGGCTGGCCGGGCGAGGAGGGGCACAGGGTAGGGGGACAAGGGGGGGGGGCTAAAAAAGAAGAGGGAGAAGCTGTCTGCAGCACAACCTGTAGCCGGAGGACAACCACTGGGTGGTTCTGACTAGGTGGGGGTCTGGCCAATGTTTGTGTGTGGGGGAAGGAGGAGGGGTTAGTGGTTAGGGGGGTGAGGTGGGGGGTCGAGGAAGCGAGACAGAGGAGAGGAGAGAGTTGTCCTGGAACTCCAGAGCAATTTGTCACATTGGAATGGCTCTTGAGTTACCCGGGGGGCCCCCCTCATAGCAGGAGAGATTTCAGGTCGCAGAATGGGGAGTAAGGAGGGGCGCGGAGCAGCAGAGAGGGGTCAGAGGTCATGGCCTACTCAAGCCCAGGCAGTGCGTCCGTTATCAGGAGTGGCGGGAGGGTGGACGGAGCGGAAGGGGGGGTGGGAGGGTGTTGAATAAGGGGGCGGTCTGAAGCCTGGTGCTTGCCAAAGCTCCGTTTTCCTTGGCATGCTTGTAAAACCTGCAGGAGAGATTAGTGTGTGAGAACATTTGCAATAGCGCGGCTGAAGTGGAGCCACTTGTTAGAACATGCGCTCTGGCACCCCCCTCCCCCCCCTCTCTCTCTACCCAATTGCCACACTCATTGGTAGGGAGTTTGCCGGCTGGGGGGTCACCTTCACGCTCCTCAGAATGTCCTCTCACCGGACCCCTCCACGGGCTGCAGCTGTGTTTGAATATGTGCATGTGTGAGCATGTGTGCACATTCGACGGCAGGACATTCCTGTGACTGGATTCACAATCTAACTCCCTGGACTCCGGCACTTGGCAGCCCCCCTCACACACACACACACACACACACACACACACACACACACACACACCACCGCCACCAGTGGATCCTGTCTTGAATTACCTCAGAGATGACAGCAGCTCCGTCACTCTTTTACTGTTACAGCACCACTCTCCCCTCTTCTCCTCCCCCACAATTAATACCAAGTGTGTGTGTGTGTGTTGGGGGGGGTTCCATTAAAAACCCACAAGACCTCAACTCAGGATTTTTTTTTTTTTTTTTTTACAATCTCTCCTTTTTCCGTCTTTAACACATACAAACAAGCTTAGAAACAAACTCTGTTCTGGGGCCGTAAAAGCTCGGGGTCGTTAACGGCTGCTAGTTGTCGAGAAAATGCAGGCGGCAACTTTTTCCCGTCTTGCCGGGGCTGTAACCGTGGACATGGAGTCAATAACTCCCTCCAGCGTCTACCGCTGGCAGGCACCCCGCAGTGAACTCTTCGCTAATTACCACTGATTTAGACCCCGTCTCAGTAAGGGTTGTGACACACTCACTCTGACCAGCATGGACTCACACACACACACACACACACACTCTCTTTCTGTGATTCTTGGTGGATGGTAAGCACAAAAAGATGTATCTAATATACCTGACACACCAGGAGACCCTCATCTAGTGCTCTGGGTGACACATCTCCAGTCACATGAGAAACGTGATTCTACAGTAATCAGTCTGGAACTGAGGAGACGATAAGGTGTTTACATTTTGAGCAACCGTTCTTATCCTTGTTTTACCTTGCGTGTAATTGCCGGAGTACCTGTTTTTTTTTCCCATCTCCACATTTTTTTTCCTAGTGAAACGGGTTCAGTGTGTTTTTGTACATTAAATTTCGTGTCAATGTACAGGGAGAGCCATGTTCCATGTAATGTTCAGTTTAACACAAATCTTCCTCACACTATATCGGAAAATATCGGGGGTAAGAGCGGTGGTAGCTACTGTGACCTTTTTTTCCTCCAAAAAATGGCAGAGTCACATACTGCTTTTAGGTCAACACCAGGAAGTTAGTGGCAAACGGACCTATAAGGAACTCCCTGTAAACATGAACAGTGACAAGTGACATTGTATGATTCTGTGTTAATTAGCTTAATGACGGCACAAGTCCTGTGTCATATAATAGATGTATGATAAAATGTACATTTCATGTTAAATGGCAAAGACATCTCATGTCATCATTGTACACCGGTTTATAACACAGCTAGATGTTTCTCATGACCCTTGTGTGTTTGTGTGTACGTGAGCGTGTGCGTGAGGAGTTGGGAGAAAGAGACTTCTGATAGAGCCCAAGTCAATCATTTATGGGAGCAGTCAGGAGGTCTAGCCTCAGAGGAGTGTGGTGAGACGCCACACTCTAACCTCTTTATGACTTCCAATAAAAGTCTGACAACAGTCACATTTATGACATTAGGTCATCTCAAAGGCAGAGTGTGTACAATACTAATAGAACCTGTGGCCTCTGGGAGTCAGTACATTAAATCACCCTGAAACCTACTTACCCTAAAGTGAAACCAAATATTTTCTGTATCTCGCTTAGTGCGAAAAGATTTTGCCTTGTGTGCTTAAGTTTATACAAGTTCCGTGTGCACGTCGGCTGAACTGATACATGCTTGAGGCCATCCTCACCCCATCCTCAATCCTTGTTTGCCGTTCCATGTTTTTGCGTTTCCACGACCGAGCGCTCACCCATCAAGAAATGTTGTCTTGTTTTTAATTTGTTTTTTTGATTTTTTGCTTTCTGCATTGTTAACATGTTTTGTTTCTTTCTTTCCATTCTGTTTCCTTTCTGCCATTCAGTACCTACAGATGAAATGGCCCCTGCTAGATGTTCAACCAGGAAGTCTTCAGAGTAGACAAGCACTTAAAGATGCCAGGTCCCCATCACCGGCACACATCGTTGTAAGTAACACTGCACTCGGTTGCTTCTGCTTTTTTTTTTTCCCCAGCTCTTCTTCACTTGTTCATCATAGAACGACAGCCTGTTGAAACCCTGCTGGCCCTCTACTCACCCATCCTGAAAACATATTCACGGCTACAGCCCCTCCCCCTTTCCCCATGAATGGATGTTCTGCCTGGAAAAATGCATAGTCGGTTGCATTTTCTTTTGAAATCAGAGCCACTAACACACCCACAAGCTTTACTTGCAGTTGCATTATGGCTGGTTACGTCTTCATGAATGACAGGAAGTGGAATGTTTTGGGCTGTTAGCGAGCGGGCCAGGTCGCTCTCCGGTGGCTCCGCCGTCAGAAACGCCGGAGAAGCTGCCCGATGATGGAAATCGGTCGACTTGTGCCATGTTGTTTTTGTGAGCTAACGCGGGCCTGCTAGCATACTGTCTTTGAAGGCAGTGTGGGTGTTCCTTGGGCATCGATTAGGCCACAGAGCATCCACCCCAGGCACGTCGATATCTAAGAAGCTAGCAGCTCTAGAATGTGCAAACTGTGTGTGAACTTGATCGCTCGCCGAAGGCAGGAAGTTTTCAAGAGGTCAGCGGAAAGGTCGAACATTGGGAGGTGCGCGTATGTGGTCACGGGGTTAGCAAGCCAAGGAAAATCAATGTGGAACTGAGCGGAATTAGCGAGGTGACCATGAGCACTTTGGGCTAACGTTGGCACCGCTGGGTTTGGATTTGTACATGTGGTTGAGGCAACGACAGTATGAAAAGCATGGAAAGGGTTTCAGATGTCCCCAGTGTTTCTAGGCTTCCGCGAATCGTCCCCATTTTTCTCGGTCTCGCGCAACACGAGCTTTCATCGCGCGGATTGCACTTGATTGCACATTGTGAAGACGCGTCGTCTCCGTGAGTCAAGTTTGATTCCTTCAGGTATTTTTATGGTCCGTAATAAATAACATCTTGAGCAGTTACTCAAAAGTTGGCGAGCCGCGGCCTGCTTGGTGTTTTGCCCGTTGAAGTTAAGCACATCTTAAAATAGCGGGAGTCGACAGCGCTGTTTATTTGAAACAGAAACCTTGTCAAGAGTTGTCTTTAAGACAAAGAACTGGAAATGACAGTGTTATTCTGAACAAAACAAGCCCAGCTCAGGTCCTCCTTATCTTCCCCCTGTGATGCCGGTGTTATTTTTATACGAAAGAGTTCAGGGGCCTTACTGTTATTTTAGGAGACGCTGAAACAAAGTCCCAACTCGTGTGAAGTTATTAAACTGGTTGTAGGCAGCAAAAGCAGCAGGTAAATACTTGAGGTTTCATCCTGCTATGAGTCATACGGCTGTAAATACTTACCACCTCACATCCACCTAAATGCCATACGCTTCACTTTTTGTTTAAGAACAACAACAAAGTTGAGGGAGCAGCGCACTTTATGGGGTGTAGCTCAAAAGTCCTCCCAATGGGAACGTTCCTTTCCATGATGTGATTGAATTAGGTGGGTGACTTTCTGCTGACATGCCAAACAGGAACCGGCCAGGCGCTGTGAAAAATGCTCAGAGACAAATGTATTTCGACCTAAAGTAGTCCTTTCCTTTTTAATGTTGTCAAAGGATAGGATGTTTATTTGTGACATAAAACAGACTGCTTTTTCTAGCCAAAACCAATGAAACGAGAGGCTCCTTCCAATCTCAAGTTGTTGTCAAGTTGTCGGAGCAAGAAGAGTTTTGATCTGATGGTAAATACGGTAAACAGGCCTGGAGTTCTTTGCCTTTAATACGCAGGCTGGTAAGATCAGAGGCGTTACTTCACCAGAGACACACAACTTGCTGTTGGCGCGAATGATGAAATTGGACGTGAAATAAAGCTTGTATTGTTGCCACTCGTTCGGATCCCCCCACCCCCCACCCCCCCTGCCCCCCTCCAACATCCACCTCAGACTGAGAGGGAGAAGTGATTGAATGTTTCCTTGGTTTGCATCATACCGGCCGTCTTCCATATAGAAAGGACAGATTACTGCGGACAGCAGCATGAATGCCGATGATCGCCCCACACGGACTCCTGTGGGCGTCACTCCGTCGAGCTTCGTTCCTTCGTTACCAGACGGCCCCTTCCTCTGTGTGATCCCCTTATCGATAGATTGGGCTGTAAACGGTAGTTTCTTTTTTTGTTTACAAATGCGAAGAAATACTCGGGCACCTTGACCTCTCCCTTGCCTGGAGCGCTAGCAGGCTGCGTTGGCAGCGATAAGAGGCTGCCGATTGTCCTGCGAGATAAGAGCGGTCTTAAGTGTAAGTCGACGTAAGACAGCTGAAACGGCGCTCACGAGACCGTGAGACGCAGGAGGGGCCATATAGATGGCTGGAGATACAGAAAAGGGACGGCGACGCTGACAGGCAGCGGAATGCTGGCGGATCAGCTGAGAGACCAGGAAGTGACCTCACACAGGCCGGCCGGTCTTTCTGGGGGCACGCAGTATGCCACTGTTTATCGTGCGCTCAAAGGAGGTCACGCAGGACCTTTTGAAGTGCTTGACCACGCCGCAGGCTGCCTCCAAACCTGCCGCCACTGAACTTTTACGCCATTGGCTGAAAGTTATTCAATATTTATCCACCTACTGATGTGTGTTTTGGAGGGAGCGACTCCAAGAGGCACTTTTTATGTTTCGTGCAGCTCCTGAGGGGACGATCGTAAACAGTCCTGGCTTTTTATTGCAACGCTTTCACATTTGGTGAACAAATGTCGATATTTGTGTGCGTATTAGATAGAAAATGTTTATTTATTGCACAACTTGGCGATGAATAAAGTCTTATCTGTCTGTCTGTCTCAAAGTCTTGTAAATCCAGTCCATCAACAACGAGTCCTAGAACTACTTGTCAGAGTTCATGTTAGCGCTGCCATGGCATCATTCGTCACACGGTTATAAAACCATATCACAGTCACGTGCTGAAACCTTTTTTCCCCTCTAGACGAAGAGCAGAGATGGTCAGAAAAGTTGTGGAATGAAATGTGGACGGACGAAAGCGATCGTTCACAGCCATCGTGTTTCTTCACTTGCTTTTTTGCGGGAACTGGGGCAGAAACAAGCACATGTCAAGAGCGTACACACGCACACACACACACACACACGCACACACACACACACACACACACACACACACACACACACACACACACACAC
>JBBMJM010000017.1:1371226-1382407 GCA_037832705.1 Centriscus cristatus | reverse complement strand
TGGAGGAATTGGGATAAAGGGGGCTTCCTGTGGTCTCAATGGGCCAAGCACCTGGGCTGGACAGAACCCCCCCCCCAGAACCTGGGAGGCCTGGCCTCCTCTGCTGTTAATGAGCGACCCCACGGCCAGCAGGCACCCCCCCCCCACGCCGCTCCGAGGACTTTTCTCCGTGCGGACCGTTGCTGCCCTTTCCCTCTGCTCGTGTCTCTGTGGTGAGACGCAGAACGCTGCTAGCACGTACGAGCTAACGCGTACGTGTCAGTGCCACACGCTGACCAGCACTTTGCGCCCGTTTCCCTCCAGATGTAGTCGGATTGCCTCTGCAGCGTACAGTGGCGAACACAGATACTCATCTGTGTTGCCAAAGTCTTCCAGCATGAGATCCCGTCTTAAGAAAGAGACCATTCTCTCTTCGGCGCTCTCCCCAGACAAGACATGTGTTATAGCGGTCACGCTTACATCATCACCTCGGGCTAAAACCTTGGGCCGTCCAGACGTGGCGTCAGGCCCGGGAGCTGTGACAGTGGAAATAGGAGCACCTCAGTCATTGTGTTCCCACAGACGGTCTACTCGGTGTTCGCTGAGTCAGCATCGCTAGCTCGACGCTGACCGAGGGGTCTCTGGCTCCTGTCTGTGCGGTCCCGCGATCGGTTGCAACATCACACGTCTTCACGTGTTGCCGAGGGACGCTCTGGGTTTCTGAACAATGTGCATGACAAGTGCAAAGCAACGTTTAAAAACGCCTCCAGTTGCACTTTTTGCTTAGTGTCTTCAGCGTGAATGTGGCCATTGTTCTTCTTTTTCTGACCGTTGTGTAACCCTTGTCAACTCATGATATCGAAAAGTTTGTGACTTAGATATCACATATTTCTGTGTGTGTGTGTGTGTGTGTGTGTGTGTTCCACCAATACCCACACTGTTCACTGAGCAGCTGTTCAACTTATCTCGCTGCCCCCTGAGGTTAAGTACAAGTGCAAATAGAGCACAGTGATCTCAGCTCAGAGGAAACAAGCTGCACTGGAGGTTGGTTTTTTTTCGGTACCGGAGCTCTTCACTGAACGGAGGCCGCGGTGCTTTTCTCTGCACGTATGCTACTCACCCCCCCACCCCCAACCCTTCATAACGCTTCCTTTTCCTTATTTTGTCTTCTTCCTGGCCTTTTCATTGACTTGCACTTATTTGAAAAATGAAAGCAATGGCAGGAATTGCTCCTCTAGGGACGCGTCGTCAGGTCTGATAATAACGTGGTTCCACTTCAAGTGGCAGTCAAGACTACGAAGAGCTTGACTCTGGGCGACTGTGGAGAAATGTAAACCTCCTTTCCCCGTGTTTGGGGCTTTCACCCACATTTGGGTGGTGACAGTGAAGGCCCTGATCAGCTGAACTGCTGGCGAAGAGATTCCATGTTCTACCAACGTCGTACTGTTTTACCAGTGGAGGAACCAGTCCAGAGCCGGTGTTCTCCCATTCTCTCTGTGTAAAAAAAATTACTAATAATGGGGCTGAACATGCACCCGGGGGAAAAGCTGAGCGGAGCGGAGATGAGGTGGTAGTTTAAATAACTCAAAACTCCAGGGATGCAGCATTTCCAGGGAGAACACATTGCTTTTTGCATAAACCCTGTAAGTGTGTGTTTGTGTGTGTGTGTGTGTGTGTGTGTGTGTGTGTGTGTTTGTGTTAAGAAGAGAAAGATATAGAGAGCTGATATAATTGTGTGACTTGGGAACGTCCATCTTTGCCTTTCAGGGGCCCTTCTGCTGGGAATTCCCTGGACAGTCAGATCTGAGCCTTCACCAATTTCATTTGGTGAGAGACCTTTGAATTCCAAAAATATCTTGCTGGATTTCTCTTTTTTTTTTTTGGTTGATTCCACACACAAATTAACACCTGCTAATTGATGATTTCAACCCCCCCCCCTCCCAAATAATGAATGAAGAATCCTCGCCATGATGATCATGCTGTGTTGTGCTTTGTGCTCATTCAGTGCTGCTGCTTTGATGCTCATGTGCTTCTGTAATGTCCAAATTACAAATGCAGGTGATGGGATTTGTGAGCGCGGTGGGATTGTGAACGATTCGGGCCTCGTACATTTTTTTCTGAAGATAAATTGCGTGAGTCAGGTAAATTCTGTATTCTGGGAGTTAAAAGTGGCAGTAAATAGAACTTGACGGGGCGGGGGAGAAAGTCAGACGTCTCTGTCGCTAAGGTCGGCATCCGGTCAGGTCCATGAAACTGCGAGCGTTTTTTTTTTTTTTTTACAAAGGAGAATTTCTGTCAGTCTCCTCTGCATCGTCCACATGTCTGTTGGTCGCAGGATGTTTGGGTTGTTTGACTAATCCATCGCTCGTGTTCGTGCTGCACAGTTTCCGTGACCTTTGCTGGCTCATTTGCTGCCCCCCCCCCCGAAAACGTAAGGAAGAACTTGCGCTAATGAGCTCGCGTTTGTGGGACGATGTGGACAAGAGGAAAACATTTCTTCTGCTGTGTCGACTCGCTGCCTCCCTTGTACGAATGCTTTCGCCAGAACTTGTTTGACAACGTTTGGGTGTGCCAGCGTGTCTCTCTGCAGGTGTGTGTGTGTGTGTGTGTGTGTCACATCAACACACATGTGCACGCCGCAGTGCGTCTAAAGGTGTGACTCGCTGTAGATGACAGGGAGACAAGGCGAGGTCACGTGAAAGGTGTCACGTGTTTGCCTGCGGGGGGGGGACAAAACATTGAACTCGTTTAACCCCCGAGACAAACTGGGCCTCAGGAAGATGTGATTTACTTGTCGTGGTGTACAGACAGAAGTGGGGTCAAAGGTCAGAAGTGGAGTACATAATCTAATTTCTGATGAACAACTCTGCAGCTTGACTGTCCAGTGCACTCATCTCTGATGGACCCCCCCCCCTCCCCCTTTCTGCAGCCGGCCCTGTGAGTGACAACAGACCCGGCAGCTCCCTGCGCTACTGTATTAACACTGGAGGCTGTTTTACAGGGAAACTTGTTTTGACAGAACTCCAGGTGTCTCATTGTTGGGGCTGGCATGGTTCAACAGATTTACCAATTAGCACTGGGCTCAGGGCACGGGAGGGGTGGAGGCGGAGGGGAAGGGAGGCGGGGGGGGTGCTGAAACAGGGGGAGGCGGGAGGGTGGATGAGGTGGATTTGGCCACAGTGGTGGAATGAGGTTTAAAGCAAACGGGGCTGGTAGGGGAAGGTGTGTGTGTGTGTGTGTTGGGGGGGGGAGCGTGTATGAGGAGGCAGGCTGGAGTAAGGCGATCCGTGACCTTGTTTTTTTTTTTCCCAGCAGTAGAGTGGAAAGGGGCTGAGGTCAGAGCTGAGCCACAGAGAGGAGGAGAACCTGCCCTCCACTCAACGTTCACTGCGTCACTTGAACGTCGTCTGTATCGTCAGTTAAAATACCTGAATAACAAAGCGCCGTTTGCATCAGATGTTCTGAATGTTGATCCTGTTTCGCGTTGGTTCCTAAAAACAGTGTTATTACTCTTTGTTATTCCTCAGAAATGCCTGCTCCTTTTTTTTTTTCATAGAGGAAGTTTGAAAGTGAACAGGGCAAAGTGTTCTACTCAGTATCCCAGGGATGGCCCTTGGCCCATGGGTGGGAAGTGAGAAGAGTTTCTCTGCGTGTGGTTGGTTCCACATCTACAAACCCGCTCGGGCTGTAGACGCGTTGGCAGAACATCCTGTTTCATACCAGCCCGTCTCGCTGGTCGTTCGGCCGTTTGGTGAATGTCAGCGGACGTTTTACGATTCTTTCGGTTGTCTGTGACAAAAACCTACTGGAACTGTGTCATGGAAAAGCACCACAAGTGCACCGACTCTTCTATCATATCGTTGTTGTTTTTTAAAAAAAAAAAAAAAAAAGAGTGATGAAGTGACTGACGCCTACGGACAAAATCCAAACTCCTGTCTCTAGACTTATATAAACGAGAAGTGCGCCTGTGGCTTTTTGGTGACAGTTGTCTGGAGAGGCAGAGAAAACAGGAGCTGGAGACTGTAAGGTGGGGGGTGGGTGGAATTTGATGCCCCCCAAATTCCCCAAAGAACAATTTATTCTGGATGAGTTCACTGTCGCAGTCAAATATGAACGGTGGATGTGTGTAATGTTGTGAAATGCTGAGTGATTCCAGAGAAGCTGCCTTGGATTTATTTTTGTGAGTGTGCCCCCCCTTAAAACCCAGAGAGGAGTCAGCAGAGGTACCTGTTGGGGTTTGTGTTAAGGATGTTAAGGATGCTCAGGCCCGTCCCCCATTTATTTGATTCTGTTCCACTCAGCAGTTCCAGCGATGACCCGTCTGAACTCCTCTTGGATTTGTTTGGCTCCAGTTTTGATGTACGTGTTGTTATTTTTTTTTTATGCTCCATCTTCCAACTGTGTGTAGTGTTTGAGCGTTTGTCTCGGCCCAGGAAGGAATTTTGGTAGATTTAGTCCTAGAAGTTATACGATGCTTCTTTTCAAGTCAGACAACAAGGAGCCCGTCCTGCAGCTCTCCTACATCGGGGCAGGTGTGTGTCTGTCTACCGAACCCGTATTGAATTGAATATCCAGTTAAAACATCACTGAAGACTCATTTACCAGCAGGAGGGGAAGTGCGACGGGGTGAAAAGGAGAGCTGGAATCCGTGAGATTAAGGCGGGGGGGGATCACCGTCCTAGAGGTTTTGGGAGCAGGCGGAGATGGCTCAATCCTGATGCGATATCGGCTCTTTTTCATGGGAGAAACGATGTCAGACCGCGTTTTTTTCTCCCATCAGTGAGATGCGGCGCGGAGAGATGCAGAGAACTGCATGCTGGGAAAAGAATAAACAAGCCTGTCACCGAAAGTTGGGAAGAATCCTTGGTGCAGCGTTACTGTCAGACAGCAGCTCCGGTTTCATACATTATTAACATTACCTAAACACATTATTTGTGTATTTATTCCTTCATTTGTCTTGTTAACATCCTCCTGCAGTGCGATAAACAGCGCGACCAGACTGCCTGCGTGACAGCTGTGTGTGAGATTTGAATAAGAAGCCGAGCGGTGTGATCGGAGGGAGACGGGAGCCGATTGTCTTTGGACACCAGACGTCCTCTCCAGGCTCATTAAGGGACAGTAAAGGCGACGATGTTGAATGTGCGCACACTTTACGGGGCCTTTTTTTCTTTTGAACAGCGTCGCCCTCTTATCTGCGACATGCTCTGTTCCTCCATAACAAGACACTCCCACTCAGTGCACACACTCCGTCTCGCTCTCTCTCACACACACACACACACACTTCATACTTATTTACTTTGTGTTGACAGAAAACTCTTAAGAATGTGGCTTGTCCACAGAATTTTGGCAGCTTTTGTTGTATTTTCTCCTACGCTATCAAAAAAGGCCCGGTACTTGTTTTTCTTTTTCTTTTCTTTCCTTTTTTTTTTCTGCACAGACATCACAAATGGATATTTTAATTGGAACTTTTGGCACTGTCTCCATCTTGTGTTGGAATGGCAGACAAGTGAGTGGCTGCTGAGGCCGGGGGCCGGGCTGATTGGTGTGTAGCGAGGCGTGCTTAAATCAACTGGCAGCATGAATAGCTCGCTTGATTCTCGCTGGCATTCACTGCAATCTGTGGACGGGTTTTTTTTTTTTTTTTTTCCTTCCTCCTTTCTTTCTTTGGAAAGATCTGGAATAACCAACAAGGGAGAGAGAATACCCCTCCTGCTTCCTTGAAGCATGACTTCCCTTTAGCTTTGTTGATGCAATTTACTCACTTCTTGGTGCCGTTGTAATGTCACACAGAAGTAGCTGACCCATGTTGTCGCTGCCGACCTCGTATGGAGCTTTTCTAATGGAAATGTACTTACTATGATGGAAATAATCATGTTACTATAATAAACTGCACTTTCCAGTGCGCAGCCTGTCTGACGGGGTTAGTGAATATTTATTTTCTTTGTCATGCACCACCATGGTGTTTAGATTTTTTTTTTTAAAAGAAATAGGGTGAACAGTGCAGGGTGAGGATGAGAGCAAACAAAGACAAACTGAAATTTAAAAAACAAAAACTGTTTATTTACGGTGTCTTTCTCACCAGTGAAATCGTCCTTTTTGGAATCTTTGGGAAAATTCACTTCCCGAATCCAGGGAATTGGAATTGAATACATCACAACCCCCAAAGGACGTTATGGGCTTGACTTGTGCTCTGGTGAAAGCTCGTTCTGGCTCCGCTGCAGAGACTAATGTGAACCACATGCTCCCGCTGAGCATCTACATAAGTACACACCTGTTTAAACTGTCTTTCACCTCCCAACAGTAAATTCAGGCACACTCACGCCAGAGGCAGTACGGCTGAGCAGGCGGGTCAAGTTGAAGTCATTGTAATCCTACTTGACATTAATGTAGTCCTTGTGTTTGGCCGGGCATGGCGGCATGAGAGCGTCGGGAGGAGCAGTGAGAGGGATACTGTGTGTGTGTGTGTGTGTGTGTGTGTGTGTGTGTGTGTGTGCGCGCGCAGGTGGAGTGTGACGTGTGTACAAACGTGTGTTTTCATGCATGTTTTTTTTGTTGTTGTTGTTGAAAGTAGTCATCAGCATCATGGCTGTCTGCCACGTGGAGATCTGGGGGGAAAAACATTGGAGAAACGACTTTACCTCATGTGTTTGCGTTTTAAACTACACATTTCTAATTTGAGAAGCAAAGACTAGTACAATTTGCCCCTCGGGGGATGGTAAACTTACCTTAGCTTACGTTACAGATTAATTAAATCAACAAGGAGACTAGAATCACAAGGACGTGTTCTGTCTTTGCTGAATGAACAAACAGTTCAAAGAAGGACGGGGTCATGTGACGTGTGGACTGACGACGCGCAGCCACCCACGGGGGTGGGTGTCCTGTTCACACTGAGCGCTGCAGTGTCAGAACCGCCTCTCCCGCCATCTTAGTCGCGTCTCCTCAGCGTCGACGTGAGCCGAAGAGGAGGAGGAGGAGGAGGAGGCCTCGGCGGATCGCTGCACATCAAAGACTACCTCCCTGCTCTTACAAGTCGCCCGTCTCTTCGGAGGAGCACAGAGAAGGCGAGCGGAGAGGCGGCGTGGATTCCCGGCTGGAATGAGTTTGATGGGCTAATTGTAGCCCCCAGTGGACACAGGCACACATCACAGAGGGGGGGGGGGTGGGGGGGGGGGCTGGAGAGCAAGTGGGTTCTCTGGTGGCTTTGACTTCTCCGTCCTGCCTGAAGTAGAGTCGCTCTCGCTTCTCGTCGGCTCTCTTCACCTGCCGAACGTTTCGAGATGCCTGCGGTTTTTGTTCTTCTGCGATGTTGCTGCCTCAGACCGCACGTAGATGATGTAAGCCCCTCAGCGCCCCTCGCGTTCGTTCCGGCCAGACGTTCTCAAGTCAGTCCGACGTGCCTGATGGATTTGTTTATTCGTGGCAGCTCCCCACAAACATCGCTGACTGACACGTATTGACTCAGTTTTTTTGTGTTGTTGTTGTTGGTTTTGAATGTTTGAAATAAGAACCGTCTAATTTCATCACAGTATCGATCCGCTGCACCTCACCGTCCCTGCAGAAAGCACTTCGGACATTCGTTGAGGAGGAAAATGAATAGACAATAAAGAAATAAGACTCAGACATGAGGTGCTAACCACTGTACCACCGTGTCGCCGCGCCGCAAACAGACAACGTCAAACAACAAGATGAATCAATCAGATCAGAAACGTGTCTCGTAGCTTCTGTGTTGGGATCGTATTCCTGTTCCCTGATGGCCTACATTTAGCAAAAAGCTAACCAAGCTAACGTTCACCCAGGTCCGACCTCAAAGCCCTCAGACCTTCCGGAACAAAGCGAGTGTAACTCACATTCACACAAGCTTCTCCAGCTTCTCCAGCAGCCGCTGCAGCGGTGATCAAAAAGGACCTGGACGTCTTTGAACGGTTCTATTTTTTCCACCTGCATCAAAAGCAAAATCAATAGCACCAAACTTTCCAGCGCATGCATGAGTCGGCGAGCAACCCCCCCCCCCCCAAGTTTGCCAGTTGCACATTATGCCACAAGAGTAAAACGCAGTTAAAAGCCGAACGGCACAAGGAGATGACACAAGCGAGGAAGGGGCCGGTGCTGGGAGAAAAATCAATGGGTGAGAACACTCGTATACACGGAAATGGCTCAATGGGAGGGAGCCCAGATTTCTCTTCTGTTTTTTTTTTTTTAAACGGAAAAATGATGCATTTGTTTTTACCCAGGGAGTGAAAAGACATGGACAGGGGAACAAAAAAAAAAACCTGCCTTCTGAACATCTTTTGAAAAAAACCAACAAGCTCTTTGGTGAGGTTGAGTTGTGTGGTTAGGGTTTGTTTTATCCCACTGTGCGGAAGCGTGTGTAGCTGTCTTTCAGGTCTCTTTTTAGTCGAAGCGCCGAAAGACTACTCATGGCATGTTCAAGGGCACTCGGTGGACACGGATGCCCTGCAGGAGGCGGAATTATGAATACAACATGAGTAAACAGACACCTACATATACTATTAAAATAGTACGCTGCGCACTTGGCAGGAGACCACCCTAAGTAGTAATTTGAGCCGGTCCGCAGCAGTTCAGCATCACTCCGTCGAGGGTCATTGACAGAGACTTGTGAGATCGGCTCTAATATGCCTGATGCTCAAATGATTCGCACGTTGGCACTAATATATTCCCGTGTGCATTCCACCAATACAATGCTTTTAGTATTCAGTTTAGTAATAAAGTTTTTTTTTTTCTCCCCCCCCCCCCCCACAGCAGCTGTGAACAAAGAATACAATAGCACACAAACTCGAAACACAATTCCGAGCCGGAGCCTTGAATGGCATTCATTCCTCCTCCAGTGTGACTGAGCGAAGCCATTCACCGGGTGGATGCGGCGGTTGGAGCGATGCTATCGAGTTGCCTGCAGATGGGGGGGTCAGTGTGACTGGCACAGTTGGCACAGGGGGGCGGCGTGCCGCTGCACTCAGCGCCGCAAAAGGATGCGCCGACCGAAGTGGAGTGTGTGTGTGGGGGGGGTGTGATCGCGGTTCTTCTCACTTCTCCCCCCCCCTTTTTTTTTCTTGGATTGTCTGCGCTTCCTGTTTTGAAAGCCATTAAGGAGCAAATTTCCTCGCAGCGAGAGGGGAGATGAAAAGGCCCGCTCTTTTGAAACATGTCCAAGCGCAAACGTGGAAAAAGAGGGGCAATGATAGCTATCTGTAAACATCTCCGTCGAGGGGTCGACGGAAAAGGAATTGTGAGGGGGGGTGATACATTCATTTGCCTTCTTTTTTTTTTAATTATTTTTTTTTATTTGCTGATGAAAGCCACGCTGCGTTTTTTTTGTTCCCAGCCAGCTGTACATCTCTATTCACGAGTACAGTGATCCATCAGTGCAGCCGCACATGACTGCGCCGCCGCCCACCCACTAAACCCCCTTCCGAAAAAATGCTTTGTGACATCTGCAGCCACACATGTCTGCATTCACTGCAGCCAGCGCGTATTTATAGTCGGGACCGTTTTGTGATCCATTGATGCCGTCACGTCCTCTGATCCGCTTTAAAGTCGGTTTTACAGGGCGTCATAAAGGTAATGTGTGTTTTTGAACTGAGAGCAGCTGCGCTTTCCCGTGTTGAACCTGACTGGTAGTGAGAACTTGATAAGGCCGTAGACGCTTCTACATCACCCCACCCCAACCCCCAGTTTGTCATTCAGTCTAACGCGCTGTCATCTCTGTTTAGTTGCTGCATTCACACCCGGTTTCCTCTCAGCTGTGCTCGCGTCGTTCCTCAAGAGCAGCACCAGCTCCGAGCTGGAGACTCTCCTCCTCCCTCTGCTTTTCCCCCCGCTACCCCCTCACTGCCCCCCAGCCTGGCTGGCCAGTCTGCGCCTCTTAATAAAACCGACAGGCTCTAATTGGGCTTAATTGCACCCTTCGGGCGTCGTCAAAAGGAGTGTTGCTAAACAAACTGCAGGGTCTGCGAGCAGACCAAGCCCGTCTACGATCGCACACGGGGCCGACCGAGCTCACACGTTCACACCGACAAGTGGTGTAAGCGTGCGGTGCATCACAGTGTGTTGTGGCGCGTTGATGACGCGCTCGTCTTTTACATCGAAGGCGGCAGCGAGCGTCTCTCTGCTGCTGCACTGACAAGCGAAATGGAAGAACGTCTGTGTCTTGGAGGACGTGTCTGCGACTCCAGGTGTCGGTGAAGTCGTTTTCAGTGGGAGAAAAACATCCGACCAAACAAATCAGCGCTTGTTTTTTTTTTTTTTTTCAGCAGTATCAGCAAAAAAACCCAACTCCCCCCCATCACATACACATTTCCATGTCTCTGTAGCACCGCCTCCTGGCAATCAGACTGGATCGACCGCGCTCGCGACCCCCGAGCGCTCTAATTCCGAGGTGCAGCAGGCACTCGCCATGTGGGCCTCTGCGGGGTCACTGAGCATTATCGATGGCAGGAGCTCCAGATGCGATCGAGCCATTGAAATGGCAAATCCGAACCTGTGTGTGTGTGTGTGTGTGTGTGAGAGAGAGAGAGACAGAGACGCACTGAATGAGACTCGAGTGACCTCTGAAGCTGCGACCCGCAAGGAAAAAGGAGCGATAATCGGATTGAATGCAGCGCCGCGCTTAAATGTTTCTACCTTTTCATTAGTTTTCCACCGGCTGGTCGTCTCTTGAGTCGACGTAAACGGCAGCGAACGTCGCGCTGTGTGTCGCCGTGTTATTCTAGGAAGGAAAAACGGAGGAAAGGAGGCATGTTGTTTTTGTCATGTAATGATGTAGTATCTCAGCTGAAGGCCCCATAAAGTCAGCAAGGGCCTCATTTTCAGTGGCCTGACTGGCGGACTCTGTCACCCCGTCTTTTTGGAAAACGAGGCAGAGCACATAATTAAGATATACAGCCCAGGGTGGACGGAATATATAGGCTGAAAATACAGAGGAGCAGACCAGTCAGCCTCAGTCGCAGCCTGTGGTTTACTGTTTGGCTGCAGAACCACCGTGCCCAGACCTGCAAGAGTGTGTGTGTGTGTGTGTGTGTGTGTGTGTGTGTGTGTGTCAGCAGTCTGAGCAGCATGCTATAAAAGGCTGGTGAGGAGAGCCATCGCCTCTGTGTGTCGGGGTCACTGTGAGCCAAACTGTTACTCTGTGTGGGTGTTTATGTTGTGTGTGTGTGTGTGTGTGTGTGTGTGTGTGTGTGTGTGTGT
>JBBMJM010000017.1:1250100-1260315 GCA_037832705.1 Centriscus cristatus | reverse complement strand
GGTGTGTTTGATGTAAAAGCCCGTCAACGTCCAAGACCCCAGTTTGACAACCACTGACCACTGTGTGTGTGTGTGTGACGTCACATTAGTATGGGGATTCTCGTCACCTCAGGTGTATGTGTATATACGTGTCCGTCCCCTGACCTCAACTTCAGGCTGAACTGACGTTTGAAGGTCCCCGTGACATCAGGACGCTCTGCGAACCCACTTTCCTGGCCGTCATTGTCCTGCCTGGTGGTGAGTGGGTTTGAAAACCAGCCCCTACAAAGCCTCCCGGTTTTCCCGGATGATTGAAGAGAATTCCGATTGAGATCGTATTGCGTGCCGTTGGACGCCCCCCGCCCCTTTTATCAAACCAGGTTTTTCTTCTTGACAAACCAAACCCCTAAGACTCGGTGCCGATGGGTTGTGCTTACAGAAGGAGCCGCTTCACCCCCCTCCGATTAAATGGCGTTTTGCCCTGTGAGGGTTTGCTTGTGTAATTTCTGTTGTAATGAGCCGCCGATGTCATCTCTGCATCAGGCCCGAAGCAAAGGGAGAGAACGATAGGGAGTCCCTCCGCCCCCGACCAACTCATCTTTTTCTTTGCTCATTTGTCGGTTTTCTGTCCTTAAGAGGCAGGCTGAGACGTGTCCCCAGAGCCCCGAGTGCCTTCTCCCCACTGGTGTAATTAAAGGCTTAAAACAATGGTCTGTTTGCGGTTCCACCGTTCGCTGCTGGAGCAAACATCAATTCTTGATTCTCTGCCGTCAAACGCTAAAGTGAGATGAATTATCAGAGATATGAGCTGGAGAGCAGCAGGTGATGGATCTGGTCGGACTCCTCTAATGACTGCGTTCTAGCATTCTGCCTCATTTTCCCTCCATCAGAGAGGGATGTTGGGCCAGAGCTGGATGGTGTGGTTTGGTTTTATAGATGCTTAGGTGGAACAAATGTTTAAGTAGATAACTGCTGAGACTGACGGCAGCTCTGTTGGTGGTTGTGAACCGTGTTCTGTCTCATGGCTGAACAGCGATTTAAGCACCGCTGTACATTCATAGCGTGAACAGTTCTCTGTAAAACAAAAATGATATAGGATTCTTCTGTAAATCAACCTCGCCGAGCAAAGAACGCCTGTATATCGCTGCGTCCACCCACCCCCCACCCGTCATGAGTGAGACATGCCGGTCTGTTCTTGTCTTCTGTGAATTCCGCTGACTGTCGCACCACTTTGCACTCATCAAGTTCACAGAAGACCTCGTGTAGTAAACCTGAACTTTTCCATTTGCTGTCGTACGCCACATCTTTATTTCACACATTATGCGTGAGCAGCTGGTGTGGCATGTGTTCCTGTTCTGGATTTAGCTCTTAATTGCTGCACAGTGACAGGTTCTGAGCCCCCCACCCCCCCCCCACCCCCCTCTTTTTCCTGGAGATATTATCGCTCATCTGTCTTCTGCTCTGAAACCACATCAAGCTGCAAATATGGCAGCTACATCCCTCACACCTATTTAATTTGCCATCAGGGTTTTTGCAGCTGATCCAAGTGCCTCGAGCGGCAATTACATTTGTTTAGAGGCTTAAGAATCAGTCATGGACAACACATGATGGGAATCAAATCAAAAGTTCCACTGGCGTCTCGTAGCCTGCGCTGTTGCCAGTCATGATTGAACATAGAGAGTAAGCTTAAGTGGCTTATGACATCACATGCAACACTCACGGCGAGCCCCGCGCTGGCGCTTACAGCGTGTTCAGTTTGAACCGACGGATCATCATCGAGGGAATTCGTTCACAGCTGAAAACAGAGAAAAAGACTGAGCCAGGACGAGATCGCCTGCAGCTGATCTCACAAGCATTCGTTGGTGCGCTGCTGCCACTGCTGCTGCCGCTGCTGCTGCCGCTGCCGCCATGGACGCCCTGGCTTCTTAAGGCTTCTGGCTTCTTTGAAGCCCTCAGTGCTTTTATTGGTAAAGCGAATGCCCTATATGAGGGGAATTGCAGCAGCTAATGCCTGCCCTTCATGCCAGTTGGATTGTGGAAATTAGATTTCAAATTAAGAGGGATGAGGTCGACATCATCAAACAAGTCTTTGATTATTTTTGCAGTTGCCAAGGAACCAATGTCAGCAGTCAGCCCTCCTATAGGCCCATATATAGACATCAATGGTTTTCAGGCTTTCTGTACCCAGGTACGCGGGCTAATGCCTCGTTACCACGGGATGTTGGTGATATAAATGGTCAATTCACACAGGATTGGAAATACCAGTAAAAGTACCACGGGGGTCAATCGCCGTCCCCTCCTGTCGTCATGGATACCGGTGATGTACTTAATGTAACATACCATATGTACGCAAAAATGAGTGCTTCTTCAAGAGCCCCCATGCTTGAAAAAATGCGAAAACCCCCCACTTTTAAACAGGATACGACAAAATATCTACACACATGTAGTGCAGGTCTGTTTGATTGGGATCAGTACTACCTAAAGCAGTAGTCCTGGTAAAGGTCATGTTATTATTACGTCACCCTCCGTACTACGTGAACCTGTTCTCCAACGACTCGTCCAAACCAGGCTTTGTCCTCCATCTGTTCTGCTGGAGAAGGACGGCCCACTGAGATGCCCATTTCACAGATAACACCCAGTCTTCCCCCTCCACTTTAGAGCAGGCTTTCTTATTAATATAACATGAGTCACACTGGCTACAGAGAGGGAAGTCCTCAGCTCTACTCTGAGCAAGAACAAGTGAAGGAAGCATGAATAATAGATGTTTGAGTTAGTGATTAGTTGTTGTCTTTTCCCACGATTCTCTTCCTGTCGGCTTCACGCCAGCGTACTCGCCGTACATAATCATTGTGATAATGATGCCATGATGGAGCGCCGCTCACAAGAAAGCACTAAATAACCCCATCAACAATAAGCAAGGGGAGAGAGAGGGAGAGAGGTCGGCTGAGGTAACAGTCAGCGAGCAGCATTGTTTCGGCCTGGTTGGCAGGTCAGACCTAATTACAGCTCAAGGAGAAGTTCTCCGCTGAACCAGAAGGGGCTGTTAGCATAAATGAGCAGGAGGCATCTGAGTGCTGTTCATCGCAGGAAGTCGCTCTGAGACACGGGGTCGGCCAGGAGATAGACCGATCGTAGTTTGGTTTGATGAACGATTAGTTACTTCATGATTTTCATTGTTGAACGGAGGCTTCAGAAGTATTTTCAAAACGATGCGACCCGTTTTGTCCGAAGAGGGTAACTATAGCAACAGGCGGTGAAGAGTTTCCGTTTCTCTCTTACGTGTCTGCTCTTTGTTCGTCCTGAGTGCACTCTCCATAGTCCCCGATGCTACAGATGGAACGAACAGGAATTTAAAGCTCGTCTTCATGTTCCTTACCTTTTCTTATCTTTGGGTAGTCTTTATTATCCAGCTGACGCGAGGATGTGTGGAAGCGGTCTGAGTATTCATGCAAACTCCACAACGTGTTATTTGATTTGTTTTAATTAGCGTCACATGTTTTGTTTTGGATTCTAATGACTACACTTCCAACGTTAGCTCTTTGCCATCTGTCTGTCTGCGTTTGTTCTCTCTTGATAGCTGATAATCATGATTCTCAGTATAAATCCGCCGTGTGTGTTCCTGGGAATCTCTCACTCAGCTGTCAACGCCACGAACCTCACGCAGACATGTTCGCTGTCAAATACAGACATTCCGTACCCCCCCCCCCCCCTTATCTGTCTGGCCTTGTCTAGCCGCCCTAGCATGACACGAAAGGACCAGAAACCTCTCTCAATCCGGCCATCGCTCCCTCCTACTGCCCTCTGTTATCTGCTCCGCGCAGCTCATGCACGCCGTGCTGACTCAGGCTAGCACGGCGCTGCGATATGAAGACGGCACTTTGGGGAGTTCACAGGCGTTCTAGTCGGTGGAGACCAAGCGCCGGGGAGCGGAGGGCAGTAGGTTAATGAGAGCCGCTGCTGAGTGGCGTCGGAGGCCCGGCCTGCGTCGGTACTCGGACCTGGTCGACGCGGCTCATCGGTGCCCATACAAATCACAGACACTTTCTGCCGTCCTTTGCCGAGCCTTCAATTCCAACTTGATTGTGTATTGAACGCGCCTTCTCTTTCTCCAGGGGAGCTTCGTGGCGAGCATGACCGCCACGCTGAGGCAGATGGACGACTATCATTACGCTCATCTGATCAGCACCTTCGGCAAGATAAGGAGCGACGTGGTGGTGAGTGGACCTTATCGCTGAGGCGCCGGGCACTGGATTAGACACTTAGAGAGCTGCATTGCCATGGAGGACAAGTCGGAAGTTACATTCAATCTGCCAGTTACGTGTTTTGCCTCCAAGAAAAAGGCGAAATGAAATGTGTGGTAGTTCTGAGCCGCATTCACATCCTGAGTGTGAGATGTTTGTTACTGTCATTAGTTCACCTCCTGTTGAACAGGCCTGTTTCCCATGGTGGGATAAACAATCAGTGGGATGAAGCTGCATCTTTCTCCAGATGTTCCCGCTGCCGGCGTGGGGCCACGTCCACATTTCAACACAGCAGAGTTCTTTCCTTCAAATACGCCAACACAAAGCGCAGTTATCCAGCAGTTAACATCCACTGCCAGGAATAGATTTACATACATATTTATGATTTATTTCTAACGCTGCACCCAAGATCAATAGCCAACAGTTTTTAGTCTGCTTGGAACGATTGAATGAACAGAAACGTAACAAGTTACTGCAAACGGAACCACTGGTGAAGTAGAGACGGAAAAACCGTTCTTGTTCTGACTCAGTAGAGTGTGTTCAGTAAAACGACTGAATTATTTTCCTTAAGTATTAAAGTTCAAAGGCCATGTTGATGCTAGAGACTAGAATAAAAAAATAAATTAACAAAAAAAATCAGGCGTATAAACTAAACACAAATTTAGAAGAATAGATGAAAACATGGTCAATAAATTGTAACTGAAGTATGAATGAATCATGTAAACATGAAGTTGTTATCCAAAAAAATGCTAAAGTATTGAATAGGTAAAGACACTCTCTTGTAGTTATAGTAATGAAACTTTGTACATAAGGGAAAAGAGCGAGAGCGAGGTAGTGTTAAATAAAACATGTGCTCAGTGTGCCGGGATGCAGATCACTTTGACCGTGCGATCCAGTCTGAACAACAACTCGGTCTGAAAGTCACTGAAATAACTCTTGAGTGTGGAAGAACCACCACCGCTTGACAACTTAGTCTCTGTCACTCACCCACAGGATTTCCTGATGGAAACGTTCATCATGTTCAAAGTCCTCATCGGGAAGAACGTCTACCCCTCCGACTGGGTCATCATGAACATGATGCAAAATAAGTAAGTGTGACACTGCTGGACACAGACACACATCCACTGCGCTGTTGTTGCTAAGGAACAGGAGGCAGAAGTGGGTTTGTATACTTCCATCCAAATATCGACACAAGGCCTCGGCAGCGCGGTGATCAGATGAGCAGTCAGCAGAGCCGCAAACAATCCCATGAATTATATATGCTCGGGTTTACGCCGCCTGCTAATCTCTCAACTTAGTCTCAGCATCTCTGTACTCCGCTGCTTGTTGTGCTGCAGCAGCCTACTGTTTTATTTATGTAAACCTTTGCTCATTCCCGTTGAAAATGAGTCGAAATGTTTGTGCATTGAATTCGAAAGAGGCACTTCTCTGCACCTGTCACATAAAGTTTCTCATTCTCGTTAAAGACTTTTTTTGTGTGTTTTTTTTCATTGTGATGCATCTTCAGACGACACACGCAGCGGATTGTGTAGTTGTGCGCTGCAGCGAGAGGGCAAAGCGTCCGCTGTCCCATGAAATTTGGTTTGAATATGACTTCCTCTTACCCTGGTGCATCCATGTTTGTACATGCTGCTGCTTTGTAATGCACGGTTCACACCAGCACAAGATGCTTTCTTGGACTTGTTGATACAGTGTCTAAGGTTACAGACACTGTGTTAACATCATATGTGAAGATATAATGGATTAAGTAAAGAAATGTCTTATTGAGATTGCAGGCTAGTTGTGGTTTGGTGAAAAAAAAAATGTAAAATTGTTGTTTTTTGTGTATAAGAGTGACGTAACTTCAAGCATTTCCAATTCAGGCCCACACCGACGGTAAAATGTCAAAGGGTTTAATCGTCATTCACAAATAATCACACCGGACGCTCTCGATAAAACTTTTCAAAATGAATGCATGCATGTTCATTATTATTTTTAATGAACAATGCAACCGTTCAAAGATAAACTCTTATTGAATAGCTCCAGCTTTATTTTACTTTTTTTCCCCCTCTCTCCATTGACAGAAACTGCTAATTAAAATGCATGTAGTTGATCGAGTGACTGAAGGTGGGGGTTATGAGCGATGAGGAGGATGGGTAAGTTGCTGACTCACTGGTAACGAGAGCAGCAGGATCCATCATGTCCCTTCTTCAGACCTCAGTCATTTGGGTCACAGCGCAAAAGAAGACAGCGGCGCTCGCTGTAAATGCTCCTAAGTGCCTTTCAATCATGCAAATCACATCTGCTCCTCTGTGGACTGAGCTGAAGGGTCACAGAATGAAAGTGTTCTGATCTGACCCTCAGGCGCTCGACAACACATCACCAGCATACGCTCATGTTCATGCATGGGACTAAAAGCTTGAGGTATGTAATGATCAGCGCGCCGGTGCCCGCGGTCTGATTGGCCTGTATGGGGTGTGAAATATCTTTATGGACTCGGAGGGCAACGTGTCATCTCTCGTGCCTCAGCAGCATCCACCCCAGGACAATTTGTGTAAAGTTACCTTAAATTTGACCATAAAATGTCACAATAGTGTAACCATTCATTCACACAGAGGATCAGGACTAAAAAACATCCTCCAAAATATTATTCGTATATATCTTGCCTAGCTATTTGCTTAAATTGTTCATGTAATCATGTGACATGTTTTTCTCTGGAATGTGCAGCAAACACCAAGGCCGACTCCCATGAAAGGGTCGTTATGGAAACATGATCTGTGGAAAACACACACAGACGTATGAACGGCAGGGAAAAATGTACATCGTTAGCGCATGGAAGAATGAATCCAAAAAGTTCTGGTTTAGTTAAAGCTGCTGAAATGGACTGATGAGTTTGGTCAAGTAAGATGTTTAAAATCCTGCCGGTTGCTATGGAGTCCAGGTCGTGTTTTTGAGCAGTGTGAGTGCTTCAGGACTTAAAAGGGGGGGAAAAAAGGGTGCTTGCCTCAGGAAGCACATTTGAATATGCCTCAGTCCGTCCCACAGTGTCTGACACACACACACACACACACACACACACAGGTCAGCACAGACTGCCTCCCACGGCACTGGCACACTGGTCCTTTCATGTCCTCATTCTGTGATAGCGCCACTAATGAGAGGGGTATGGGCAGTAAGCAGCAGTTGTTTCCTCCCACTCCATCTACCCCCAGCACCGTCACACAGACACACACTTCCTCCAGGTTGTAAACGGATTTATGGACTCTAATTGCCCCAGGGAAAGCATCATAAGCCTTGTTAGTCATTAACTGTAACTTTCCCAATGACTTCACAGTGACAGAGAACTGTCAGCATGATGGACTCACGCTTTCTCCGCAGCGACAGGGAACAAGTTAGCTGGCTTAAAATGTAAGAGGCCGCGTGTTTCATGGAACGAAACGGCACATTAGTTCATTTGCGAAGATGCCAAGGTCCCCCGTACGTTGTTTTAATGATTACCACCTCTGTGAGAGAACACTTTGTGAAGAACACTTCAATTTTACTTGAGTACTCCTCATTCAAATTAAACTAAGTATCAACTCGTGCTTTACAAGTGTCAGGAAAGCTTGTATGACACAGCATGTGTTGCCTGTCTGCGAATTAAATCTGTATTCACTGCTTTCTCCCCGAGAAGAAATATTTTACCTCGCGTTGTTTACAAGCCAACGGCTGCTGGCGGGGTGGCGTTCCCCTGCAGACTGAACTTTCCGAGAACGCCGCGCTCTTCAACTTGCATCGCCTGTGATGTGATGAATCACTGCATGCTAAGTGGAGTCATCATCGTCATCAGACTGAACATTCATTGTCTTTATTCCCAGAAAGCAATCAGAGGATGGGGTTATTAACCGAGTGCTTCGGAATGATGTTATTACTATGTTAGGATGACATTTTATAAAATTGGTACGTGTTAATACGTTCCACGTTTGGCATTGATTGAGGAGATTAATGTGCAACGAATACACAGTGAACGGATCATTTTCAATTGTGTTGATACACAAAACACACATTCCAACATCTTATAACCCAGCAACTGTTTCTCCGTAGTCAATATTTTTGGGAGACATAAAAGGAATAAAAGGGAAAGCTTGTCTTCTGTCGTTTCACCAACCCTCTCAGAACAACTTCATTTCTCTAAATGGCATGTAAACCTTTTTGTGAAGCTGTTAATTAGGTGTAAGAATAGTAGATAGAAGGATGGATGGGGGGGGTGCTCGGAGAGCCCTTCACGGCAGATGAAAAGATGAAAGCCCAGATGAGCAACAGAAGTGTTTCTGTTGGTGCAGGAACCCGTGGCATCACAGACTCATTAGAAGAGGGTTTCTGACGTTCTCGCCACGACTTATCTAGGACCTGCTGGGCACGTCTGGACAAACTGGAAGGCAGGAGAGGCTTTCAGACAGGAAAATCGATCGGGATGTTTCTTGCTCACCTTGCACCTTCCCAAATAAACAGTGCGTCTATGGGGATTTGGTGAAGGGTAACACCACCACCACAGGTCGTATCCCAGGAAAAGAATGAAAAGATCACTGCAAAAAATGTGAAAGGTTCTGATTGGGGTCATTAGAATATTTATCAGAAACTCTTCACAGCAAGAAGGTTCGCTTCCTGGCCTGGGAGCTTTCTGTTTGCATGTTCCCC
This sequence comes from Centriscus cristatus, assembly GCA_037832705.1. Lineage (NCBI taxonomy): Eukaryota > Metazoa > Chordata > Actinopteri > Syngnathiformes > Centriscidae > Centriscus > Centriscus cristatus. The sequence goes on along the minus strand of JBBMJM010000017.1, from coordinate 1,251,439 downwards.
CAGTGTCTGCGTGGGTTCTCTCCAGTTACTTCGGTTTCCTCCCACCTTTCAAAAGCCTGCTGAGGTCGATTGGTCCTTGGTGGAGTTGTGGTTGTTTGAGCTCTGGACAGGGAAGTCTGCCTCACATATCGATCTAAATCGGAGGATTGTGAATTCAATATGCCAACGTACAGTCGGTAGGTGTTGGTGTCATCTGAGTTTTTACTCTGGTAGCCGCTCTCAGGTCTTTTTTCATTTGTTACCACCGAGTTTGTTGTTGCGGTGTAGTTGTACATGGTTGTTTTCAACTAGGAACGAGTAAAACAATGGATTTTTTCCCCCAATTTACTATTATTTGATGAAAGTTTTTTATCTAGAAACGGCGTCACTGCGAGTTGTCAGGATGTCGAGTGTGAGTCCCATTGGGATCTAAAACCCCCTCAGTCCTTGTCAGCTCGTCCGGTATCTAGTTGCTGCATTGTGGCTGAAACAAGCAGCCAATGAGCATCTGATCCTCAGGGAAGCTTGACAGTCAGCAGACACATTTCTGTATGATTAATAAAGTGATGTTCTGTGCCACGTTCGAATATGCATAGTGTCTCAAACCAAAGCTGAAATGCTTCTGTGCAAAATGAAGTGGAGTGTGAAGTAGCATAAAATGTAATTTCCTCAAATTTAGTTCAGTTCTTAACCTTCCACCTCTTGAAATGATCACGATGCTGAGGCAGAAGCCTTAATGGAGATCTGCTCCTGTTCTCTCTAACATGATTGTGGCGCCCACAGTGGATGCTGCCTTTGCTTTGATTACCTAGTTACTCCTCTCTTTAGATTTACATGGCCCCCGTTCACTGCCTGTGTATCTGATATCTATTTAATTTGCTATTTAAACCAGCGGTGTCGTTGGCTGTGATCATCGTCTACTGAAGGGACGCTCCACGTGTTGTTGTCAGCGTGCTAATATACCAAGGCCTCGTATAATTATCTCTAACACGATCATTGTGATACAACTGCAGCAGAGACCAGTAAATACTTCCTTGACAATCAATTAGCCACAGCTTTACGACTGACAGGTGAGGTGAATAATTTATCTTGGTACAATGATACCTGACAAGAGGTTCTGATGTAACTGGAAGCAAGCGAACAGTCATTGTTTTTAACCCTCCTGCTGTTCAGGTCCCACTGTCTTAAGATTGAAAAAAGAAAACAAACACAAAGCACTCTGAGAGCGCCGACCTCTGCCAAGTAGCCGATTTCCACACAGTATTACCTTGATTTCTGGACTGTAAGCCGCTACTTTTTTCATAAGTTTTGAACCATGAGGCTTATACAAAGGTGCGGCCAATTTATACATTTTTCTAAC
>JBBMJM010000017.1:1201443-1212738 GCA_037832705.1 Centriscus cristatus | reverse complement strand
TGCTCTGATACGGTATATGAGTGAGTGGATGTGCTCCAGAGTGACTGGAATGTGTCATTATGGTGATATTTTAAGTTACATTTCAATGTTAATTCCTTCCCCTAAAGGTGGTGTACAAGAATAATGATGTACGGTTGGAGCTGTCTAGACTGGCTAAACAGGGAGACCCGAAGATGAAGGTATGTGCACAGACATCTTCAGGCCCAGTGAGAGCTGCATCATGGGGATTTAAAGAACATCGCTCATTAAACAGGATTACATTTTTGAGAGATGGCCACAAGCTTTTGTCTTGTAGTCCTTTTACAGCGAGAAGATCCTGGATCCTGGATCCGAAACAACAACAGATGTATTTTCCACCCGTTTACTCAGGCACTTCAAACTCTTCTGTTTTTTCTGTCCGCCCCAGGTCAGTGGGGTGGTGTCCTTCAAGTGTGAGAGTGTGGCCACTCTGGACCCAGTGACCTTTGACACTCCAGAATCGTATGTGGCACTCAGCAAGTGGTCAGCAAAGAAGGCAGGATCAATCTCATTCGACTTCAGGACCACAGAACCCAACGGGCTGATGCTCTTCAGCCATGGCAAACCCCGACAGCAGCAACGCAAGGATCCACGCACACCCCCGACTGTCAAGGTTGAAAATATGACGTCGAATCTATGAGAAATGTTGGGTGGTTTAATGCGAATGTAATTGGAACATCCCAGTATTTGTGAGTGTAAACAAACAGTTGTAGGCATCTTTTCTGATGCACATCTCTTCCTGCGGGCAACCTCTTTTACCAGTGGAGCCATGTAACCAACAACATATAAGGCTCTGTTTCGATAAAATGACGCAAGACGCCAAACGTCTTTCCTAGTTACATGGCAGCGCAGATGTCATTTCCAGACTCTGGCCTCAGATAATCTAACTAATAACTGCATTTGCTCTGGTCTGGGCATGTTGGTATATAAAGGAGGAGTGGTGGCACAGTCACAGCACATTACTATTTTGGTTTCACACACTTTGCACTCTAGACTTGTCTAGAGTCACTGTTACTTTAAGACAGGGGAGTCCAATCGAGTCCTCGAGGGCCACCTATCCTGTTCCTACACACTGGACGTAAATCAGCAGCTCATCGTCAGGGCTCTGCGGAACTTCACAGAGACTGATTCAGCTGAGGTAGGAGGTGGGTGACATCTAAAACCTGCAGGATAGGCATCCCTCGAGGACTGGATTGGACACCCCTGCTTTATGACCTCATCGTCAAGATGTATCTCTGTAGCACGACACACTGCTGACACAGACTCAAACGATTACAAATAAAACCATCATTGTGTACATGAATATAGTCATCAAAAACATGTTTTTATAATGTTAACTATGCTAACAATATTAATAATAGTCCAAATGAGCTAATCTCAATAATAATCCATCCATCTTGATCGACTTCATCCGGGACCATGTCGCCTTGGGGCCCGGGAGGACCCCAAGGTGTTCCCAGGCCAGACAAGTGACGTAGTCACGCCAGTATGTCCTGGGTCTTCCCCGGTGTGCTCTCCCGGTGGGACATGCCTGGAATACCTCCCTAGGGAGGCGTCTCATGCGTTGGGCGTCCATACAGATGCCCAAAAAACCTCAGCGGGCTCCTCTCAATGTGGAGGAGCAGCGCCTCTACTCCAAGCATCTCCCGGATGACAGAGCCCCCCGCCCTGTCCCTTAGGGACCAGTGCCGATGCTGCACCGATCCGCCTGTCAATCTCACGCCCTATCCTTCCCCAGTAATAATTGTCATCTTAAATTGTAATAATGACGAAAGAAATTGTGAAACCATCTGACCAATCATGGCAGCACATGCCGGTATTTAAACATAGCTGTGTGGTAGATGGTGTCTGTTAATACGGAAACTAACGCCGACAGACTGATAGAGAGAACAGGGAAGAAAGGAAGACTTGCTGTCCCCATGATCTGCTGGCACGCTTTCACTTCACGCACCAGCAGATCTGTCTCCTCACGGGTGAACCACACGGTTCTGTTTGTGGGTAGATCGTCCTCCATGTCATCTAACTAGTGACCCGCTGAGACACACGCTGGGTTTGTATTTAATAAAGGGGGTGGGAGCTGAGAATCTGATTGGTTTGTTGAATGTTACACCCAGCACACCTTTGACTAATTCAGAGGCTACATCCAACCCCTTTGGACGTTGCGGCAGCCAATCCAAGTGTTTCTATCCGAATATTGCTTTAGTCGACAATTATCATTTTCATTGCCAGCTATGAGGGAGGCCGGTCTTCACATAAATGCTGATGCTGTGCCCGTTTACAGGTGGATTTCTTTGCCATCGAGATGCTGGATGGGCACCTGTACCTGCTTTTGGACATGGGCTCAGGAACCACCAAGACCAAGGCCATTGACAGGAAGGTCAACGATGGCGAGTGGTATCATGTGGACTTCCAGCGGGACGGACGCTCAGGTACATTCACAGCTCTCTGGTGTAAACCCTGACCACCGAGGTGAAGGATAATGAATACTTCTATACGTCATATTATGCACCTGGCAAGGCCATCTGCCTGCTGTCCACAATGAATTCTGGTCACTGAGCGTGATGGCGCTCCATTGATCATTTTTAAAAACATTCAGTGGAGACAGACACACAGATCACATTTTTTTCCCCATTAACCTTCTCTTGCTGCTCTGTTATTTACAGTTTTGGAAAGTACAAGGGATCGTGATTGTGTTATAATCGAGTAACAATAACTATATAAATGATTTATTGATTGTTAAATGCTGTACATAGCACTTAAGACAATTTGAACTGAATTGCCAATGGCTAAGTAATTACTAGAGCAGAGCTGGGGGTGGTGATGAGGAGGAGGAGGAGGAGGAGTACAAAGATTCGAGGGAGGACAATGACAATTCCAGTGATGATAAAGATGATGATGGAAGTGGTGATGATGACTGCAGTGATGATTGTGGTGTTCACATTGAAGGTCATACTGATTAGTGAAGTTGTTTTAATGTCTCACCGTACGTTCAGGGACCATCTCAGTGAACAGTATGCGAACAGCGTACACGGCTCCAGGTGACAGTGAGATCCTGGACCTGGATGACACCCTTTACCTGGGAGGACTGCCTGAGGACCGTGCTGGGCTCATTTTCCCTACAGAGGTTTGTGTTTGTCCACATGTTCAGGTTAGCATACAGAGGTTCATCGCAACTGACTGCAGCTCATGTTGTATGTGTATAACTCAACACAACTCTGATCGTGTCAAACTAATGTGTCAAATAGTAGTAAACATACAGAGAATAACACCCGTGACCATACAGGTGTGGACGGCTTTGTTGAACTACGGTTACGTGGGCTGCATCAGAGACCTGTTTGTGGACGGACAAAGTAAAGACATCCGGCGGCTGGCAGAGGCGCAGAGAGCGGTGGGGGTGAAGCCCTCATGCTCCAGAGAGCCCCCCAAACAGTGTCTGTCCAACCCCTGCCAGCACAACGGAATCTGCAGGGAGGGCTGGAATCGATATGTCTGCGACTGCTCCGGAACGGGTTACCTAGGACGTTCCTGTGAGAGAGGTGGGTGACGTGTGAGCATATTCAAATCTATTTAATGTGTAGGTAAGGTTTACACCATAGAAGGAAGCAAGCTAACTCATGGAAAATGTGTTAAATGAAACGTTTTATTTTATTTATATTTTATACTTTTTAGATGTTATTTAATGTATTCATTTTATTTTATGATAACCTTGATATTTAAACATTTTAATTATGTCTATTAATATCTTTTTGGTAGCTATTTACATCATTATTTTAGTAGTGTATTTCCAGAGGGATTATGATAATTTATTTCATAAAAAGATAAAGGAAATTAAAGCCAAGGGGACTTGAGCAACAGAACGTCTGTGATTCAAGAAGTCTGAAGGAATAAAATGAGAAAACCATCATCGGCCACTGAAAATATAACATTTATCATGAGTTACTTTAAAGTAATGTTTTTCTTTTAAGTAATCAATTCAATAGCATTTTATTTTCCTTTAAAAGCCCAATTGCTACGCAGATTACATTTCTCTTGTAATGTAATGACCCTCATAAAGATTTATGGCACAGAGAAAAGTGGCAACGCTGCTTTTCAAAGGAAAAAAGGCTTGCAAACAGTTTCAGTGGGTCTACCTGCACGAGGGATGGAAAATCAGAGGATGAGAGCATGGCAGATAGATAGAGAAAATCAGGCTCCTTGTGTTGAGAGAGTTGGTTTGCTATCTTTGGCTGTTTATTTTTATTCAGAATCACATTTTCTGTCTGAAAGCAAGCGTAAGATGGAGGCAGTGAATGGAGAGGTGAAGAGGGGAGAGGTGGGAGGAAGCAGACAGGAGTGTTGGTCTGCTGTACAGGCAGGCGCTGGGAATCGAGGGGAAATATGCAGCAAGCAAAGAGCAGCTGTGTCAGAGGGGGATGGAACCACTGGGTTGGAACCGCTATAGGACAGCAGGTGAGAAGATGAGGAGGAATGGGGGGGGGGGGCCCGACAGAGAGCAAGCTACAAGAGGAGATGGGAAGAAAAGACTAAAATGGAAAGTAGATGGCAGTAGAACTGATCTACAGGTCTGCCGGGGTCTCAAGCAATAAGTTTTACTATCATCGACAGAAGATACAGGAGTATGTCCATTCTGAAATGTGTTGATGGGAAAATGTTTGATTTGGGAAGACAAACATCCTCAGTGTGAGTGGGTGTTGTTGTAGCAGTGCATCCCACCTCTCTTAGCTCCTCTGTATCCTCCTTCACTCCTGTGTGCAATGAGGGGTCACAAACTGGTGGTTCAGTGGATTAAAGGAAGCACAGATGGAGAAGCAGATGGAGAGTGTGATTGGCCATGTTCACGCCTTCTACCTGCGGTTTCTTCTCCCTCACTCACTCACCCACTCTCTCATTTTTCTTTGTCTCCCCACTGTCTTCTTTCAAAGAACAGAGATGGTCACCACACACCAGCTCCAAGAGGAATTTGTATTTTGTCGAGAGAGAAAAAAAAAACCTCCGAGACATATTTCCACGGACACATTTGCACATTTCTCAAACGATTCCAGTTATTTCCCCTGTCCTGCCTGCCTGCTCGCTGCTGTGGTCTGTGCATGCCAGGGGGGTCGGGGTTTTTAAGTCCTGTGTTCTCTATGGAAGCACATTCCTGCCAAAAAAAGATAAAACAGATAAATGTACGGAATGAGAAGAATGTTGTGATTATCCATCACTGGGTTAAAAAAGACTGATATAGTGCCAAGCAGCACATTTTGGACTAATGACTCATGTTTTTCCAGTGAAACTGCACGTATTTTAACATTCTCCATCGTGCTGCCCTAACGCTGAGCACATTACTGTAGATAGACCCAAACAAAGACACTATTCACTGCTGCTATCCTGAGGAATGTTTGCTAGAAACAAACGTGCCCTGCTGGAAATTAATGAGACCTTCTTTTAGTTAAAAAAAAGAAAAAAGAGACAAAAAGCCCCTTATTTGTGACCGTCTTATGAAATGAACATCTTCGGGGGTTACAGTTACATCAGTGATACAACAATATGAGACGAAGCCAGTGGATTTTGCACTTAAATCTTCATGTTAGCCCCACCTGCCAAGATAGAGAGTGAAGTGTTTCCTATTGTGTCAACCTAATGTGTGTTGCTGTGGTTGACAGTGATGGTGTTAAAACAATAGACAGTGACTGTTATGGTGACAGTCCTGGTTTTGGTTCTTCTCAGTCATTTCCATGTGTCTCTGTCTATTGTTTTCATCGTGTCTTTGGCTCCTCAGTCTTTTTATTTGACCGTTGTCCTGTGTCCAATCAGGTCTCTGTTCTGTGACCTGTGTCTTATTACTCTTTGGATGTGTTCATGTGTTTTGCTCTGATCCTCCAACATCACTGGCTGTGTTTCATGCAGTTGCATCGTTGATGTAACACCCTGATGTACATCTGACTCTGATCCTCTTCTGTGTGGATCGTCTGTTCGCTCTGTTTGAACTAATTCCTCTGTGAGTTCCCTGTGCCCTTCGTCATGTCCCTGGAAGTCGTCCTGCCGGCTTCCCTATGTCAAACACAGCACTTTGCCTCGTTTTCTCCTTCTAGACTGAATTAAAAAACGTACTTCCTGCCTGTGGTCTTCTGTATTTAGGTCCTAGAGCCTCACCAAACGGTGACACAGTGAAATCTGCCACAAATACATCTGTTCTACTTCGCATTAGATGACAGAACGTAGTGCTGATGTGCTGTGTTCAGATACACTACCCCGAACACAATCGCCAATCCAGCCATTGGTGTCCAATAAATAAATAAACCCCCAATGAAGTGGTATCCTGCAGATGGCTCCTAATTCGATTTCACCTGCAGGTTGCAGAGGTGTGACCTTCCCATTACTGCTTCTCTGGCTCGACACATCCTCATTTAAAACACACCGCAAAAAAAGACAACTTCCGAAGAAACATAAAACCCACATATGGCATAGTAACCTAAGAAAAAAATAAAACTTCATGAATGTAGTACCGATGTAGTAGCTAAATTTAATGACGTCATCTGACCAACACTTCTTGACATCTTTCATCATAGTGGTGATTTATCATCACCTCATTGGACTTGGTGTGACGGCATCATCCACGGGGGTAGATGAAGTGTTTCTGGAGAGTTCTTTGACGAAGCAAACATTCATTTCACACGCAGCTTTGACTAGACAGACACTCTCATCAGACTGTACTTCAGCGGACTATTTCCAATTATTTCATTTGACAAAACTGGGCCTCCATACGCACCTGCTAGTGAGTCAGGTCCCTTTAGTCAGCTGTCTGCTCTTGCAATATTGTGTGTGTGTGTGTGTGTGTGTGTGTGTGTCTGTGTGATTGTTAAGTTATGTTCTCTATGATATAACAGGCCAACCACCTTCTTTTTTCCTCAAGTTAATGAGGCTTCATTTGCATTTTAGCCAGGAGCCTCTACCCCCCCCCCACCCTTTGCTCTGTCTTGCTCCATCCCGTCCCCCCTTCTCTCGCTTTACTAAACCCTCCTCTGTTCACACTTAAATTCACTCACTTATTCTGACATGCACACACAATCTCTCTCTTTCCCTCCCTCCCAGTTCATCAGTATTCATGAAGCCTCCCTCTCTTCCTGTTCACTTGTTTTTGCCTTGGCTCCAACTGTCTCCCACGGAAACAGGAAGACAAAAACGAGGGAGAAAGTGCGGTAGAAATGGAGCGATATAAGAAGGACGCGATAAAGACAGAGTGACATGGAAGGAGGGTTTATCTGTGTGTATAATTGCCAATAAAAAGCACGGTCCTCGGCGGTAGACAGTTTAGTGGGTGGGGATTGGCCCCAGCAGGTATCAGGGATAGCAGATTATGAATATGTAAATGAGTATGCAAAAGCCATTAAAACGGGATCACCTGAGCTTGTTACATTGTGACTCCAGGGGTCTGGGATGTCAGCTGACACGCTCACTGCCGCGCATTCTGATTTCAGCAGATAACAGGGCCAGCCAACCCGCTGCGGCTATTTTTACACCCCTATTTTTAAGGTCGAGGGAGTGATGACAAATTATCGGACGAGGTAGAAAAGTGTTGAGCGTCAGCGTGACATGTCGAGGGCGAAAGGTGTGTAGTCACATGTGTGCACATGAGTAAATGTGATTCACTCAAAAGCCTTTGTTTCCTCGCGTTATCTCCTTGTTGATCGTTTGCGTCTTTTATCTGCCCTCCCTACGCCTCCCTTCTCATCTCTCTCTCTCTCTGTGTCTCACACAGATGCAACTATCCTGTCGTACGACGGCAGTAAGTTTATGAAGGTGCAGCTGCCTGTGGCGATGCACACCGAGGCGGAGGACGTCTCGCTACGGTTTCGCTCCCAGCGGGCCTACGGCGTTCTCATGGCAACCACATCCCGTAACTCCGCAGATACTCTTCGTCTGGAGCTTGATGGGGGCCGTGTTCGACTCACTGTCAACCTAGGTACACACATGCGCACGCACACGCTCATATGTAGATTCTCAAATATGATTCTAATTACCTGTCAGGGGAACGCAGCAGATACTGGCCTCTTGGCATAGGAATGTCATTAACTGTTGATTAATAATATATTATACTCCTCCACAGATACAGTAATGAGTATGTATAGCACAGATACATCTACTTACACTTTGCACTAACATTTATACTGAACACGCAGCTTTCAAAGGATTTAAAAGACACGACAGCATTTACGCTGAATTCTTTACATCCAACTGCACACGCATGTGAAGTTAGAGGCGCCGCCTCATGTGCTGAACAGAGGGTCAAGCCTCAAGCTGCACTCTCTGCTCACTCCCAGTGGACCTGTGCATCCCCAACACTTTCAACTGCTACCACGGAGACTCACAAGTGATAAACGCGCCACACACAACTGCAGGAAGAACATCTCTGTCTGGTCAGCTGCTAAGCACACTTCACATTCTCACGAGGTGCCACAAATTCACAGGATAACACACACGCTCACAGAGGGGTGCATGAGTTGGTCTCTGGTTGTCTGCAGCCACGTCTCTTCTGTGGTTGAAGCCACACGACACACCAAGGCATTCTGGGTAAACAAACCGAGAAAAGAAAAAAACAAGAAAAAAATCTTCCTTTCATTTGTGGAGATTTGTGCTCTGGATGGGTGACAAAACATCGTGGGATATGTTCACTGTCAACAGACAAAGTGACAAACATAACCCATCGCAGTCTCCCAGTGCTTTGAAGTGGCGACTGAAACTGTTGTCCAGGCCAGAGCAGCCAAAGAGCACACAGCTCCTGCTGGGATACACTCCTCTCCTCCCCCATAACAATCCACTTATTACAATCCGGGTTGTTTCAGATTTTATCTGTGATTGGCTACGACACAAATCTACTACACCCTCTTCTGAGGAAACACGGCTCGACGTCCCTTAACAAAAGGAGAGTGTGTGTTTTCTCTGCAGTCTGTGTTTGTTAATGCATGCAGGGTGTGTCGATGTGTGCGTCCCCAGGGCGTGGAAAGCATGTGTGCGTGTGCAGCATTAACCCTCTGCTCTGCTCTCCCTCCAGACTGTATCAGGATAAACTGTACAGCCAGTAAGTGATCCTCCATCTCACCTAACCCCTGTCCCCTCTCCTCCCACTCCCCAGTATGTGTGTGTTACTGATGAGTCTGACGATTCTTCACTCGCTCTGTCGTGTCCATCGTGTCCATCCGATCTCAAATTCCACGTATCTTGATATCACATGCACATCTATGTGTGTGTGTGTGTGTGTGTGTGAGAGAGAGAGAGAGAGAACGAGAGAGAGAGAGGCCATACATGTATTTGTATGTGCAGCTACACCACAGGAGTGGTGTGATTTTTTTATTTTTTTTTTTTTTTGCTGAGGGCCAGGGTTTTCCGGGTCGGCCATTTTAGCAATGAAAGATAGATGGAAGAAAGCACAGTGGGAGTGGAAGGAAAGACAAACAAAAGGACAAAATGTCAGTGCTAAGTGTTCTGCTGAAATGTGGCGCAGTCATATTGTAGCTGGTACAGGAATGGAAACTAATTCCTTCTCCTTCATGCTGGAGACAAAAGACATGTAGCACCTTCATCCCCGCGTCTGTCTTGTGGCTTTCTTTGTTTGCTTCTTGTTTCTCGCTAAACTGTACAAGATTGATTTGTGGGAAGTGTTTCATTCGGTGTGTGTTCAATGCTGTACACATTTCGTTGCCCATCTGTCACTGTGTGCTCTCCTGTGTGAGAGCGCGTGTGCGTGTGCGTGTGTGTGTGTGTTTCTGTTCATGCTGTTATGTGTGGAAGCTGAATCCCTGATGAAGTTTAATTCCCTCATGTGGCATTTCTCTCTGTCACGACCACAGAGAAAGGGAGAGAGAGGGAGAGAGATGAATGTTCTGTGACGGCAACAAGGTGGTGAAATGGACGACTGCAGTTGCCATAGAAACCCTACTAGCCATACAGCTCTGTTGCTATTCCGCATGTCTATTGGCCAATTTTAGACCAGTTGTTTCAATGAACATTTCAGTAGGCAGCCACTTTTCTGGCGCACAGCGTGCAAACAATAAATTATACATTTGATATTTTCACGTCGGGAGAAAAAAAAAAAAGTGTTTAACAGCGAGGCGCCACTGAAATAGTCCACTCAGCAGTCAAATAAAGGCCTTGGCGTGCCAGGATTGTGACGCTTACTCAGCAGAAAAAAACATTTATTTGGAGCTAATGAAATATGAATCGTTTGGTTTTCATCACCCTGCTCTTCTAATCTCCAGCAGTGTCGCCTCAGTTGTATCGTGTTCCTCCTTAAACGAGATGCACAGAGCGTCTGATGTGATTTCTATTCGCTCAGCATTAGTCCTACCTCTGCTGCTGCTGCTGCTGGATGCACTGACCCAAAACCAGTGTGTGTGTGTGTGTGTGTGTGTGTGTGTGTGTTGCCAGGTTGACACAGATCACTGCATCACTCTCACATCGGTCCGCTCATTCTTTGACTGTTCCGTTACATATGCAAAAAGGCGCAGGCACACACACACACACAGTCACATATTTTCTCCTTCACTCAGTGCTAGGCAGTGATCCATGGTAACAGGATGAGATGCTCATGCCCAGAGCACAGCTGAGTCTCCTCAGGGGAACCCTGTGTCCATTTTTGAATGCTCAACACACTCTTTTAGCTGTACAAACACACTTCTGTGTGTTTTGCGCTGTCATATCCATTTTTATTTACTTCTCATTCTCATTTAATTATGTTTGCATGTCAGCCTGCGTGTTTGACGTCTTCTCTCTCGCTCTGGCTCTACCTGTGTTTGTGATTGATTTTGTGTGTGTGTGTGTGTGTGTGTCCGCGCACATGTGCACACATGCCTCCATGAGTGATGTGGGCATGTTTGACATTTTCTGTAGCAGAATCTGTTCAGGTCAGTTTACTTCTCACCTCCCCCGTCATAAGCTCCAATAGGTCACTGTAAGCAGACTCACTAGCACCCCTCAAACCAAAAGGGCTCGAGCAGACTGCAAATCGGTGTGACTCTGTGTTGGTGTGTGTTGTGCTCAAGGTTGGTAGGGTGCTTGTAGAGAGTAGGAGGAAGGTTTCAGGACCAGTCAAGCTGTCAAATGTGTGCAGTCAACTATTGGAGGATGTGAGCTGGTAGACGTGCAGAGAGAGAGACATCATGAGAAGACAGCTCGTCTTTTATCATCCTGCTGCACATCAGCACCACGGACAGCTCTCTGATTCACCATTGTGTGTGTGTGTGTGTGTGTGTGTGTGTGTGTGTGTGTGTGTGTGTGTGTGTGTGTGTGTGTGTGTGT
>JBBMJM010000017.1:919350-935294 GCA_037832705.1 Centriscus cristatus | reverse complement strand
CACACACACACACACACACACACACACACACACACACACACACACACACACACACACACACACACACACACGTTTACCAAAAAACAACAAAATACTTTCCTATTTATTTACGTGTGTAAACAACACAGCTACTCGTGTCGGTTCCGACCCAACCGCCATTATTAACGTTAAACGCGGGAAGTGTCAGTCGGTGACGACATTCACGGTAACTGACGTTAACTGGCGTTAAAACTCTCTGACGGGACAAATTACGCCTCCACAGCAGACATATCGTAAAAAACTGTCTGTCACAGCAACATGTTGTGTATCCACTCACCTTTATGGCGCATGGGAGTGTTTCACTTTTCTTTCGAGGGTGTGTGTCAATCACTTCCTGGTAGCCGATGTGAGGGCAGGTCCGCCGGTTCGACAGTTAGCATAGCATGCTAGCTGCTCATCAACCGTCAACCACTGTACCAATCAGCCATCAGTACCTGTCATACGCCAAACTGGAAGCCCGTTTCCGCCAGTTAAAAAAAAAAAAAATCGAAATTATGAGATAAAACGCCGAAATTATGAGATAAAAAAAAAAAAAATCCTAATTATGAGATAATATCAGTCAACTCTGCTGTTAGAACAGTTCCATTATATAGATTACTTCACGGGTGGCATTACAACAAATTAAATATTGTATACACATCAAATGCATGTACATTCATACTTGGCAATAAAATGTAATTCTGAATAAATATAAAATAATTGACTGTTAATAATAACAGGGAAATAATCTACTAATATACTCTTCTGGTTGAGAAAATTAAAAGAAAAAACCCTTTCAGTCTGGCAAAGACATAGAAATGAAAGACATCTCAGTTTTAATCACTAGCCTTAGTGATGTGATGTAATGAAATTGAGCCATCATTAATTTAATTCCTTCACACCTGTGCGTTTCCCCCTGACAGGTCTTCCTCGAACACGAGCCCTGGCACTTTCTCAGATGTTACCATGTGAACTGCTGCCTCGGTGAAAGTCTATTGCTGTCACTAGTGTGTGTGTGTGTTGGTCGCTGTTAAATCTTCAGAATGCTGGAGGCAGACTCAAATGTCTCTTTGGCACGAGTGTTAATTTCTCACACATGCCTGCCTCGTATTAACTCATGACATCAAAATTACACAGCTCAGGAGTGACGATAAAAGACCCTGGTCTGTTATCGCTCCTTAAGACGACAACTCCACTGTGTCTTTTTGCGGCCTTATCGGGTCTGAAGAATACTTTACTCAGGCATTCATGTTAATATTATATACTAATTTAATGCTTTGCGGCAGGTCACTTTGGACATTTGCAATAAAGTATATTCAACATAGTGTGCGGGTTTGGTGTTTAGAGAATCATGCGCTTTACATTAAAATGTTATTTATTTTCAAATCTAGGAATGTTATTCAATGTAGCATTCACTTATTAGACAGAACACAGTTGGTAGATTATCAGGAGGTGGAAGACAGGTATGTATGTTTGCTTTAAAAACAAAACGACGAATCCCATGAGCTAATTCTACACAAGTTTCAGAGCCAGCGATGAGCCAAGCTCCAAAAAGCAGCGTCATATATCTCAACCAATCGCATCTCTGTATTTCATTTGTGTCTTTGGTTCACGTCCACTGTAAAAAAAAACCCCGATTTGAATAAAGAGCACAGAAATGGCGACAAACTCTTGTTACAACAGACAACTTCCCACTGAAAAACACTGTTTCAGGGAAGAAAAACAAGTGGGATCAAAAATGCAGCGTATAGAGTTTGAGTCCTATTTCCACCTAAACATGCTGAAATGTGAACGTTTCCCCGATGTGGATCTTCTGGTGTCTTTTCAGATTCTCCCCCCGGCTGAAGCTCTTTCCACACTGGGTGCAGTAGTACGGCTTCTCTCCCGTGTGCACCCTCTTGTGTTTCTTCAGATCTCCGGCCTGACTGAATCGCCTCCCGCACTGTACGCAACCGTACGGCTTCTCCCCCGTGTGACACCGCTGGTGGATTTTCAAGTTCCCGACCCTGCTGAACGTCTTCCCACAAACGAGGCACAAGTGTGAGTCCTCTCTGCTAAGGTGTTCCATCATGATTGTCCGCCCGTCAAACGTACCCCTGTTCATTTTTACAAATCCGTGCCTCCTGGATAAGGTGGGATTTGAGCGAGCGAAGACATGTCCCACAGATTCGGCGTTGACTTGTGGCCTTTGGCTCCCAGAGGAGTGGTAGTTTAAATCCACACTGGCGGTGTAATGTTCTTGTAGAGATTGCGGTTCTGGCGTTGCACAGTCCAGCTCTCTTTTGACAACAGTCGTGTTGACTCCGAGGGGGACGCCGGGGACAGACGTGTCAGCAACGGCAGCGTCGTCCCCGGCTGCACCGTGACACACGTGCACAGAGACGCCGTCCTCATTGATGTGTGACACTTCCACCGCTTGTTCTTTGCCACGTTGTTCTGTCGACATCTGCGCCAAGTCACATTCTGCCGGTTCCTCTGTGTCACTGCAGCTCTCCTGCTTTGTGGATTTCTGAGTGAGATGCTGGTCCGACCTCTGTTCGCTGGAATCGTTTTTCTCTGTGAGATCGAGCTGCAGGTTCTGCCACAGGGGGAGGCCAAATTCCTGCTCTTGAGTCTCAGTGTCCTCATTCTCCTCAAGAAACTGACCAGTTACACATAGAACTGCTGTAAAAGAAAGAAATGTATACTTAAATAACTTACTATGAAAGACACGTGCCACACTGATCAAACGTATACCTACATTTGCTCTCTTTCATCTGTAGCTTCTCCAGTTTTCTCTTCAAAGTCTCATTCTCTCTCTGGGTTCTAGCAGCTTTCTCCTGGTACTCGGACACCGTCTCCTTCACCATCTCCAGAACCTCCTGCACAACTTCCGTCAGTAGTTTGGCCACACGCGTGTTCAAACGCTCAAGTTTTGACATCCTAAAGAGAAGCCTACAGTCAGGGTAACAGTGAACTGCTCACACACAACTCAACACTGTGTCATGAGAGGAAACTGTCTGTGATTCCTTGTTTAGACATATTAAATAATACAAACTCGTATAAAGCCCTCTATGTGACTTAAATATGAACTCTAGGTTATTAATCCCCGTGAGAAAATCATGCCTCAAAAAGACAAACAGACAACATTCTGTTTAAATAATGTTTAAGTTCATGTTATGCAATAGTAGTAGTTACTAATACACAACAATTACATGTTTAGTGCAGGAAAATCGACACGCGAGTGGTGAAGTTAGCAGGCAGGGAGTGACATGATAGCTAGCATTAGCCATAACGGCTAACTCCGTACCTGATCGTTTTTCCGTTAAACATCTCTGACGTCCCAAAGTACGCGCGGCTATTGAGCATGTAGACACGTAACTTTTTCCAAAGCACCGGAGCCAAACTTGACAGGTAGAATCAACAACAGACTCGGGAGGGAACAGAATGCTAGAAAGCAGAAAACCATGACTCAAGTACACATTTCGAAACTTCCGCTCTAAGCGGAATCACATGCGATGGGAGGACCGTTTCGCAATAAAAGCCCCACATTGATTCGTCATAATGTGCATTGTTTAATAAAAAGTAATTCCCTTGACACGTGACCGGGTACTCGTAACTATGTCTGTATCAGGTCCTAAGAATAACGACTATATTCATTAAATAAAGACGGCATTTCTGAAACCCACATGAGAGTCAACAAATCAGTCATCTTCAATCTCCTTAAACGTTTGTTATTTATTTCAATTTATTTCACACTTGCGCAATAACGCTTTTTCCAATTTTTAAAACAAAGATACATGAGAACCTGTATTTTAAACACTAAACATGGATAAACACTCACTGGCTGGCCACAAGGGGGCGCTGCACCAGTAGGAAAACTGTAAAACTACATGTTGGTTCTTTGCAGAACATTTAAACACACATACACACCCTTTGAAAAAAAGTCACAACACATCATATCCCTATAAACTCAACCTCTTAAATATTCCACATGAACAAACTGTTAATGACTTTAAACTTTAGAAAAGGACCAGAGACAACTGTGTAATGAAATGAAAAGACTATATTACAACACTGCTGCTTTCAGGGGTTCCGTCAAACCATGAACCACTTTTTTACGAAGGAGAAAGCATCAATCAGCTTGGAACTTTAGGTTAACTTTGGAATGAGGCTTCGCGTTAAATACTCATGTAATCACTGGACTGGACAGTTTGCAGCTTCAACTGACGCCGACATGCGTCTGTTGGTGTTTCTTTAAGGTGTTTGAGCGCGTGAAACGCTTGCCACAGTGGCTGCAGACGAACGGCTTCTCCCCGGTGTGGTGGCGCTGATGCACGGCCAGGTAGCTGGACTGGCTGAAGCGCTTCCCGCACACCGAGCAGCCGTACGGCTTCTCGCCGGTGTGCACCCGGCAGTGCTTCTTGTAATCGCCAGCGTGCTTGAAGGTGCGGTCGCAGAGGGAGCAGCAGTAGGGTTTTCTCACGTCCTTCTGCGGTGCCTTCGTTGCGGCAAAACACGCTTTCACGTCTGAGTGCACGTTGCTTTGTTTCCCAGCGGCAGTAACGGTCGGTGAATAATCCCTGCCAACAAATATTCCCATTTGTCCTTTCGGGGGTAGATAGGAGCCAGACACCGATGGAAAACAGGGCTCACAATCCACATTTTGGACCGGTTCCGATAGACGACTCACTCCAACGTCAGTTTCAGACTGGTGGGGTTCGGGCGGATTGTATACGGACTCTGAAACAGGCAACAAAGCACCGCAGATTAAATTTTATATTCAACATTTCTGGTGCAAAGTGCGTTTTTATGTTTTTTTTTTTTTTTTTTTGTATTTTACCTAACCCGTATTAAACCAGGAAATCTGGTTTAAAAGATACACAAGATATACGGAAAGATACTGAAACCTACTCAGTTACATGAGTAATTTTCCATTACGTTGGCTGTTGGAATTCCTTTAAAAATTTAAACAGGAATTTTAATGTTCCCTGGGATACCAGGCTGTACGCGAACAGACTGACGGGCTACAACTCCGTGATGACTCTTGGTGGGACCATGATTTTGTTCAGTGACAAGAAACAGGTAGATGAAAATAATACGCCAATGGAGATTTGTGTGTAAATGGTGTGAGGTTTTAATTATTGGGTCTTACCATGACTTTCTGACTTGAACTTCTGGAGCTCCCGGAGCCTCCTCTTCAGACTCCGGTTCTCTCTTTGGATTCTGGCAGTTTTCTCCTCGTACTCAGTCACGGTCTCCTTCAGCACGTCCAGAACCGCCTGCTCCGCTTTGAACAGCACTTTTAATACTCTGGTGTTCAGTTGTTCCATTTTGGACATATTCATGGACTAGGAGAGAAGATCAGGTCTCGATTAGTGTAAAACACAAAGTACATCGCGTCAACTGACACCTGACGTTCTTTCAGTGGATCTTACATCATGTGTTCCGAAAGGAGGCGCCAATTGTTCAGTATTCGCGTCCAGTTGTAGAAAATTCCGACGAGATTTCTTTGTTTGGGTCAGATTGTGCGTCGCAAACCAGGTTGACTCTGCTCGATGAGGACATAAGCTATGTTTCCAATAACTGGGATATTCCGCGTAAAAACAAGTATGAATGTTGTGTTATGTTTTTTTTTCCATGAAAAACTACGGACATTGGGAAAACTACAAACCCGCGGGATTTAGACAACTCCCGCGACATTTCGAAAACTCACAGACCAGAGCCGGAGCAGGACTCGATCTGACGTTGTGATCCTCTGTGGATGGATTTACTCTAAAGTGTAAATCAATTAGAAACATCTAGATTCTAGAACGTGTTAGAAATCGACGTTTATCTCCTTAACTCTGTGATACAATTACTAAAATATCAGATTCCTAAAAGGACATCAACCATAGCTCAGAAGTAGGGAGCATTTTAATTTTTTGGGCGATTCTGGGGGTTTTAGTTTGAATTTTGGGGTTTCCATCATCATTTCTGGTGTGAAACTTCTTAGATGAGCACCTAAAAAGGCTGATGGACACATGGCTGGTGGTGTTTTAAATTGTCTGTATAACAGCTGCACACCGCGTCTCCATCCTTGTTCCAAACGTCACACTAATGCGTCTCTGCCACCTACAGGTTGTTTGGCTGAACCTCACCTTCTTCAATTTTTTTTTTGGGGCAGTTTGTCCTGCTGCCCTCAGCATGACTAAGGCTAAACTACACATTCCGTCACCCCCTTCAAATAATGGCCTGTCATATTCATAAGTTATTGAAAACAAAAAGAAAACCAAATCACAGGTGACAATTTGAAAGATTTATCACTTTGAAACTTAATTATTCTGCATTCAGTCTCCTGGGGGGCTGTTCCAGAGAGCAGGTTTATTTAAACCATGAGTGTCTTAATCCTTAAATGACGAAAAGCAGCTTCTATTTCTACAACCGGCGAGAAATCAAACCAATCCACCAAACAATAACCCTGAATGAGCAGGCACAGCAGAACATTCTACTTTTCCTTATTTCAAGATGATGATCAAGACAAAATCAAGGCGATAATATTTTTCTTTTCTTCTCAATAAACCTGGTAGTTACATTTAAAACGATTCATTCCTTTTGCTCTGGATGCGTCACGTGACTATTTTAAACTCACATGACACTCCAAACATGGGCGACAATCACTACTTGCCTCCTGTTAATTTTGTACCCGACACATGCAACAGGAGGGCACAATGACGTCACTGACAATAAATCACGACTCATCCCGACGCCCATCGATAGCAACACTAACATAAAAAGTGCTTATTACATGGCAGTGACCCCCCCCAAAATGGGTGCTACAGTAAGCTGAATGGCAGCGATTATTCAAACACTGTACGTTGAACCCGGTACGTCTGTTGGACGTCCAAAACACAACTAGTAACATAGTCCCATGTGGAATGTGGCAGTGTTTCGCTTATGGCTCCGCCTCCAGAATGCTTTCCTCAAACAGGCTGAGGAGGTTCTTTGGCTTCAGGTTGGGCTGAGGTAAGACCTCCTCTACGCGGATCCAGTTACACCTTCGTCGCTGTGCGGACTCGCAGGACGGGGTCCGACTGCTCGGCCGGCAGTTTTCATTCAGCCAGGCGGCGCGGAGCTCGGAGCGACTGGGGGTCAGAGTGCGGCAGCCGTTTGACATCCTGGAGGGCATTCTGTTACAGGAGGACCAGCCACCCGGGCTGGAGTGAGACGGAGAACGGGCGGGACTTTGGTGGGTGTGAGCCGGTGACGCCGGCAGAGGAGTGGACGTGCTTTTCACCCCGAGTCTGCTTTTCACCCTGTTGAACACAAAACTAGAGTCAACTGGAATGAAAACAACATCGACGCTTTGGCAGGGATTCTCCACCTGGGTGAGAACGTAGGGGAAACCTCTGGGTCCAGCCAAAACACCGCGTCATCTTCTGGGCTGCCTGACTCAGCGTGCATGGCACTGAGGGGCAGGGTTAAATCCTGGTCGCAGCTGCCCTTAGGAGGAGTGCAGGGTACCGGCTTGGTCCAATGAACGGGGAACGGCAGGCGAAGAGCTGAAAGAACTCGACACCCAAAGCTCACGACCGACTGGAAAAAACACACACACACACACAAAAAGGACTTATGTGGGATCAACTGTCATGACGACGAATCAGAATCACTTTTATTGGCAGTGTACAGGATGTAGGAACGGTTTGATCTGGTGTTGTTTGGCGTGTTGTTTTTTACTACTTTGGCCACATGGTGGCAGTAATGGGCATGTTTTCACCAGACCTGAGACAGACAAGACAAAGACCTGAAAAGAAGAAACTGTTATGTTCAACCCCCCCCCCAACCCATAACTAAGATCAGCTTTGACTGATTTTATTTTACATCTGAAGTACCTGGCAGACGGCGGCCAAGGACAGCACGGCCTCTGCTAGCCAAAGGTACACGCGTCTCTTCCAGCGGCGCCTCCTGACAGCCGGCAGCGCCAGAAGCTCAGAGACTGTCGGCCGCTCAGAAGGTTCTCGAGCCAGCATCATCTGCAGTATGGTCTGGAGCTCAGGCGACAGTTCTGCAGAGACAGAAGTTGTACGTTGTCTATTAATATTTGAATTTATTAAGGGGTCAGGAGTTTTACCTTCACCTGTTCCTTTAAGGACACTCATCTTTTTTTTTGCTTCTGATAACAGATTAATTCAATAAATAAAGCCCATGAAATGACGTTCGTAAAGACGTACCGCTGGTGAACTCTGCAGGGAGGCAGCCTTGTCGCAGCTGCTGCCAGCCCTCTCCGCCATTGGGAACTTCAATGTTACAGGCGAGCTCCAGAATGGAAACGCCCAGACTGAATGAGAACAGTAAGGCGACTGCTCAGGACCTCATTCATGGGACAGGTTACACATCCGTGTCAGCGTCTAATTCTGTCTGTACCTGAAAACATCCGCAGCAGGTCCGTACTCCCCGTTGAGCAGCTCGGGAGCCATGTACCTGGGATCTCCCTCCTGGACGTCCCCTTTCATTTTCTCCTCAACAAAATCATGGCTGCCTTTGAGCTCCAACAGCAGACCGAAGTCGGCCAGCTTGAGACGACCAGAGGCAGTGATCAGGACGTTAGCAGGCTTGAGGTCCAGGTGGATGAACCCGTGAACATGCAGGTGTTCCAGTGCTGAGAGCAGGTCACACAGGTAGGACCACGCCGCACACTCATCTGCATGGGACGAACCACAGAGCAGTCCAATCCGGGGATTAGTGATTGTGTCACAAAACGCTGTTGTTTTGTTCCTTTCACACAGACCTGGACCAGGAGGCTGGTTCTCTGCATGGAGCAGCAAGCTGGTGCTGCACAGCTCGGTCTGGATGTACAGCCGGCCACACTCCTCCCACGCTGCCACAAAGTTGAGGATGTGAGGGTGCGGACAGAGGCGCTCGTGGTTTTTGGCCTCCCTCACACTCCGGTTCCTCTCACTGTTGCCCCTGAAGCGGTGGGCAGAGCGCTTTACGGCATACTGGCGGCCATCGTTGTTGCTTTGCACCTGGAGTTATACACAGAACATGCTTTCTTACTAACATGGGTTGAACTTTTTTTTGTTGTTGTTGTTGTGTGCTCACCTTGTAGACCTCTCCGAAGCATCCCCGTCCCAGCAGCCCCAAGATAGTGAAGCACTGGTTGAAATACGTTTCCTGTTTGCTGGGGTCGTACACCGAGTCGGAAGGCGGGGACACACTAAGAGAGCAAGAGAGGGGTGTCCATGGCGACTGATGCTGGGGGAACACCCGGCTCAAAGGGGGACATCCTTTAGACGGAAGCAACGGGGGCAGAGAGCCTGAGAGTTGAACTGGAGATGATGTAGACACGTTGGACGTGGACGAGGAGGACAGAGGCAGACGTTTCTTCTTGAGGGAGAAGGGCTGCTCGGCGTAGGTGAAGTGGGATGGGACGGGGAGAGAAACCCTGGACATGGTGGTCTCCACTGCCAGTGCCATTGTGACTGCAGTTTCTCAGGCCCTCTCTTCAAAGACAAGGCAAATAAAAACAGATGAAGGACAAGTTAGCCCCTCTAGTACAAAATGACACTGCAAAAACTCAAATCTCAGTACAGTTAAAAAAAACAAAGGACAAAAGTTGTAACAAAAGAAAACTTCCACTGGCGGATATGTCTGTTTTTTTTACATGGAAATATGCGTGATGTGTCTCATTTAAGTAATTTGGTAATGTTAATGGTAATATATAGTAATATTAGTAGCTGACCACACCCATCAAAGCTCATCGCCCTGGGTGACAGATTATTCACCATCATAATGT
The DNA here is from genome assembly GCA_037832705.1 of Centriscus cristatus. Classification (NCBI taxonomy): domain Eukaryota; kingdom Metazoa; phylum Chordata; class Actinopteri; order Syngnathiformes; family Centriscidae; genus Centriscus; species Centriscus cristatus. The sequence goes on along the minus strand of JBBMJM010000017.1, from coordinate 925,522 downwards.
ATTATTAGTTGTAATTTTAGCAATAGTAATATTTAATAATATTTTTCCGTAAGAAGCATTCTCCTAAAACCTAAACCTGCTATGAAAAATTGGTCTAAAATCTCGAAAGGCACCAAATGGTCATCTTCTAATTAGTCAAACTACTTTGAAGAGACGTGACGTCATACGCAAATTGCGTTACCTGGTAATTTGCGCTTCTGTGCAGATCCAGAGACTTCAAAGTAAAATGTCAGTGTTCCAATTAACGTTACTAGGTAGAACAGGTGTCTGAACTACATTTGTCGAACATCATTTCAAACGAGCAAAGACGTTCCATGACACTGAACAACGCAGCCAACGTTCCGGGTGAATCCTGTCACACCCCGAACAGGACGCTAGCTAGCTACAAATCAATAACCGAGGACCTGGTGGTCCGGTGGTTTGCTAGTTAGTGATTTAGTAAACGACTAAGTAGTAAGCAAGCATTCCACTGACCATAATCCATCATAAACTGACTTCCGACGTCGTCTTTCAAAACAGCCGAACCTCCGAGTTGAATTTCAATGTGCAGTCCAGTCCGCAGTGCCTCTCCCGTCAAAAGTGAATCTGACTGACTCGCGCCAAATTCTGAAAAAACATACGTCGGGTTGCGCAGCTGTGTTTCGTGAATAGCCCTTGCTTATCGGTATTGCGCAAGTGCCGCAAGCGGTGCAATCTGGGGTTCTGCTGCACTAACAGGGCTGGCGCAACGGACAGGCTAGCTGAGTTCTTGAGATGGTAACTCGCAATCATTTCACCTACTTGTACCGGGGAACTGGCACATGGATGGCAACATTTAAGTTACAGCCAGCATCTAATTTTAATAACGGCTGTGTCAGTTGGCTATGAGTGGTAATGTATTTAGTGGTAATGGTTTGCTAGCTGTGGACGCTAACTCTGCTATGCTAGCTTCTCCTAATTTATAACGAGAGGTGTTAGCAAGGTAGCTTAGCTCAGCTAATCTGGCAGTGATGAAATGTCGGGGGAACTAAGGGAAAACAGTTTGCCAGATCGGTCGAATCTATATTGACGGTGCCCAATAACGTTTCTTTAAAGTAACTGCCTGGCAAAATTGAACCACCGCGGTCATGAATCCTGCTTTGTGATGGTATATTTCGCGTTAGCTCGAAGCTAATCCGGCTTGCTACCGGTGCTGCTAGCTTGTAGATCAGTGGGTGTCTAGTAACGTTCCATACCCGGGAAACAATGTACTTAAACTGTTCAGACGTATTCGTGACGTGAATATTAACAGCCTCTACATGTGTAAGTAGAGATGTGAAATACGAGCCCACTAAATAAAACTAATATGGCCTACTGATGTCTGTTAGCATAAATTGAATTTGCTCACTTGTCTATTTAGCTGCCATCAGTTGTTCTTATGTGTTTTACTTTCTTTTACATCAACTTCTCACCTGCCTGGTCAAACCTTTCAGCCTCTGACATGTATTATCTGTACTTAATCTATTTCAGGACGTGTTCTTGATGATCCGGCGTCACAAGACCACAATCTTCACAGATGCCAAGGAGTCCACCACCGTCTATGAGCTGAAGCGTATTGTCGAGGGAATCCTAAAGAGACCGCCTGAGGACCAGCGGCTGTACAAAGTGAGTCTGAGGGCCGTGTATCTTGTGCGTTATGAGGTTGACAGCAAACATTTGGAGGCTCCTAGGGCGTTCTAACTTTAAAATGTTACAGGATGACCAGTTGCTAGAGGACTCCAAAACTCTTGGTGACTGTGGATTCACCAACCAGACCGCCAGACCACAGGCTCCAGCTACAGTTGGTCTGGCTTTCCGTGTCAATGGTATGTTCATGTTATGGGATGGGTTTTTTTCCCTACAGTAGGTTAACACAAAAAAAAAAAAAAAAAACGTTAAGCGCAAATCAGGCAATGCAGCATGCTGCCGGCGGAAAGTCAGTAAGTTGACTCACCTGTTGAACGCTGACATTGAGGGTTTTTTTTGTCAGCAGTGTAAATTACGTAACAGGATTAGCAGACAGAAGCTTGCTAAGTGCAATAGAAGGATGTTGATATGTTGTAAAGGAGAAGAATGTGTCCAGTTCTGATTCCTAAGTTGACAATAATGATCAGTTGAAGAAAGGATGTCAGCGATGCCGCGTTGCTCCACCGAGGTCTATTGAAGAAAACCGCCTGTGAACGATTGCCGTCTTCCTAACGCCTCTGGTCTCCTCTGCCCTCCAGATGATATGTTCGAGCAGCTGCACATCGAGGCCTTCTCCAGCCCCCCAGAACTCCCCGATGTGATGAAGCCTCAGGACTCCGGTAGCACTGCGAATGAACAGGCAGTGCAGTGATTGCAAGGACGGGGGAAGGATGGAAGTGGGTGTGTGTGGATTAACTGCCGTGAAGACGTAGCGGGGTGGAAGATATGTTCATATAATTTCGGTCAGCGGACGGGGGACATATTGGGTAACCAAGCCTATCTTATGTTACCTTTATGCTATCATGCCAACACCCACCCCTGCCCCCCAAATCACCACCGCCGCCCCAGTTTGCTTCACAGGTCATTTTTATAGTAACTATGATTTCTACATCACATGCAGTTCTGTTCCTCGACTCTGCTCTTCAGCACCAACTGGGTCAAACTGCTCGAGTGAAGACGTTTGGAAAGCGTGTTTGTGTGTGTGTGTGTGTGTGTATGTATGTATGGGTGTGTGCGTGTGTGAGATAATTATTATCATTAATATTTTGGAAAAAGGTGAAGACATAGTTGTGTGTCACAGTCCTTTAGAAGAACATGCATGGGTAAGAGGCTGGTCTGAACGGGCAAACTGCATGAACAGATTAAAAAAAAGGCTTTATTTTCACAGCAACAGACAAACCTATAATAACTGTACTTTCCTCAACTCAATTCTCCCAGTTTTTTGTGTGTGTCAGATGTAACACCAGGTTAAAAAAAAAAAAATACAATACGTTTGTTCAAGTTGTCATCGTTTTGTTAGTTCACCATGTCAGGGTGTTTTTTTTGTGTGTCTGTGTGTGTGTGTGCGTGTTTCATGCCCTGAGACCAAAGGCAGGTCCCTCTTAGACACCCGAGGAAAGTTTGGTCGGAGGGTGATTTGTGACATACGGTGCACTTAGATGAGTTCTGTGGTGTTTCACCTTTTAGTTTTAAAATGGAATATATCACCAGGTCATTTATGTGGCACCTTCCCCTAATCACACAAACATAGCCTGTAACTGTGAGCTTGCTTAATTAAAACTTTGCTGTTTTGGGTTTTTTTTTACACAGCTGGTCTCGTATCATTCGTTTCAGTTGAAATGGAAATGAATTTATTTAACACCAGGTCATCAGGTTAGATTTCCTGAACGAGTCCATTATCAGAGCCTGAAACATGCAGCCTTTGAAACTAAGTCTAGCTGGAGCAGCAACAAATAAAAACGCAAATTTACTTTACATGTCAGCAACTATCTTGCTGTGATGTTGAAATAATACTGGTGTTTCATGCTGATTTTTTTTCCAGAATCACTTAATCCTGGAGGGAATTAGCAGTTAAAACAAAATGCTAAAATGTTCATTTTATAAATCCTTTCGTTTAGGGATTCAGAACCGTTCATTCACCCAAAAGAGTCGTTCTTTCCAATGGATCGATTGGCGAGTGAATCTTTTGTTTGGGGCAGCATCATCACTATCAGTCACCAACCTCATACCAACACGGGTCAGAGGTCAGGTCTAAAACTATGTTTTTATCATAAAAAGTGCTATTTTTTAAAATCCCTCATCTATGAGTGGACAACAGGAAATACTTTGAAGTGAGTTTGTGTTGACTCAGGACGGGTGTCCTGATGGGTGACAGCACTTTGGTCCAGACCTGACGGTTCTCTCCCAAATATGGACTCGGAATGTCCAGGGTGACGTCATCTGTCCGGGGAATGCGGGTGTGTGACCGCATCTCCTCAGCTCCGCCTCCGAACACACACACACGCACACACTGGAGCAGTGCTTCTGGAGGGGGACGGGACGAAGAAACGGTCCTCCCCCTCCTCCTCCTCCTCCTCCTCTTATCCCTCCTCCGGCGGATAACGGTGTTCAAGAACTTCCCCGTCCGGACCGACCGACGCAGACAAAAGCGGCCGAATCGACGCGGTCGGTGTCCATCACCTCTGGATGCGGGTCGGTTCGTGTCCCTCAGCAGTGATATCATGGAGGATCTGGGTAAGAGGAACGATCCAGCTTCTTCCAGACGTTCTGATGGGATCTTGTGGGGCGGGGTGGCGGTGGGAACAGAGGAAACGAGCTCCCCAGCCAGTCGCACAAAGCCGTTTTTTCCAGGTTTTAATTGGAACACATGTACGACGGTAACTGGGTTTTCCTGGCGCCTGTGTGGTGAAAAGTCAGTCCTGTGTCGGGGAGACCAGGGCAACGGGACCCTCATCCGGTCACCCAGAGGTTCATTGTAAAGCGAAAAGAAGCAAACATCCTTGGAGAATCTGCTCGTTTTAATAGTTGACTTCTGTTGTAGGCACATGAAGTTTAAAAAGTGGAACGAGCCCAACAGGACAAAAAAAAGTTCTTAAGATTAATGTAGAATCCTGACTTTGTAGTGAATATCCACTTTTCTTTTGAATTTACATTTTTGATTTTGGAAATTGGAGTCATAATTCAGAATTGATTTAACTTTAATCGCAGTACCAATACATTTGTTGATCTCACTCCAATTTTTTCCCCCCAAGTTTACATTTGGCCCTAATCCTATTCCATAGACATGTTGTCACTATATGTGGTGTAAATACAAACTGGATTCTTTTTTTTTTTAAACAATGAAAAAAAACAACAACAACCACTACTGGAAGATCAATTTAGAAAAGATTCCAGTGTGTTCCAGTCAAACAAGTCTCACATTGGATTTCAAACGTGTGCAACATATGTTCCTCCTGGGGGGTTCATTCGCTGTGAGCGTGTCATTTGCACAAGGTTCATCCAGGCGAGGTTGAGCGTCCACAGGGAGCTTTGACAGACTCGGGGGCTTCGTCCACACTCGTCTGTTTCGGTTGTAAACCACTTCAGAGCTGCTGTGTGTGTGTGTGTTCACACATGCTCCCAAGTGCCTGGAAGGTCATGTGACATGGATGAGTCGATATCGCTCTCGTTCTAAGACTCGTCTCAAACCGTAACAGGATTAACGTGGATGAAGGAAAGTCTGTTTTCCAATGTGGTGTCAACTGCAGCGTCTTGGCAAAGAGGCTTAATTTAAACTGCAGTAACTGACCTCATGTGACATCTGATCTACAAAATCACCCCAAGAGCCATGTTTGCTAAAGTTGACGTAAAAGCAGAACATTCGCCAACAAGTGTTGTCAAACAAATGTAAGATTATAGCAAAAAAAAAGTTATATTTTTATATTTATAAGGCAAGAATAATAAAATGATGCTCCAGCTGATCATTCACAGTCACAGTCACAATAAAATCCCTAAAAGGTCGATTAAAAACTGCCTTTTGTTTGAATTTCAAAGGGTTCAGGTAACACATCTGCCACTGGCGTCTGAGGAGTTTCCCTGGAAATCACCCCGGGATTAGACTGAAATCCCTTTATATCAACAAGTCAGTTCTCAAAGAAAAAGATTTATAAAGTAAAGAGGACGTACAGTCTGTTACCGCTGACAGATATGTTAGCGGAGGGAATTTCCTGGTTCCAACAGTTTGGGACTGAGTGTGCAGGGCAACACTCAGCGCTGTTTCAAGAAGCCGCAGAGTTCGGTGAAAATAGCAAAAGGCCTTTTACCTCAGCTGCCCATTTCTCACAGATCCTTTTTTTTTCTTTCCTTCGTCCGCTCCAGATCTGGGTGATTTATGCTTTTTCTTTTCTTTTCTCTTTTTATTTTTTTTTTTTGAGCGCCACAAGGATGTAGCTGAACACATCTGGCCACATCTGGATTGAATTGTAAACAGGCCAACGGACATTGGGGTTGAGTCAGGCGGAGGCCATGTTTGTGACACTTGTGTACACTCACACATTTGTCAGTTTATGAGTTTGGGTCAGAGAGAGAGAGAGAGAGAGAGAGAGAGAGAGAGAGAGGAGAGAGAGAGAGAGACAGAGAGAGACAGAGAGAGGGAGAGAGAGAGAGAGAGAGACAGAGAGAGAGAGAGGTTTAAAAGTCCCTTTATTATGCTGTTTTTAGGACTCTCAAA
>JBBMJM010000017.1:886585-896884 GCA_037832705.1 Centriscus cristatus | reverse complement strand
CACACACACACACACACACACACACACACACACACACACACACACACACACACACACACACACACACACCTTATTATGATATATTAATACACACACCCTACATTGACCAATACGTGTGTTGTTGTTTTTTTAAATCGTCGTGACACCGTGTCGAGCCAAAGAATTAAATCCTCGTGTGTCATGTCAGAATGAAACAGGATCTCCTCAGCGTATTTCTGGTCTTTTACTGGTATGAGCTCGTCAGTGACCGCTTGTTCTCTGTGTGTGTGTGTGCGCGTGTGTGTGTGTGTGTGTGTGTGTGTGTGCGCGCGCGCTGCAGGAGCGTAACGCTGAGGATGCCATCGAGGCTCTCAAGGAGTACGAGCCTGAGATGGGCAAAGTTTACCGTTCTGACAGAAAGAGTGTGCAGAGGATCAAGGCCAGAGAAATTGTCCCTGGAGACATCGTGGAGGTGTCTGGTAAGCCCGGACGTTTGCCCCCTGCTGAGGGAGGTTGTAGCCTAAAGGTTCAGTGCAAAAACTTATCAGCAGGACAATGATGAATTTATGATCGATGTGTCTGGTAGGTGGCAGTGCATCGTGTCTTTTTAAGGCAATGGGAGGGAGGGGGGGGCGAGGGAGGGGGGAAGGATGGAGCAGCACTGCTGTGAAAACATGCTGACACGGGGAAAACAAAATACGAGTATAAATACCCACACGGGCACCTGCCACACCTCTTCTCCGCTCTGGGCCGTCGTCCATGAGTGTTGGTTTGTGACGGAGCACCTGTCGCCTCTCTGGCTCGCTGCCCCATTGTCCATAGGCATCATGGCCTCTGTGAAATTCGTGGATTAACTTCTAAACGTTTGGCTTGAATTCTGGCAACAATGTTGTTGATAGTTTTTTTTTTTTTTTTTTTTAATTTTTTTGCAAAGACAATGAAGCAGACCATGTTTAGAGAGAGAGTCATGGGATGGTTGAACTTACATCGATGTTTTTTGGATTTTTCATGTCAAAAACAGTCGGTGACAAAGTCCCCGCTGACATCAGGATTGTTTCCATCAAGTCCACCACCCTGCGTGTTGACCAGTCCATCCTCACTGGTGAGTTTACGAGTCACCTCGAGTGTGTGTGTTTGTCTCTTTGCCTGTGTGCAGCTGTGACTGTGGTTTCCTCTCTCAGGTGAGTCCGTCAGTGTGATCAAGCACACTGAGGCCGTTCCCGACCCCAGAGCCGTCAACCAGGACAAGAAGAACATGCTTTTCTCTGTAAGCATCCTGCGGCAGTTAGCTCCATGGCGACGAACAAAAAGCCTCCGACGAGCGTCAAATACTATCGTTCCCTTCGACCGCAGGGCACCAACATCGCTGCCGGCAAGGCCATTGGCGTGGCTGTGGCCACCGGCGTCTCCACTGAGATCGGTAAGATCCGTGACCAGATGGCCGCCACCGAGCAGGAGAAGACCCCTCTGCAGGCCAAGCTGGACGAGTTCGGCGAGCAGCTGTCCAAGGTTATCTCTCTGATCTGCGTTGCCGTCTGGGCTATCAACATCGGCCACTTCAACGACCCCGTCCACGGAGGCTCCTGGATCCGTGGCGCCGTCTACTACTTCAAGATCGCTGTGGCCCTGGCTGTGGCCGCCATCCCCGAGGGTGAGGGCCACACGCGTCGTGGAGTTCTGTGAACGAGCATTCGCTGCTCTTCTCTCACACACTCGTGTCTCACAGGTCTGCCCGCTGTCATCACCACCTGCCTGGCCCTGGGTACCCGCCGTATGGCCAAGAAGAACGCCATTGTCAGAAGCCTTCCCTCTGTGGAGACCCTCGGCTGCACCTCCGTCATTTGCTCTGACAAGACCGGCACCCTCACCACCAACCAGATGTGTGTGACCAAGGTGAGTGTGCATACTTGAAAGACCTGAGGACGTAAATTGCACAAATTACGTACGTACATTATGTAAATTACGTTGGTCGTAATGGTCCTGGCTTCCTTCCCCGCAGATGTTCATTGTCAAGTCTGTTAATGGCGATCATGTCGACCTGGATGCCTTCGATATTTCTGGCTCCAAGTACACTCCCGAGGGCGAGGTGTAAGTTCCATGTCGTAATCAATAGACATGAATGTTGCGCCTGGATTATCTCTCATGTATTTGTCATTCCTCCTCGTTCATTAGCTCCCAGGGAGGCGCCAAGACCAACTGCAGCGCATACGACGGCCTGGTTGAGCTGTCCACCATCTGTGCCCTCTGCAACGATTCCTCTCTGGACTACAACGAGGTCAGCTCTCCCAACGCGACTGCACGTCAGCCTACGTGTCGAGATCTTCAACAGTCTTTGTCCATCTGCCTCTCCAGTCTAAGAAGATCTATGAGAAGGTTGGTGAGGCCACTGAGACCGCCCTGTGCTGCCTGGTTGAGAAGATGAACGTGTTCAACACCAACGTCAAGAACCTGTCCAGAATCGAGAGAGCCAACGCATGCTGCTCCGTACGTTTTTCTCCATGCCGATGATCTCTTGATCTAATGAGATAAGATCTGTGCTGCTTGAGAACCTGTCGCTCAAACTCTTTGTTGGCCAACAGGTGGTCAAGCAGCTCATGAAGAAGAACTTCACCCTTGAGTTCTCCCGTGACAGGAAGTCCATGTCCGTGTACTGCACTCCCTCCAAGGGTGATGGCGGTGCCAAGATGTTTGTGAAGGTGAGTTCCTCATGTTTACACTCTACGTTCGCTTTTTGTCTACGCCGCTTCAGAACCCTCTCTTTGCTCCATAGGGTGCCCCCGAGGGTGTGATTGACAGGTGCGCATATGTGCGCGTTGGCACCACCCGTGTGCCTCTGACCGGTGCCATCAAGGAGAAGATCATGTCCGTCATCAGGGACTGGGGTACCGGCCGTGACACCCTGCGTTGCTTGGCCCTGGCCACCCGTGACACCCCACTGAAGCCCGAGGAGATGAAACTCGAAGACTCCACCAAGTTTGCCGATTATGAGGTGAGGAGGAACGGACAAGATGCCATGACACGGGACCGAAAAGGACGAATGAATGAGCTTTGAACGAGTACTCCTCTGTCCCCAGACTGACCTGACCTTCGTTGGCTGTGTGGGTATGCTGGATCCCCCTCGTAAGGAGGTCACTGGCTCCATCGAGCTGTGCAGAGAGGCTGGCATCCGTGTCATCATGATCACTGGTTAGTCAGTCGGAGGAGAAATGGCCAGAGCACAACGCTGTGACGTTGTCACAACTTGTCATTAAACCCTTTCTTCTCCAAATCTTAGGTGACAACAAGGGAACCGCTATTGCCATCTGCCGTCGTATTGGAATCTTCTCTGAGGATGAGGATGTGGCCAACAAGGCCTACACAGGACGTGAGTTTGACGATCTGCCCAGCCACGAACAGGCTGAGGCCGTGTGCAGAGCCTGCTGCTTTGCCCGTGTGGAGCCATCCCATAAGTCCAAGATTGTGGAGTTCCTGCAGGGTCATGATGAGATTACCGCCATGGTGAGGTTCACTCTCGGCTGCTGCCGTCATGTGCGTTCCTCAGTTAGATCGTACTTTAACCTGGGCGTTGTCCGCTTTTTCACCAGACCGGTGATGGTGTGAATGATGCCCCTGCCCTGAAGAAGGCCGAGATCGGCATCGCCATGGGCTCTGGCACTGCTGTTGCCAAGTCTGCCTCTGAGATGGTCCTGGCTGACGACAACTTCTCTTCCATTGTGGCTGCCGTTGAGGAGGGCAGAGCTATCTACAACAACATGAAGCAGTTCATCCGCTACCTCATTTCCTCCAACGTTGGTGAGGTTGTCTGGTGAGTGTCCTCAGCCCTTCAAGGCAGCAAACCATTCTCCTGAAGAAGTCTCTCTCTTGCTGACCTTCTCTATTATTGCTCACTCAGTATCTTCCTGACCGCGGCTCTGGGTCTGCCTGAGGCTCTGATCCCCGTGCAGCTGCTGTGGGTCAACCTGGTGACTGATGGTCTGCCCGCCACTGCTCTCGGCTTCAACCCCCCTGATCTGGACATCATGGGCAAGCCCCCACGTTCCCCCAAGGAGCCCCTGATCTCTGGCTGGCTGTTCTTCAGATACATGGCTATTGGCGGTACGTGAGACTAAACTCTGTGTCGATGTCTTCTCTGCTCCTGTGACGTACTGTTCAATTGAAACTCTCTGCATCTCTCCCTGACAGGATACGTCGGTGCAGCCACCGTTGGCGGCGCTGCCTGGTGGTTCCTGTACGACTCCACCGGCCCACAGATCACCTACCACCAGCTGGTACGTGTACCTGTCACGCTTTCTCTTACAAACGCTTGATGCCGACTCATAATAAACCCCACGTCTTCGCTCTGTAGTCCCACTTCATGCAGTGCCACGATGAGAATGAGGACTTCACCGGCATCGACTGTGACATCTTTGAGGCTGCTCCCCCCATGACCATGGCTCTGTCCGTGCTGGTCACCATTGAGATGTGCAACGCTCTCAACAGGTATTTGCGTCAAAATACTTGATTTGTATTGACTCAGGAAGTCCCCGCTAGTCATAAATGCATTCATGTCACTGCACACACACACACACATATATATATATATATATATATATAATCCCTTTTTTTTCTCCAGCCTGTCTGAGAACCAGTCTCTGGTCCGCATGCCCCCATGGAGCAACTTCTGGCTGCTTGCCGCCATGACCCTGTCCATGTCCCTGCACTTCATGATCATCTATGTTGACCCTCTGCCCGTAAGTTGGCTCTCATACCCTGTGTACGGCTGCAGGTTTACGTGGTTGCAGCACTAACTCCTCCTCTCCTCGTTCCCCTCAGATGATCTTCAAGTTGACCCATCTGTCTGCAGAGCAGTGGCTCATGGTCCTGAAGCTTTCACTGCCCGTCATCTTGATTGACGAGGTGCTGAAGTTCTTCGCCCGTAACTATGTTGAGAGTAAGTAGCCTTGCATTTCTTCACTCTAACATGTATTTCAAAAATGATCATTTTATTTGAAACTTATGACATATTCATGATTTTAACAGTGTGATGATCACCTCATACCCATCTTCAACTCAGTCATAACACTGATTTACTCTCCACTCTTCATTAACTCATTTAACCCTTGTTGTTTCCAGAATAAATCATTCACCCTCCCTCCATTAGCCTGTAACTAAAGCAAAGGTACATTGCTCCTGACTGTCACATCCCTTGCTTGTGTGCATGTTTGTGCATTTTGTCTGTTTTCTGTTCCACCATGTATGTTCCTGTGTATTTTCAATGGGACGTGTATTTAAAGGAAAAATACACCACTAGAACACCGATCAGTGTTGATAATGTCAAGGGAAATGATGAATTCCTGAGGAGAATCAAAGAAATCTGCTCCACCCTGTGGACAGTACACATTCCAGGATCGGTAGAACAGCACGGAGTCATGAGCGATGCTGTGTGTATTTTGTGATCTAGGTCCTGAGTTATTTGAACTCAGTGTGTGTGTCACTTCTGATCTATTGTCGGTAATAACATTGCAGTCTGTTGGTCTGACTGACATACGAATGCCTGTTGATTATTAATGGTATCGTACATGCGCACAAACGATCCAGTTTCAAATAGCATCTTAGCTAGCTCTCAACTAGCTGTTAAGCTAGCTCTTAACTATACGTCTTTCAGCTCACCCCTGCAAAGGCGTCCTACACGGCTCCACGTGTCAGTGAATCCAGATAAACCGCTTGTCACTTATGGAAAAAAAATGCTTGATCTGGCTCGATTTCACACAGATTAAATCCACCTCTGACTTATCTCTGGATTTTCATGAGATTAAACTGGCATGTGTATCCCATCATGCTAATATGAAAAGGAGATTATTGAAATGAGCCGCAGCAGCTTGCTTTATGTGAAGACTGCTGAAAATTTGCATAGTGTATTTGCATGTTTGCCATTGTCTACTCGCCACAGCTTGCCCACATGTATGCCGTAATGATTTGTTTGAGAAATATGTTTTCCAATTCAATTCAATTCAATTCAATTCAATTCATACTGGCATTTTATCATTATCATTATCATTCATCATCATATCATTTTATTATTATAAAATTGGTCATGTTTGTTTTCATAAATGCCTCTGTTTCTATGTCGTTGATTTTACCCCAAATCATTCTACTTTTCTGATATTTGCTTTTCTCTTCTACAGGTACAGAAGCTAAATAGATATGTAGAAGAAGGAGAACTTTAGGATTGGATAGAAAGAGGAGGAGAAGAGAGAGAGAACGAGAGCGAGAGAGAGCAATATCACAACCAAGCAGGGGATTCCTAGTGAACCAACTAATAGAAGAGAGAGAAGAAAACACTGGAAAATGTACCAAAAAAAGCAACAAAATCCACAATGAACTTGTCAAAAATCAACATAAAAAATAGCCTCTGTATAGGGAGATTGAATTCAAAAGGACAGAATCCTGCCAAACAAGTATTCAGATATTTAAGATTTTATTCTAAGAAATAAAGTATGTATTAAAACTGATTTTTTTTTTTTCTTTTTTTGTTAAACTTGGATATTCTCAGCTGTTGTGTTTTGGTGTCCATTTTCAGATGATTGACCGTCCAGCTCATGACTTTTATTCTAGTCTTTGTCGCTCATGTCTCGTGCAGCCTCCCTGCTTCAGCTGGGCTCTGTACAATGTGGTGTAGGGTTGCAAAAGGACTTCATATGGGCAGAAAGGCCTCCAGCTGCCAGTGCTCTCTATAGGCTTCATGCAGTCAGGGGTCTCTGTCGGAGCTCTCATGGCTTAAAATGGGCATGTCCACTCAGTCACAACACTTTTGGTCTTATATATTGTTTACGTGATAAGATGCAATAAAGTGATGATTACAAACTCATGCTCTTGTGTCATCGAGCACATTTTTATTGAGACAGATATTTATTTCTTCTTGTTGGACGTTGTTTTTCGGGGCGGGCTTTTGATTCGGTGTCTTTGGTTTGCAAACATGCGTCACTTGAGACAAATCCATCAGATGAGGGTTCTGAACGGAATGTCAGCTCCCTTCATTTGCCTTTCGTAGTCGTCATCGAACACCTTCGACTGCTCGGGTGTGAAATGGTTTTTCCAGTCGCCGACTTCCCCTGTTTTTTAAAAGAGAAGTGATAGACAGGAATTAAACACTCTGCTGTCAGACATACTCAGTTCAAACCAAGGCCATAGTAGAACCTGGGTTAGACATAAAGGGAATAACTCTAAATCAGTAATGGGATCCAGCTCAACCACAACCCATAAATGGAGCAAGTAGGAGATGATGGATGAATGAATACATGTTCATTATATCCTAAATTTATTAATTATGATAAATTTTCTCCAAATCTGTAAACGTGATCAACATGCAGTACTACTACAAACCTCTGGGAGTTGCCATTGTTCTATTTACAGAGTGCTCAAACGCTCGTTGAACGTCTAAGCTCAAAAAAATATGGAAGAAATTAATGATTTGTAAAAGTGCAAAAATTGATCTGTAATCAGTTGCCAAGTTAGTGCCTGAGAGTAGAGCTGTGAAGAATAGAAGTGAAATATGGATCATTTTCTACATTGGCGATGTTTTGTGGCACAAACGATGCTGGAACAATGTGTCTGAGGTGCGAATAAACTCCTATTTGGTTTGTTTTAGTTTCAGGCGTCTGTGGTCCAATCATCACTGTTACGCCTTTAATTTGATTTCTACTTGATTTTGATTCACGCTCTACCTGTTGGAAGAATAGGTTTCTTTTGTTTAGGAGCAGCTCACAGCACCTTTTCTCATGAAGGGAGAGATGGTCTGGTCAAAAACCACGTCTGGGATGCAGGAGTAGTTGGCCATCGGGTTCTCCTTCATACTCTTAAAGGACGTGAGCTTCACGATACGGCTGATGATCTCCTCAGGAAGCGACAAATCCAGGTACCTCATGATGCGCTCCACTTCCCGCTGGGGATTCTGGGTAAACAAAAAGCAACATAGACTCAAATGATCAAATGCTCAAATGTCATTTGTGACTAAAATCGATGGGGTGTTACCTCCTTCATGTCCTCGTAGAAGAGGTAGAGAATATTCCTCTGCTCCCGCTGCTCCCAGTAACCTTTCACATGGTCGTACCAGGAGCCCCATGACACTGCCGAGACCACAGTCGCACCATGCCTCCATCAGTGAACGTTCCTGCCAGCTGTGGCTACAACTCAACAACACTAAACGTCTGAACATTTGCTCCTGCCTGCATCGCTGCAAAAGGGTTAGCTGAGCTACTACGTTCAGAGTGGACTTTAAGGAGGGTAGGGGCCCGAACCGGAAGGAACATACAGTGGAAGAAATAGCCAAGAAATAGCCAATAGCCCATGTGGGGCCTGAATGAAAACTGATGAAACAATGGATGGACGAGTTGAGCGGGGGTTAGTGTGGTCCACTGGTGTTTAACTCACTAAGTATCTGAAAAATGCTGTCGAATGTGATACACCTGATACAATACCACATGATACGATACAATGCGATGCGATACGATACAATATGCTACAATACGCTACGATACGCTACGATACGCTAAGCTGGTTCTTGCCTAAACAAGTCCACTGGAGATAAACACCGTCGAGCAGATACACATCGATCCTCGGCGCTGTGTCTGGTGTTTGGTGGAGACACTTATCCCTTCTTTTATCTACTCACACTCTCCTCGCATGAACTTGTGCACGTAGCCATCCCAGGGTCCCGGCTCAGGTTGTGTCAGATTCATACAGTCGAAGTGGTAGTAGCTCACCAGGTTGTCCTTGGCATTGCGCGCCACGTAGATGGTCTTTCAACCCCAAACAGACATGAAACAAAGGGATGTACAGCAGATTAGAGTGGTTGTAGGTTCTTGTTCTGTTTACCTGTGCACATGCAGCTGATCAACTTACCTTGCACTTGTTTTCCCAGAAGCCGGGAGGCACCAGCTGAAAAGGCAGATGTGTCTTGATCACCCTGGGAGGATCCGTTTTCTTCAGAAGATCCAGTCCTATGACAGAAATTCAAGGAAATTCCCTAACTTCCATAACTTTTTTTCTTTTCTCATGTCGCCGGAACAACTCCACATTTGAGTCTTATGGGAAATGTTTGGAGGTCAAACGCTCGCTGACCCAAATAAGACCAAGGAAATGAGCAGTTATTCCTGCAGGAATTTGAAATGTGAGGTTGGATTCGGCCATCAGACCGAGCTCGAAGACCCTTTTAGGAAAAGTAATAGCCTGACACATTGCTTATGGTGACATAGGTCACGTAGTTAAACAGAACTCAGACTAAAGTTTTAATATTGATATCAGGTATGCCTCCTTGGAAATAATGTCCAAGTCATTTGTATTTTATCTTATTTTTTGTGTTTATTTTGTGTGTGTGTGTGTGTGTTTGACAGAGAAATTCTTTTCACAGAATGAAACCCACCTGAGGGGATGGGTGGCGGGGAGCAGATCTCTAGAAAAGGGCTGCGGACGGGCGTTGGAGCTCGTCTGCAGATCTCCGCATCGCCGTTGTGAAGGAGCAGATCAACAATCTCCTGAGTCCATGTTGTTCCTTAGAACCCCAAAAACACATGAACATGGAGCGTAAAGTCACTGGACCGAAAGGAAAATGGGTGAAGCTGCTGTCGGACACTGTGGTCTACTCCAAAGAACATCTACACGCCGACAGAAGACGTTTGTCTGGAGATCATGACCAAAACACATAAAACATCTCATAGTCTTCCAACACTTGAGGATTATTTTTCCGTCACTTATTGTAGTGGTTACGACTTTTATCAGAGTTCATGTTGACCAACCGATGACCCGCTTCCTGTTGACGGCAGAAGGGTGATTGATCTGGAAGTTAGCTCTCATTACCTGCTTTGGGGTAGGTGGCGATGAGCAGGTCCGAAGGGTCAGGACGGAAAGCCCAGACGGAGTCAAAGTTCTTGGCGATGTGGCTCATGAGAGGAACTCCTCTGACTGGGATGAGCGGGAAGCGGGTGATAGAGTCGCGTGCCTCCTCAATGGCATCTCTGTAGGACAGGTCTTCTTTCTCTGACATGATAGAGCCCCAAGCTTCCAAAAAAGAAAGTGACAGCAGTGAAGTGGCTTGTGAGTGGTGTGTCCTCCTGACGTCCCGTCTTCAGCAGCCGCCTCAGTTGCCTTTTGATCCTTTGTCAAACATTCACTGCTGATTTGCGACTTGTGAATTCCAACCGGGTTCGAGTCGCTTCCTCCACAGTTGTCAGGCCCCCGATCACAATGTAAACATCCTCATTCCGCCTTTTCCCCTGCCGCTCGGACGTCTGTTGGCTTTGTCTCCTCTTGGCTTCTCCTGACTTTCAGCCTTTCTGACATCTG
>JBBMJM010000017.1:712489-729253 GCA_037832705.1 Centriscus cristatus | reverse complement strand
TGTGTGTGTGTGTGTGTGTGTGTGTGTGTGTGTGTGTGTGTGTGTGTGTGTGTGTGTGTGTGTGTGTGTCAGTGTGTGTGTAAAGTTGCCTGGAGAACTTCTCGGACACATTCTGCTCATCGTCATTCCAACTTGTACCATGACTCAGCTGTGTCAGTAGCGCTGACACGTCGTCGGTGCCCAGTCATCAACACTGCCGACGTGTGAATGTGTGAATCCAAGTGTTTCAAACTGTGTTTACAAGTGTTTACAACTGTTTACTGCTGCTTTAGAATCTCGTATACCGTGTTCTGTTACTTTGTAGCTTTATACTGTTTTAACTGTTGTTTTACAGTTTTTTTGTACCTTTTCTTGGTTTTCATGATTATTTTTAGTGCTATTTTCATACTGCTCGAGGCAGAAGGCCATTCATGTGTAGCCTTGGACCTGCTCTGGGTGTCTGAGCCTGTAAAAGGACGTTGTTGTGTCGTTTTTTTCCTGTTCTTAGATGTTTTCCTTGGTCTCGGTCTGCTCAGCATCAGGAGATAAATCTTCACATTCAGTGAAGACCAAACGCTGCCGTTCTGTGTGTGTGTCAGGTCAACGGGCAGAACGTGGTGAAGGTGGGACACCGGCAGGTGGTCAACATGATCCGACAGGGCGGCAACAGTCTGATGGTGAAAGTTGTGATGGTCGCTCGAAACCCGGAGCTGGAGGACACAGCCAGGAAAAGAGGCAAGTGTCCGGCGTTCCCTCTGTGTCTGTGTCTGGGATGAAGAGCTGACGTCAGCCTGTGGTTGCCGTTGGTGACTGGACGTCGGTACTAACCGTCAAACGGGCGTTTGGCTGCGTTCCCTTTGGCAGCTCCGCAGCAGAGCAAACGGCTGACGCCGCCGGCCATCGCCCTGCGCTCCAAGTCCATGACCTCAGAGCTGGAAGACATGGGTAAGACGGCGGTGGGGGCGGAGGACAGGATGGAAGGAGTTCAGAGGTCGGGAAGCAGACTTAGCATGAGAACACGTTCAGAAGCTAAGGAGACAGACAGACGGACTCAAACAGGATGTTTCAAAACGTGTGTGATGTCTGTCTCATGTTCCTAACGTCCGTTTCTTCCTCCCGTTTCTTCCGCTGTGCGCCGGACGACAGTGGACAAAGGTGGGCGACTCGTGGCTTTGTGTGCTGTCATTGTCATTTCCCTCGCCATCTCCCACCCCCCGTGCATTCAGTCCATCACATGTGCCTGAGTATGTGTCCCGTCCTTTCATCTGCTTCCAAACATCAGGCCACTTCGGGGCCGCTAACGTCTCATTTCTGTCCCCAACATGTGTGCGGCAGCCGCCTCCCCGTGGAAGAAGAAGGCAGGTGGGTATCAGCCGTTACCATCAGCCCTTGAGCTGTAATTCAAATCAGCCCGTTTGATGATGTTCTTTCCCCTGATTCCCAGATTTCGAGTCCTCTCAGGGTCCTGATAAGAAGAGGACGGTCTATCAGATGGCTCTGAGTAAGGAGCCGGTCTCACCTGCAGGATGAAGACGTCTGTCTTCCTTCCACTGGATGTTCACACCTCTTACCTTTCTGTTCTGCCCTGCTCCCCACTTTTTTTTTTTAGATAAACTGGATGAAATCCTGGCCGCTGCGCAGCACACGATTACATCAGACAACCAAGGTCAGCGAGGTCACGGTGGCAAGAGGGACCGGAGCAAGAGCATTGTCCCCAATGAGGTACAGTACTAGTGGAAACGCACTCGGAGCACGCACAGCTCCACCAAGCAGCTCATCTCCACCCATGATGGGATTTCCACCCTGTATCACTTTGGTTTTATTGACACTAATAACATCAGTCATCGGTTTGGTGTGAGTTCATGTCTTTATCTTCCTTCGTTGCCCGGAAATCCACAAGTACCGTGATATTTCCTGTTCTGGATCACAGGACAGAACAGATACCATTGACAAATACTGCCCAGCTTCAGCGCTGCTTTAGGATATTGCGCATATTTAGTCATGGTAGTGACTAATGCAAAAAAAAAAAAAACAATCCTGTATCTATAAAGCGACTTTCTGTTTCTATCACTGTGGGTGTGCTTTGCTGACCTCTCTGCACTTTGCAAAACATGATTGACAATAAACCACCCACACCATCACATTTGTTCCGGTGAGTCAGGTTGTGTCCATTCATCAGCTGCTTCATCCGTGAATGTTGGGACTGGATCGTCAGTCGAGCATTTCACGTAGATTCACGTGTCTCTACACGTAGGTACAACGAGATGAAGATGAGGCAGCTCCAGCATCCGTGCAGATAGGGGAAGACGTGTACAAGAGTGTAGTGTACAACTTGATGGATTTGATGGGACGAGCTGAGGACTTGTTTCATTCCACCGATGTTTTCAGACTCTCTTCTTCACACGTTCTCTCTCTCCTCTTCTTTAATGATGGGTTACAACACCTGAAGCCGCCGTATGAGCTGCAGTCGTCCGTAAACACGGCGCAGCCCGCACCAGACTTCAGCTACAACCAGGCTCATTTCCCAGCAGGCCACGGTCCTCAGCACGCTGGGATGATGCGTCAGAAGTCCATTGGTGACGACAACTAATGCACAACTACTAGAATGTGTCTTTGACGTTCAGGTGTTTGACTGCCACTGTGTGTGTGCTCAGGTGTGACGGAGGAGGAGAGGCAGTATCTCCACCCACCTGCTATGAAGCTGGTTCGGAGCCTGTCAGTACCAGGACCGGAGGAAATCCCCCCACCCCCAAACACATCGGCCCCAGATCCACCGTTATCCCCAGGTGCTCATCCGATGAGAGGGCCCACCATGCCCCTCCCGCCGGTGTCTCAAGCCCACTTCCAGCTGCAATCGCAACCAGGCTGGGAGAGGGGGGGGCAGATGATGGTCTCCACGCTCCGCAGACAGTCAGAAGGTCTGTGTGTCAGGGAGCCCGAGGCACCGAGGAGGGGTGGCGGCAAGATGGGAGGGTTACGGAGAGGCTACAGCAGCGCCACACCACCCACAAGCGCTAAGCCTAAAACTCAAGCAGCCCTGCCGCATCATCCACACATACCCCCACGGGAGCAGGGTGGGGCCGTTGGCAGGGGGGCAGCCAGGAGGGGCGGTCGGGGAGCTCTGATGAAGCAGTCTAAAGTAGAGGATGGTTTGCGACAGCACAGAGGGAAAGGGGGCACAGCCAAAGAGAAGAGCTCCATCCCCATTCCGACCATCATTGTCAAAGCCCCCTCCACCAGCAGCAGCGGCCGAAGCAGCCAGGGCAGCAGCATGGAGGCCGAGGCATCCCAGGACGCCGAGGAGCAAACATCTGCAGATGTACCCACAGAAAGCCCTAACACCAGTCTGCCCTCACCCCTGACCCCGTCGCCGCCTCAGCCCCCACCCGCCACCTCCTTGCCTTCATCGACGATCGCTGCTTCTGTTTCCATGCAGCAGAACATGGACACTGTGGCCTACGCATCAAAGTTTGGGGCGGGCTTCGGAGGGGGAGGGGCGCGCAGAGAGAGGGAACGTTTCCGCGATATGAGAAGAAAAAGTGCATCTTTCTTCCTCTCATCTGAGGAGGACATCCAAGGGGAGGCGGGAGGAGGAGCAGGAGAGGGAGGAGGAGGAGGAGCTGCCCGGATTCTGCCGTTACAGGGCTCACAGATGGAAGTACCTCCTGCTCGACTCCGCCCCTCTAAGTCTATCGATGAGGGCATGTTTTCTGGAGACAATTATTTCAATTACTCCAGCAGCATGCCTCCAGCCTTTGGCCTCCCTGAATATTCGTCCCCCGTCCTCAGTCAGGATGGACAACCGAAGTCAGCTCCGTCGATGTACGGCTCCCAGCCAGCCACGACCTTCATCCACCCACTGACGGGGAAGGTTCTAGATCCCACATCTCCACTTGGCCTGGCTCTAGCTGCGAGAGAGAGGGCCTTGAAAGACGACCGCAGGACCCGGAGAGAGGAGAGGAACTTTGGCCGGCAGCTGTCCACAGTGGGAACGTTTCCCACCCCTGTTCAGACCCCGACGCCATCTCTTTTCGCAACCCCTACACAGTCAGCCTACACCTCCCCAGTCTCCATCCACCTGACCTCCCCCACCACCACCACCACTTCACCCGCATCGCTCAGCCGGCCACAGTCACCCAGAATACTACGTTTGGGAGGAGGAGGTGGGGAGCGGATGGAGAGAGAAAAAGAAGGGGGGCCCAAGGAGGGTCTTAGAGTTCGTTTCTCTGAGGATGGAAACAGCCAGTACTCCATTCCGTATTACCCACAGAACTCCAGAGACAGAGAAAAAGACACATACGGTAGCAGACCTCCACCCATGCAGCCCCCTCCTCCGCCGACTCAGCCGGCCCCGCGCCGACCTTCCTTTCTACAGATGGAAAGCGCCCCCAACACCAGCTACATCCCTCAGTACACGGTCCCCTCAGCACCAGAACACGGACATGAACCTAGAGGGGAGGCACGAGCAGGGATGGGTGGGGGTCTGGGATTGATGGTTCTACCTCCACCAGCCCCTTCGATTGACGTCGATGAGGAGTTTGTCTATGTAGACCCTTTGCCGCCCCCTTTGCAGTTTGCAAATGGTAAGAACGAGAGAGTCAAGGGGTTTCCCCAACAGTACCAACACCACAGTCACCACTCCGCTGCTCCACCTCCTCCACCCCCACTTCCTTCTCCCAAGTCCTCGAGTGCAGCCCATCCCCCTCCACAGGGGGGGGACTCTGCAGCATCCAGCCTTACGTCCTATGACAGTGAGGTGGCGAACCTAACGCAGTCTGCTCTCTCTCCGTCGTTTCCGTCCCCACAGATATTTACCCCTTCGTCCACCGCTGCCACCACAACTTCTGCTGCTGTTCTTCCGTCCATGTCATTACATCGACCTCAGCCCATGTCCCACTCTCACCCCTACTACCACAGTTCTAACGAGCCTTTGGTGGGTAGCCACACCCCGGCCCAGGACAGAGGCACAGCCGCCCTGACCAACACGATGACATACGCCACCACTACCATGACCGCCACTGCTGCTGCCACAACCACCACAACCTCCCCAGCGTCCTCTGACAACAGCATGACTGTGGGTGGACCCAAGGCTGGCCTTGGCGCAGGGAGCAAAGCTTTCAACCACAGTCATCACCCCACAGCCACACCACAGGCTGGGGAATGGAAAGACGCGGTGGTGGATTCCGGGATCGAGGAGCTGGACAGTCACAGCAGCAGCGATCATCATTTAGAAATGCTGGGACTGAGCGGGCAGAGAGGAGAGAAGGGAGGAATCGGAGGGGAGGGGGAGCGAGGAGGTGAACCCCAGGATCCTTGCATCGCCTACTCGGGTGGGCAAACAATCGATGTACATAGCGTGAAAATGGCAAACCCAGTGTTTCCAAAGATGACTCATTATAAGGAGGGAGGAGGACGGGGGCCCCCTGTAGCACTGCGTCGGCAGAACAGCACCAACCCTGCCCCCTTGCAGCTGCAGAGACAAAACCATCCAGGGGATGCAAGGTTCGATGGGGCCTTCGTGGATGAGAGGAAGCCGAGGCAGAGCAGAGCGAAAGTGGAGGACGGCTTTGCGTCCAGCCTGGCCGCCTGCTTCGACAGACCCATGGAGCCTCGATCAGTGGGCTGGGGCGAGGTCGGGGAACAGGAGCACATGCAGAGAAGTGCTCTGGCTTTGGATGGCCGCAGGGTCCACTCGCCGCTGTCAGGGGTGAAGGCCAGCATCATCAACGAGCTGAGCTCCAAGCTTCAACAGATGAGTGGTTTGAAGAGCATGGACGACTGGAGTCAATCCCCCCGATCGCCCACCATGCACAGGTTCGTCTCTTGTCCTTGATTTAAAAATTTGAACTTACTCAAAACGTTTGGATCTAAAGTCCACGGGTGCATGTTGTGTTTCTTTCAGGTACTCAGCAGACTTCACTGATGTTTTTCACAGCCCCCCAATGGGCCCGTCCACCTCACCCTTGCCCACCTCCTCCCCTCAGCACCATCAGATTCTCATGCCCAATTTGTCTGCCACGCCTTCCATGTCCCCTTCCCCTCAAGTCCCGGTTCAGCATACCTGGACCCGCTCGCCTTCTCCCCAGATGCCTTCGTCCCCAGTTCACTCCCCAGCTCCCCATTCTCCCACCTACTGTCCGTACCCAACGTCCCCCAAGCATCGGTCGAAAATGCGCAGGCAGACTTTTGACTTCCAGAGCAGTCCCACGAAGGAGATGAGGT
The DNA here is from genome assembly GCA_037832705.1 of Centriscus cristatus. Taxonomy (NCBI): domain Eukaryota; kingdom Metazoa; phylum Chordata; class Actinopteri; order Syngnathiformes; family Centriscidae; genus Centriscus; species Centriscus cristatus. Next base: position 723,052 of record JBBMJM010000017.1, on the reverse strand, counting down.
CTTCGGTGACCCGGCGCCGCGCTCCGAGCCCTCTTATCTATTCCAGTGAACAGCCAAACCCCGCCCCTCCCAGACCTTCCTCCCTCCCCATCCTCCCCAGTACACCTGTCTACAACAACCCTTTTGACTTTCCGGGGCCTCTCACTCCCCCGTCTCCGGGCCCCACTCTAGGAGACCCCTACAAGGCGTCAACCCCTCCCCTGTTCTCCCCATCGGGTGTGCCAAGTCCCAATGCCCTTCTTGTCTCACGTTCTCTTTCCCCCACCCACTTTCTCTCTGGAGCCTCCTCCCCCATGCACTTGCCGCCGAGCCCGTCCTGCCTCAATTACCCCCACCTCACCCCTCCTCCGCCAGCCAAACCCTTTGCTGTGAAGCCTCTGCCCTACTGGACCAAGTACGACGTGGCCGACTGGCTGGCTTACCTGAACCTGAGCGAGCACACGGAGCGTTTTATAGATAACGAGATCGACGGATCTCATTTGCCTTCACTTACCAAGGACGACTTCTTGGATCTGGGAGTGACACGTGTGGGACATCGAATGAACATCGAGAGGGCGCTGAAGAAACTCACTGACAGGTGAGGGAGGACTTAAAGTAAGAAATTAAACAGGAAGTGCTGGGTGCAGAGGTGTCCCGTTCTTAGCCCGAGTTAGCCGGAACATCCCCTTTCTTCATCATGTGAATATAATTCGATAAGTTCCCTCCTTCTTCCCTCGGTCCTTCTCTCCTTTTCCTTCTTAGCGCGTGCTGTCATCCTTTAGTTCCATTCTTATTCTTTGATTTGAACCTCCTTCTCTCCCCAGGCGCCTCTCCTCTCCTTTGCATGTCAGTACTTGCCCCAGAGACAGTGATGGGGTTCTAGGATGAAACAAAGGCAGAGAAACTAGTTGACGGACATGAACAATATCCCAAGACATGGAAGAGAAGAACGGTGGACATCAACCGGTTGTGTTGAACTAAGGGATGGGGGCGTGGTGATGGGGGCGTGGTGATGGGGGCGTCTTACACCAGGCAGAGAGCCCTGTTGTGAAATCTGTCTGGTCATAACGGCACAAAGATGGAAGGAATGGAAAATAAGACTGAACAGTTTATTTGGAAGCATTTGATGGACAGATGAAATGTCATCTTGTAAACACACACACACACACACACACACACACACACACACACACACTGACAGATGGATTGTCACAGTCTGGGCAAACATGGAAAAATGATGAGAAGACGTTTTTTTTATATATATATTTATCATACCCCCCCCCCCCACACACACACACACACCTGAAAGGAAGTACTTTGTGACGCACTAAATATATCGTTCACGTTTCAAACGACTCCGTCTTATTACAGGCGTTAGTTTTGTTCTAAGAGCTGGTCGCGATCATTCGTTCAAAGCCGTCAGGATGGAACCACGTGAGATGGACGCTGCTCGTTTTTGTTGCTTTTCACATCAAACTGCAAAGGTCAGTGCAGGTCAAAGGTCACATCCATTCTTCATCTGAGTAGATGCAGTGATCAACAAGGGCTTTTTCCTCCTTTCCGCTCTCCTTCCTTCTGTTTCTTCTTCTTCTTCTTGGTTGACAGTCCTTGTGTTTCCCCCTGTCCTCCGTCCCACCTGACAAAAGTGGAAAAAGGCTAATACCAGTAACAACGTGCCCTTTCCCACAAACAAACCCCTCATAGATCTACATGTAACACCGATGACAGCGATGATAAAATCAAGTAGAATAAAGATTATATTAAGTATGTAAACCGTTTTAAGAATCTCCGTCTTCCAGATAGTGTGGACAAAGTCTTGCGTTGTTTTGTTCCTACTTCTTTTGGTGTAAATGCTTTGGATACTGCTCGCCCTGTGATGACCTTAGTGACGCCGACCCTCGTTAGTTGATGCATATTCTCGCTATGTGAGTATAAAACTACGAACATGTATTCTCACGCTGAGTTGCCTCGATGCCGCGGTTCGATGGACGCTACTTTGGTAAGTGGAAGCACCGAGCGGTGGTGTAGAAAGCACTACATCTTAGGTTTTTTTGTTTGTTTGTTTTTTTAAGTATTTTAAGGTTTAGTGAACTGCATAATGAATGTGACTCCATACAGTGTGAGCATAAGTATGCAGAGACAAAGAGGTAAATATATATAAATATTTATAACGATCTATAGAGAGAGTTTGGTTTAAAATCAAATACAGTATATACAGATAAATACTATTGATAGAGGAATAACTACTGTGTTAAATAAATGCTACAATAAACTGTGGCCCTGCGGTCATTCTCGTTTGGTGTCTGTCTTCCAAACTGCTCCGATGATTCGATCCTGTTCAACGTGTTTGCAGATGATGGAAATAGACGTGAGGAGATGACGCAGGGGAGGCGTGAAAGAGAGAGAGGAGGTGAACGGCACGCCGCCGAGCTCCGTTTGGGTGTCGGAGATTCAGGCTGTAGGATCGAGTAGTAGGGTGGTCCCGTTCCGTCCTTTCACATGTGGAATATTACACACGGGAACGGTTTTATCTTTTGGATGAACTGCAGTGGTCCTCTGAATTCCAGTCATTCCAAAGATGTTTGTCTCATGTGGAAATGTGTCAACAACAACATCCAAATGTCCATCGCCAGTATTTACATGGTATTATTTATTTGTCTTATTTTGAATATTCACGATGTTCATATGGGAATCGACAAAAAATGACAATGACATGAAACAAATACAGAATAAACATGGAATCACTTTTAGGTGACGAATGTGTCATTAAAATACTCGTGTAAATATTTATAATCACAATTTTACGAATGTCTGAACAGTGTCCACAAACACCTGGTCTGTGTGTAAGAAGATTATTTTAGCATTTGAATGCTAATGACGTTAGCTGATGTGTGATTTTAAAGCACTTTGACCGTCGTTAGCGTTGATGCTACGAGAAACCGCTGAGAACGTTAATTCAACGTTTAGAAAACAAACCGACTTGGGATCTGCTACTTAACTTTGACAAGTCTTTGACCAGTTCCGTTTTAAACAGGGGACCTTCTTGGTGTCCCTCAGGGGTTCTGGACCTGACCTGAGGGGTGGATGTGTCAGCTGACAAGGGAACACCCCCCCGCCGCTGTCACACACACTCTAATCAGCTCACATGATCCTGAGGCACGTTGACACGGTTCTGTGAGCAGCCGGTGGTCAGAACGGCAGCGCTGCATCTCATTAGCACCATATAGAGACAGACGGAGGGGGGGGCGGGGGGCGAGGGGGGAGGGACGGCAGCAGGAGGGGAATTCTTCCAGCTGTTTCCCAATAACAGACTGAAGAGAGTCCAGCAAGAAGTTGACCGTGTGACAGAGGGAGGAAGCCAGGGATGGGGTGGCAGTGAGAGGGAGAAGAAGGCTTCAGCAGGGGATGAAGGAGTGAACCTGACCAGGGAGGAGAGCCTAAGGTAAGCCCCCCCCACACACACACACACACACACCGCACATACACACCTGTTTGTTGGGGCCTGACAAGGTGGCACAGCCAGCATCTCCATTGAATTGTGTCACAGCAGTGTGTGTGTGTGTGTGTGTGTGTAACTTTAAGTGACAGAAAAGGAGTGACGCCTGCGTGTGTGGTGGGGAGTGGAGGGGGGGGGCAGACATGGAGTGGAACCCTCAGCAGCACTTGATCTTCAACAAGTGGTCTGTTGAGTATCTGTGGTGACTCAGACATGTAAGTGCTGGTGACTCTGGTTTGGTTTGTGTTTCTCAGTGTGTGTGTGTGTGTGTGTGTGTGTGTGAGGTCCATGCGCTGCTGGTTCTGGTCCAAACGTTCTTCATGCTCCCTCCTCTCCTTCCTTCCTTCCTTCCTTCCTTTCCTTCCTTCTTTCCTTCACCTGCCTGTGGAGTGACGAGCACCAGCTCAGGAAATTGTGGGGAAAATGTAGATGTGACAAATAAAGCGAAGCATTAGAACGAAACGGTGAAGAGCAGCTGGCTGAGGGGGGAGAATGTTCCAGAGCCAGCAGCAGTGGTTAGTCACGTTCATATTACTCAGCCGTGTCAGACAGAAATAGGCGAAGGCATCGTGTGTTTTCTCCCCAGTGAATCTTCGTCCTCCAGAACTCGCTCCAGTCTCGTCCTTTGTGCTGATGGTCATTTTTTTGCGGTTGTGCTCTGTGGCAGGACGAGACGCCGTTCAGCTCCGATCGGTGTCACTTTAATCAGAGCGAATGGAAAGTTGACCTTTCCCTGCTGTTTATTTTTGGGACGGCATCAGGAAGAATGCAGCAGCAGCTGTTCTATTCCTGCCGGTGGATTCCAGTGGGCCACTGGGACGACGCTCCAGTCACACGGAGCAGGAGAGAAGAAATCAAATCATTCAGTCATATGTTTCCTCTCAAAGTCAAAAGACTCACGACCCGTTCTTCAATCACAGAATCATTAGTAATAAACAGTCATCGCTTTCATTAGACGCATTCAGTTACTCTTGTAATTCTCCATGTTACCTACAACTGAACAATTCTGATCATGTGTTATTGTCCTGGTTATATTTACTACATTCTCATTATAATTTACACTTTAATTAACAGACGTTAACTCGACGTGGGGGATTCTAATGTGAAGTTGTCGGTGTTGATGCTGCTGATACGCTGCTGATTATAAATCCTGGTCCCACATGGATCCGTCAGCTGTCTGTGAAAACAAACGGTCCGAGAACCGAGAAGCACGTTAACCACTCTGCTTTGAATCCGTTTATCTCTGAAAACAGACACGGTCGCGACCATGGCGAGCCTTCCTCAAGAGCTGCCCGAGGACGCCAGGAAACAGAGCTTCTGGATGGTGAGGGTTCTAGTCCTGACCGCTTTGGGAGTGTGTCCCTCCTGAATGAACGCTGCAGGCCTTCTGTGTTTGCATATCATCATCATCATCATCATCATCCCACCTCTGCCTCTCCTCCCACAGCCGGGGAATTACCTACGCACAGTGCAGCGGACGGATCAGTCCCACCGGGCCTGCAACGACATCGTGGCGTGTTTCATGGAGAGAGCCAAGGTGGAGAAGCAGTACGCCCAGCAGCTGAGCCAGTGGAGCAGCAGGTGGAAGTCCTTGGTGGATTCTCGTACGTACACAAGCTTTTAGGAAACGGTTCTGTGTATTTGTGTATCTGTTTGTTTTGTGTTTCATATTTCATCACACTCGTGTTCCTCCGTCTGTCGTCCCTCCGTCCTCAGGACCTCTGTACGGCTCCCTCATGACCGCGTGGCAAAGCTTCTTCACCTCCACCGAGCGTCTGTCTGCCCTCCACTCCTCCATCTCACAGGCGCTGGTCGCAGAGGAAGGGGCCCGGGTGAAGAGCTGGCAGAAGGAGAGCTTCCCGAAAAAACTCTTCTGTGGGTTCAGGGAGAGCTACGACAACAAGTCCAGTTTTTCCCGAGTGCAGAAACCCTGGACCAAAAAGCTGACGAAGGTCCACGACACACACGGCAGCTACATCGCTAGAGTTTGACCGAGAAGACTGAAACGTCGAGTCGGTCAAAGTCGCCTGTAAAATCAGACGCTGCACACAGACGCATGCTAGCACACGTTGGAGCACCGTGACCAGAAAACATTTCCTGCTTCTTCTCGCTCCTTCTTCACACCAGGTAGACAAACCCGATGACACCTCGCAGTTTTCCAGAACCGCTCCACTTTCTGTGACAGAGCAGATAGTCGCGTTATTACGGTACTCCAAGGTATGCTAGCATGAATGTAGCGCCAGCGTCGGTGTTAAGGGGTTAAATGATTCAATAGAAGTGAACATTGTGAAAGTTTATTCTCCATCATCACTAAAACTATCCGTACCCCACAGCGTACCCTCCTCTGAACCCGTCAGCCAGGCGACTAACAGACTGTTTGTATCAAACAGCTGAACAAGGCCCAGGCGACGTACCACAAGTCCTGCCAGAGGGAGCAGACGGCCATCGACAAGGAGAAACAAGCCAATGAAAACTTGGACATGAGTCCGGAGAAGAAGCAGAAGTTCACAGATGCCAGAGAAAGGGCCACCGAGGAGAAAGAGCAGGTGAGAAGGGCTGAAAACAAACCCGGGAAAAGGTTCTGATTCTGATCGGACCTGTAGCAGCACCGGCCCGTCTGTGTCTTACATCTCTGTCATCCACACAACTACCCCCACCACCCCCCGAGCTAACGCTGAGGTTCCTCAGGCTAAAGAGCACTACGAGAAAACCCTGGAGGAGGTGACGGCCTACACGCCTCGCTACATGGAGGAGATGGAGGCCATATTTGAGCAGTCACAGGAGGAGGAGAGGAAGAGGATCGGCTTCTTGAAGGACGCCTTCCTCTCCATCCACAGACATCTGGACATCACCAACAACGAGAGGTGACAAACACACTTTGTGGAGAGATGATACGACGTCAAACATTCATCATGTACCAGCCGTCCGTCTGCTGGTCGACCAATAAATGCACACGGGACGTTTGTTTGTGCGTAGTTCCACGACAGTTTCAAACGCTGGGTTCCTTGTGTGTCTCCTGCGTCAGTGTGAAGGCGGTTTACAGTGAACTCCACCAGACGCTGATGTCCATCAGCGAGCAGGATGATCTCAAATGGTGGAAGAACAACCACGGTCCCGGCATGCCCACCAGCTGGCCGAAGGTCGAGGTACAGAAGAACTAACAGAACTGACCCAAGTCACTTTCCCACATGGACACATGTAGGAGATGAAACCCCATTTCCATTTGTGTTCATCTGGATTAATGCTTCTGCATCAGAACAATGTCGTGCTGACACCGTAGAGTCTGTGTCGACACGTGACCGTAGAGTGCGATGCAGCCTGATGTCCCCTCTCCAGAAATGTTGCTGGTCGCCGTGGTAACGTGGACCTCCACAGAGCTCTGCAGGCGACAATGACTGTGACTCGGAGCAGGACTTTGGTGGTGGCAGAGAAAAATGGACCAACCGAAACCATAACCGTAACCGAAAAGGGAACGGAAAATTTTGCCGATCTTGTTGTAATTAGTGCGGTAACAAAACCTTCTCGCCGTCAGTCACTAGCACTTGAACAAAACAAAGAAAACACAGAGTGATGCAGACGTAGAAACCACGGTGCTAATTCGACGCAGAAGCATCACTCAGCTTGTTTCATCCTGTTGTTGACGGATGAAACACGCTGACGTGTGAGTCACAGGTGACGTGTGAGTCACAGGTGACGTGTGAGTCACAGGTGACGTGTGAGCCACAGGTGACGTGTGAGCCACAGGTGACGTGTGAGCCACAGGTGACGTGTGAGTCACAGGTGACGTGTGAGTCACAGGTGACGTGTGAGCCACAGGTGACGTGTGAGCCACAGGTGACGTGTGAGCCACAGGTGACGTGTGAGTCACAGGTGACGTGTGAGTCACAGGTGACGTGTGAGCCACAGGTGACGTGTGAGTCACAGGTGATGTGTGAGTCACAGGTGACTTGTGTCCAGGAATGGATCCCACCCGTCAAGAAGCTCAAAAGAAAGAAACGAGCTCAGAAAGGGAACGAGCACCGACCGTAAGTTTTCCCGCTCTTCAGTCTATGTGCACACCACGGGGGGGGGGGCACCGACGAACCATTCCTCTGTTGTCCGTTGTCTTCTGCTCCCAGCGTGATGATCGGGGGGGTGAAGGTGCGAGCGCTGTACGACTACGTGGGAGAAGAGGGGGATGAGTTGTCCTTCAAAGCAGGTGAGCAGAATGAAGAGTTGACAGCGGAACATTCACACTCGCGTCCTGTGGAGCTGAACGGCTGAAAGCTGAGAAGTGCCACTCAGTTCCTCCTTGTACTTCACATCCACGTTGCTGTCATTACGGTAATGACTCGGCGGGTTCCAGCAGTACAGAGAATGTGATTTACAGTAGGAGCCGATGTTTCGTCCTTCTTCACTCCGGACAGAGGAACAGAGTGACACTTGTCAGCTTTCAGGAACTGTTCCATGTTTTCAATTAGTCCTGTAATTACGGTACTCCAGAGGATGCCAGTGCAGATGTAGCACTGGTGAGACCATCAGGGCAAATGAGTGAATGACAGCGAGGTTTGATTCCCAGGGGAGGTGTTCCTGAAGGTGGAGGAGGAGGACGACCAGGGCTGGTGCCGAGGGGTCCTGAGCGGGGGGAAGGAGGGTTTCTACCCGGCCAATTATGTTGTAGTTGTCGAGTAACAATTTTGTCTTTCTGTTCTGAACTTTCTTTCTCTCACAAAAGAAGTTCTTTTTTTGATTCTGAGTCTTTTTTTTTTTTTTTTGGTAATTTACTGTTTCTCATCAAAATAACAATAATAAATAAAGTGACTCACCTTGTTCAGTGATGAACAGTTGACTGAGAGTATTTCACACCATCTCTGAACGTCACGAGACACAAGAATTTATCCACACTGAACTTATTTAACTTGTTCTTATTTTGTGTGTGTGTGTGTGTGTTCACCAGGCAAGGTTTAGGCATCTTTGTTAATAATTACAAGTGTTATCTAGCTGTTAGTCGTAGGGATTTTTCTCATATAAAAGTAGACTTGTTTTACCACTAAATCACTATATCACATTTTGTAAATATACCATTGAAAACAAACATGTGAAACACATACGTTCTTTAATTCCATTAAAATGTATTTATATACATGAGTATTAAATATTTAAGACTGCACATTGAAAGATTTTAACGAATTTACAATAGATTTATAATATATTATATAATATATAAATATATTTATGGAATATATTTATAATGTATAACTATATTTATAATATATTGACCAATGATTCAACAAGACGACGACAAATGATTTTAAACGTACCACTTCCTCGTTCTTCTTTTATCAGACACTTTCACAGCGTCTGCCGTGCTCGTTATTTGCCGTGCCGTGCTCGTGTTATTTCCTCGTGAACCCGCTCAGCACGTGGAACGGTGAATGTGAATCACACGACTCCTGTAAGGAACCTGTTGGACTGGATGTTTGGCACCGACGACGGACGTCGCCCACTGAGCGCTGGGCCGAGGAGGCATGGACACGCGTGAGTATGGCTCACATTCATCCGCTCCGGGGGGCTTCGGTCTGATCAGGACGAGGTTTGCTGAAGGTCACAAGGTCACAGATCGCCTGAGGAATCGCTGTCAGCGAGGAAACCTCCTCGTTCATTCTCGCTGGCGTCTGACTCAGCAGTTTTTGGTTTTGTCTCTGCTTTTACCGTCCATGCAGTCGTTCCCCGTCATCCCAGAGTTTCTCTCCGTCAGGAGACAAATAAACCCCCTCTGACTGAATGTTCCTCTCCCCGGCTGAGTCACAATGGAATTTGCGTGTGAGTTCGTTTACGTGCCGCCACGGCTGAGGAAGGAGGATCGACACGGCTCCAAGAAACGCTCAGGTGTGGATTCCTTTTCAGGATTTTCACGTTTAGGTCAGACAACACTGTATGCCTTCATTCAGGGGTCAGAGGTCACGGGGTCACTGGAATGTGTTGTATGTGGTATTTCACCGCATTACTCAGCCGCCATACGCCACGTCGTCATGGAAACGAGTTCAGGTCAATCAGTAGTTTCCATCTCTGGACCTTAGACCTTTGGAGCCTAGGTTTTGGTTGTCATGGAGCCTGAATGCGATCATTGTTGAATCAATGTGAAGACGACATCGTTTCTCCTGTACGATGACGTCATAGCTCCACCTCTCCTCGGCCTCATGCTAACTGGTTCCTGTCTGTTCTTCATTCTGGTGGCAAAGGGCCTCTTCTTTATTTCCTTTATTCCAGCACTTCTGCCTCCTGTGGACCGGATCTGTCCTCGTAAACCTCCTCTTCCTCCTCCTCCTCCTCCTCCTCCTGCTGCATCGAATGCCGTAGAAAACCAAGTCAGAGGACGTCCGGAGGAGACATCCGTGAAGTCCTCACCTTTCTATGACAACACTGAACCGGGTCAGAACAGAGGAACATCTTCTTCTACCAGTGCGTCTCTGAAACAGACAACTGCCCCACGAAAGACAGGTACTGTGACCGCCGGAGGCCGAAGAGCCACGGCGTGAATCGATGACTGAATCATAATCATTCACACCGTTTCATTCGTTATTAAACTAATTATTAAATTAAATTATAATTCATTATTATTTTTATTTCTACACACAATAAATAATATTTGATTTATTGTGTGTATCATTGTGTGTCTCAGCTCCTCCTCTTCCTCCACGACCTGCGTTCATGAGGTCCACACCGGAGTACCTGGTGCTGCTGCCCTCGTCCCACTCAGCCCCGCCCTCCTCTCTGAAGTCCTCTGGGACCCTGACACACGCCCCCCCACCTACGAGTAAAGTTAACTGACTCGTATCATCGGCAGATTGTGCTGGTGTGACCGTAATGACTTGTAGAGAATCACATCAGCTGACGTCGCTGATCGTTTGTGTCTCAGAAGCACCTGCAGCTCCCAGTCTTTGGTTCCTTCTGCTGTTAGAACGTGACCTCCTGGTAGTAGTTACTTTAAACTTAAAACAAAGCAAAACCAAACTGCAGCAAAGTTTAGAGGTGTGTGTGTGTGTGTGTGTGTGTGTGAGGACGCTGACAGACAATCAGTGACGGGTGAAATGTCTCTGACTGTTCAG
>JBBMJM010000017.1:627653-655488 GCA_037832705.1 Centriscus cristatus | reverse complement strand
CCGGTTCAGGCCAAACATCAAACATACATTAGAATAATTCACAACACACAGATGTGAATGATTTTTTTTTTATTGAGTTCAACTTAACAGCAAGACCATTATGATCTTGATCTCATACTTAGTTACACAGTTGACATTGCATAAGATCATATAGAGGTGATCTATAAAGTGATATGAGAACATTATTCACTGATGCATTGATGTAATTGTTCGACACGTTCGTTCTTTCTACAAGTGTGATCATCTTCATCATGCATTGTGGTGGTATGTGGCTGAAGAAAAACAAACTGGGCACTTTTAAGTATTAGGCTACAGAACTGATAGGTTAGTCCATCACATGAAATGATAATGCATGCAAAACACTCCACCAAACAACCCGCTCATGACGAGATGATGCAGCTGCTTTGAATGTAATGGAACACATCTAACTAGGCTGCTGCACCAAGCAAATCAAACACAAAAACACTTTAAATCTCATCGCATTTGCCTACAAAACAAAACAAACCACCCACGGTCAGCCTCTGAGTCCATGCAGCAAGTTTAATCACGTTCAATTTCTGTCGTCAGAGAAGTTAGAAAGCAAGATTGTCTGCAACGCTCAAGCGTAGGCTGTCAGTGGATGGAGCATCCGGACTCAGGTCAGTGTGATCGGGTCGTGTGGAGCGGGAGTGCATTCACACACGTCTGTTAACATGTGGAAGGAGTGCAAGACAGTACACGTTTGGAAGGCTTCAGAATACTATAGCAAATGTAAACATAGCCTAGCTCTGGCAGAACATCCAGTCTACTAGATCGGACCTCTGATGAGCTCCAACTCTGCTTTTTAAAAAGCCCTTGTGTGTATGTGTATATCTATATATCAAAACATGCATTCATATTTGTATCACCGACAATACAAAAACTGATTTTTAGTCAAGTGTTTGTGATTAAACGGTTTGTGTGCCATTAACAAGTCTATATGTACAAAGTGTGTCGGCAACATGAAGCGTTATCATCCCTGACACTAAGATCAACATGTGCAGTACATGTAAGACATTGGATTTTGGTCATTGGGAGACAAAGGCAGCACTAAGAAGATTATTTGTGAATGTAATATCCAGCCTATCAAAACCACACATCAAACCTGAAAACAAATCTCTATAAAAAAGGGTGTTCTAAATTGCACTATTTACATTAACAACATTACAGGCTGTAAGCAATGTGCACAGTGTTGTTCCAACTGCCGTGCTTGCAACGCTGTGTATGAAATCTACACAATTCAAAATGCCTACAGAGAACCATCAGACTGCAGGAAAAAGATCGCTTTGTAAATGTAACAGTCAACGTTGTTATTGGTTATAAAAACATGTTCCAGACACTGTGTTCAATCAACGCTCACTCACAAATCTCTGAACTTCTGTACAAACGATGCAAAACGGAGGGAAACATTGTCAAGATTCTTGCTTTTTAAAGATCCAGTATAAACACCTTCCATCTGAAGTTGTGTTTTCTATACAGTGTACAAAACGTGCAGTTTGTTTTCTTAAAGAGTTAAATATCCATATCGAGTTTGGATTATTTACATCAAACTAACAAAAATCCCCTGGATATGAACTGAAACGCCTTCACAACTCCCCAAACGTCCCACAGCAAAATACTTACAACGAAATGTTCCCTCGAGAAAAAAAAGAAGTTTAAGGAAAACACACCGGTCCAGTGGAGTGTGACCGGGAGGCCCCATATTTGTTCATTCGTTCAATGAAATATTGTCGCAGGTACATGCAGGTTCTGTCCTGGTTTGGATTATTCTTAGAAGGTCTTGGATATTTTTTAAATGATTTTAAAATCACCAATGCAAATGCAGGTGTGTTTTCACACCTTGGGAGGTTGCTTGATGCCAACAGCAGCAACACAATGAAAATCACACACGTTTCTGTGGAATGTGTGAAAATGTCTCACTTATCTTCACAGGTCAAGAAGATAAAGCACCTAATGCCCGTCTGTTCACCAGGTTTTCATTCCGCAGTGAGACAACCTTTGACGGTGGTTAAAGTGTGTCCTTGAACGCATCACACACACACTCTGTTCGGGTTCCATGTGATCAACCACAGAGGTCGTGTGATGTTTGAAATCCTTGGAAAAGAAGGATTTACAGATGCTTTGGGGCCGATTCAAATAAAAACAACAACATGTTAACATGCACTAAAGGAATTCCCTTATCATAAACAAAGATTGTGAATTTGACAGAGCGGACTGGTCCTCACATCGGAGCACAAACTCAACAGGTGACCCTGAGTGACCCACTGGCCTCATGACGACGGCCATGTTTGTTTCGATCAGAAAACAACAACACAAAAACCCACCCGAACTCAAAAGATCCAGTTTACCTGTACAGGCACAAATTGTCAGTAAACAGACGCATTTACATCAAGAATTAAAAACAAATGGAGGGAAAACACAAAGATAAACATAACCCCGCCCCCTTCTAATCTCCTTTGTGCCAGTCGGTCGTCCACAAGGATGATATGTTTGCATCACAACACTGAGTCCTCTTCACATCCGGGACCCTCGTTCCTGAAGGATCTGCAGGGAGAAACAGTTCATCCACGGTCATTAGCAGCACCGACCACCTCCACTGAAACGCTACAGCTCTCAAAGACCAGGAAGTACCGCAGGGGGGGTTGGAACACACACACACACACGGAACACACACGGAACACACACACACACACACACACACACACACCCCCTACCTTGGCCTTCTCACTGGGCTCGCTGTTCGTCCCGTAGGACTGATTGTGCAGCTCCTTAGAGACGACGCATAGGAACTCAGCTTGGTCTTCGTTTCCGTAGTTGTACGAGGAGCCGATGCTGACCAGCTGCAGGGGGGGGCAGAGCACACACACGGAGGGTCAGTCAGCACGTCCCGTAAGACGGGAAACTTTCAAAGAACGGCTGAAACACTGACCACAGGAAGCAAACATGCTAATCCAAATCAAAGAGGGTGAAAGACCAATCCGACCTCCAACAAAACCCTTGAGCTGTGACTCACATCACCCCTCGGTCGGCTGCTCCGGCGTTCTGAGGCCACGTTCCATGAAAAAGCCCCAGAGCATCAATCACACCCCTCATGGGTGCCCACCGCCAGCTCGCAGCCGATTGGTCGGTCTGCAGCCGTCATCCAACAGGTGGGATCACTTCAGCTGCGTCTGGAATCTCTGGACGTGACCGAGGGCTGAAGGAACCGCGGCACGCAAACGTTTCCACAACAGTGACACTGACACTGAGTGTTCAGCGAAACGTACACCTTCAAAAAACCCCGCAGCATTCAGTTACCTGCAGGCGACGACGAGTGCAGTGTTGGTACCCAGGTGTGCATGTTCAAACATGAGCCTCATGAACCACGGCTGCCACAGACCAGTTGTTAAAGTCCTGCAACTGGAGCATGAATGCAACAAACCCGCTCCTCCGTCACACGACTCCTCACCCACCGAGACCCTGAGTGAAGCTCTGTGCACGTCGTCTGCAGTCACCTCCGACCACGTGCATTCACGAGAACGTTTCAGCCACAGTCCTGTTCCCACCAGGACTCCATGCTCCTTGAGGCCTCATGGAAACTATTGTTGTTTCCAAAGCAACGGGTGCGGTGCGACATGCTGTAAAGTGGAACAGTAACACACCCACCAGAGAACTCAACTGTTCTCACGCACACGACCCCCCCCCCCCCCTCCAACCAGAAGCAGCGGGACCGTTCAGACCAGTGATACTGCGATGGAACAGGCCCGTTGCTCCTGGAACCTTTGGTCTGGACTTTGTTTCCAGTGGGTCGATAAAGCTCCACAGCGCCCCCTAGCTGCCACAACAACCGGTGACGTCCAATAGAACATTAGAACATCTAGTAACAGCCACAGCAAAATAACGTCTGGTTTGAGTGGATGAACTGGGAGTGCTCTGTGAATGAATTATTTAAACAAAATAAAAATAAAAATCAGACGAGAACACGGAGTCATCTTCTCTCTGTCTCACGCAGGACAAACGCACACTGAAACGAACTGAAATCAGGACCAACATCTACGTGTCGACTTGTGACAGACAATGGCCGACGGGGTGCGTATGGACATGGGGACCATGCAGTGATCAGCCCGGTGGACAGAAAGTTGTGGGACACACCTCTCCACTGTTGTTTGGCAAAGCAGACTCCTCCCCCTTCACCTCCCTTGATACAATGAGCAGAAACTCTGACTGGTGGGCTCGCCCGTAACCTATACTGACAAGCTGCAACAACCAATCAGAGCACAGAAGGGACGCCCGGATCACGTATGCAGACATTTACAAAGATGTGTTTCTTTTCTTTTCTTTTTTTTTTTTTAACATCCATTCCCGACATCGTGGGGGATTGGACTTTCTGGGTCAACGTGAGCAGAGCGGGCTGGGTGAAGCACATGACAGGTGACTGGTGCTGACACCCGCTGACAGGAGCTTTACCTGCTCAAACTTCCAGCCGTCAGACATGGTGGACACCATCTGCGTCAGCTCCTCCTCCTGGCACTGTAGCACTCTGTACACATGCTTCACGGGGACCTGGGGGCGGGGCCGCAGCAGGGTCAAGGGTGAGACACGGCACCGACAACAAGAGAGTTTCTGTCTGACTGGACGAGTCACACACCTGTGAGGTTTTGCAGTCCCGTTCCCTGATCTTGTCCTTGATGAGCTTTATTAATGATGTGATATTGTAAAACTCGGCTTCTTCTAACACGCCTGTGACAATGACAACAGACAGACATTGATCTACCAACAGGTGGGATACAATAGTTGGAGGTGACTTCTGATTATTATTTGACAATTTCCAACACACACCACTGGTATTTTTCTACTTAAACGAGCTTCTTTTGTTTTAGACACATCGGTGAAAGTAAATATAGTTTCCCATTAACTTATATAGTTTTCCCATTAACTTCTCCCACATTATGTGAATGCTGCAATTTTTCATTCCATGTGTTCATCTAGTCATAGACTCGTTACCTTCCTCTGCCAAGTCTCTGTTGAGCACCAGCTTTCCGTGTCTCAAGTAGTTGAGCACTGGCCCAAAGTAGGTGGGGTCTCTGTCGATGAGATAGGCACCGGTTTCATCCTGGAAAACAAAGACAATGATCAGATGAACACTGTTAACAAACAGCCCAATGTTTATATACGTTGTATGAACTCAGAGATCTGGTTCACGAGTCCACGGTCTCTTCACACTGGAAGTGTGCACGTGCCCTGAAAACAGTGCGAGTGGAGGGTGACTGGTGATCTCTGTGGCGTATCACTGAACGGTTCCCACGGGCCCCCTCCTCGGAGACTTTCTTCGTTACAACCTCTGTGTATTCCCCTATTTCTGTAAGTACTGTGATGAGACCGTCTTGGTCTCATGAGGAACGAAGACGCTCAAACAATTAGTGCAGAAACGAACAAGATTTGGGACAGCCGAGTCCTCCGGGGGGGCACAGAAAGCACCTTGGCATAGAACTGATAATTGTCTCATACACGTTCTTACGTCGTTGGCCTGACACACTTTGAACCGCTGTAAGTACGTGTTAGACCCCGAGCAGAGCAGCTCCTCGAGTCCACACCAGATTCCAGACACGCACGGCGACACGGAAGGTGCAGCTACGTGCAGCCACTGGCGCCAGTCCAGTTCACACGGAGACCGCACCCTGGCTCCATGGCAACGGGTGAGTTGACACGTGTCGTAAAGTGGAGCATCACAACCGGAGCGCTCCAATCTGTGTGTACGTAAATCTCTCCAGTAAAACACGACCTGTCTTCACGTTTGACAACAGCTGACGTCGAGTCTGTCCTTGTACCCATCACCAGCTCGCCACAGATTGGTCATCTGCCAGTGAACAGACGGAATCACAATTTGAAACAGAAATAACAGAATAAAAACAGAGGAATCTATTTGACAGTGTTGATGGCGGTCTGCAGCGACATGTCTTCACTCCAGGCTGTGAGCACGATCAAAGACCCTCTCTACAACACACGGTCCTTCACAGGCAGTCGGCTCCTCTTCACTCGTCCAGAGAGAGACTCCATTAGACACCGGGAACCCATTAATCTACCCAATAATGAGAAAACGCCCCAGTGCATTTTCTTTTGTAATGAATCTCTGCACCCTCATGGCTGGTTGACCTCTTTTTCAAGGCAAAAATAGCGACGTTCTATTCCTGTCTCGTTGCCCTGTGTCAGTTCCTTACATTTACATAGTCACAGAAGATTAAGCAAAAGTACAGGGGGGCCGACATGGAGGAAAGACACGGTCCCTCGACTGACCCCTGAGTTCTGTGCAACTGTTCAAAGTCAGACTGAACGTCAGCGAGGATTTGATCATCTTCTGCAATTCCTCATGTGATCTGTGAAATATTACTCAACTAAATCAGCAAATCCTCAGTAGCTGTCTGTACTTTCCAAAAACAAAATCAACTTTTACTCAACACCTTCAAGAGAAAAACTTCCCATGTGGTTGCTAGAAACCCCTTGGCTCACTGGCGTCGGCCCCCTGGGTGCACAACTATGGGGGACATGGGGTGACAATGGCTCAGTTCAGAGGATGACGATGATTACGGGGGCTCTGATGTGGATGCATGTAAACAAAGGGGACTGTGTTTAATTCAAAGCAGGCTGCGGCCGTGTTTCTGGGGGCCGAGCCAGGGGAGGACGGGGCGACAGGACTGTGGACGGGCCAGAAAACAGACAGACCGAAGGAATGTTCAGGAGCTGGTTCATCTGCAGGTCCAACTCCTTTCAGACCCTTTAACCAACATATACTGACATTTGAAAGCACAATTTCACCGATAGTTGTCATCGTTGTTGCCCCACTGCTAAAGTTATGTGACAAAAGCCAAAACATACGAAGGGAGCAGCTTTGTACTATGTTAGTTATTACACATTAGCTTGTGTCGTTGGATTCCGGGGTAAAATATTGCCATGGTTTTGGTGAACATTTGGTGATGCCAATGCTTCGAAAAACTTGCAGCTTTATCTCTTGTAAAATGTCACGCAGCTAGGGTCAGGTAAGGTGTCCCGGCAATGTTCTGTGTGTACACAGTGGTAATTTAACGTAGGCCCAGAGAAGCCAAGGGTCAACTTGCTGTAGAAGCTCTTTCTTGTATCCCAGTTCGTCCAACTGGCCACAGGAAACGCTGCAGGGACTCACACTCCGAGCACACGCCGCACACGAACACGTCACTGAACACGAGCTTTAAGACTCCGTGAGCGGCCGGCTGAACCCGTTAACATTTAAAGGAAAATCCCTATGTTGAAAAAGCAATCGTACAAGAAGCGGCATGAGCACGAGTAAAACACCAGACGTCATTTCAGCTTGATGAAGAAGGGGAATAAAGAATGACAGCATCAGATGCTGCAGGAAAACAAGACCCCTGCAGAAACGCTGTTTAAAGATGTTGCAGAGGAGCCGCTGAGTCACATGACTGTAGCTACTTAGCCAAGTGGAAGTCTGATCCTTGTAGAGCAGGAGCCAGAGTCCCTCAGGAGTAGAAGCGGTAATGGCATCGTCAAATAGGCCTTCATCCTTTAAATAATACACGCGCTGCATCTCAGCTGCACTCTGAATCTCGCTCATAGCTCAAAATTGAAAACTGATTTAACAGTTTTCCAGGGCTGGCAGGAAACCATCACCTCTCCTTTCCCTAAAAAAGACGAGGTATAATGAATAACAAAGGGTTTCACCTTCTCACAGTCACTTCTTAGCTTTGCTGTCTTCGCCTTTTAAAAAAAATAAAAAATTGTTCGGTAAACCACAACATAAAAAAGGTAAGTTACAGACCAACTCATCATTGATTTGCATTCATGTGGATTCAGCTGGCAGAACATGGCTATGGTCATGGAAATGAGACGTTCAGGATGAGGCAGTGGTCGGAGATACCGCCGTTAAATATTGACGTTGCTTTGTACAGTGTGTTCAGGCATGACATACAATGGCAATCTGGCATTGAAAGTGGCCACATTTCTCTCCCACACATCCTGCACAGAACGACACTGAGCAGCAAATGGTTATGAATATGAAAAGAATAAGATGCTGAGGGAACAAGCATCTTTTGTGATGGGACGCTTGAAAAATTGATGCAGCTCTCAAGAGCAAGAGAGCTGAGTCTCCATTTGAGTTTGTCCTGTGTTGAGTTGTGGGGGTCTGCCAACGGATCTCCGATGTGAACCTCAGCGTATCGATGAGGCAATTTATGAAGGTTGTGATGAGCCAAACAAACTTGATATCACACCGTCATGTTGCCTTACGACAAGTACTTTTCCTTTCTTGGACAAAAGGCTTAGGCAGAGACAAATTTATAAAAATAAATAAATCGGCTGTTAGAATAATCACACACGGCAGCACTTCCTCCACTTTCTCCTCGTTCTACCCAATGTGCAAAACAGGCTCCAGTCAACAACATGAATAATGCAGTTCTCAAGAGTCCTGCTGAAGCACGTCAGCCTGCGTGACTGAGAAACGAACCACTCATTTCCTCGGCTGGAAAAAAACAATGCTGCAGACTTTGGGAAGCTTCCTTCACATGCATGGCACAATAACTGCCTGGTTCAGATGTGGAGGAACATCGAGACAGGTCCACAGCTGTATCTGACATCTAATGAACCCGTCCTCTTCTAGAGCAATCTTACATGCCTGCAGGAAAGCTGCACGTACCGACCTGAGAATCTGATATGAACTTAAGACAAGAGATCGAGGTGATCCATTGCTCAATGGGGGATAAACTGCCAAAACCCTAAGCTGATTATTCAGAGATTATGATATCTGCATAAAAGGGGATGAGCTGTGGTCTCAGGTTGGCTTAAAGTGGGGCAGGGTGGAGATTAAAATGTGTGAGTAGACGAAAACAGTGAATAAACAGGGACAGTGAAATGCGGCCAAGGAAAACAAAGCTCATTACCCTATGTAGACACACGCAGTATTTGAAACACACTGCCGTTAAAACTAGCAGATGGGCAAACAGAGGGCCTGGTTGTGGAGTAGTGGGGCCAGTCAGGGAAATGAGGGACTTCATCCCAGTTCTGGTTGTCAGCAGCACCTGGGCACCAGTCAGTGGGCAAAGACGGGACCACTCAACAAGAACCTGAGCAGCACCACAGAGGCTGATCACTGCAAACACACCACCCCCCAGAGAAAACAGTTGAGTGCTTCACTGGTATACCCCGTGGACACTGGAATCACTGGCCAGTGCTGTCGAGAACGGTGCAAATAAAATAGGAATGAAATAAGAAACTAAAATTAGACTTGGGATCGTTATATAACACTGCTGCCCACCTGCTATATGATACAACTTTCAGCACCTTTTGATACAAGTGAAACAAATCCAAACGCACAACTTTGGATTGAATTTCGGATCTTCTCCCCCCACAATCCACACACCCAAAGAAGCCTTATCGATTCAACAATCCTCCAGAGGTTAACTGACATCTGATAGCTTGGTGAGAGCAACGGCCGCGGCCGGAGAAAGTTTCTAGTTACTTCTGGTTCTCAGTGACAGGTTTTTTTTGTTAAAAAGGGAAGGAAAAACTTCTTTAAGGATAAAACCGTCGAGACGCGTACTGTTCATGCAGTGCTTGAACTGAATGGAACACGCAGACAGACCCAATACCTTAATAGCACAAAGGGGAACGAGTTGCACACTCAAGCTAACAGCGGGATCATATGTCATGTGGTGACTGTCGGAATCTAGCTAGCTTGCTAATGCTAGCTTGGCACAAAATTCGAATTTAATATTTAAAGGAGAATATACGTCAACAGCGCTGAGTTTTTAAAGAAATAACACATGCAGTTAGCACAACCGGAATGCTACACACAGTCAGCAAATAAAGGGCGACTTCACGTAAAATTAAAAATATACTTGTCGAACTGCGCCCCTGACTCTGTGCTAATGCTAACTAGCTCGGTGGTTTAGCATTTACCTTGTCGGAGTCGAGCTCAGGGTCAGCTTGGCTCAGTCTGTACAGAAATGATTTGGGATCCCGACACAGCGTCTGTCGCGTTGTTAAAAAGTACGTCCCGCCGACATTTAATCGGATCCATTTCGACGCCCCGACCCCGGATGAAATGTGCCTCTCCACGGGGGAGTGAGTCAAACACCTCCGGTGGAAGGAGCCGCTGCTTTCGGAGCTGTTCTCTGCCATCCCGCTCTCCGTCCGCGTCTCCTCCGCCCTCGGCTCGGCTGACAGGAAATAGCTGAGTTGCAGCCACCAAGTTGGGGAGTCCGAAGCGGTCCGCCGGCCCCCAGCCACTCCTACCGAACAGCCACTCCGGCAGCACCAACAGGCTCCTGCATAAATTATTCCGGAGGGGAAAAGAGCTTCTTTAACAGGATTCCATGACTGCGAGCCGGGGGGTGGGGGCGGGCAGTCACGGAAGCAAAGGTTCCTTTATCCACACTGTAAAAACACAAAATACTACTAGGAGAAAATGATTTTTGACACATTTTGATTCGAAATAAGAGAAATATTGTCCTATAACTAATCGATGTCTCAAAAATATCTTAAATATATTTAAAATAAGACGTCACCTGAAAAGTAGGTGGCTTTTTTTAAAAAAATCGAATGTTTCAAACAAAATTTCACCTCAGAAGTGTAGGTCTGTCATTTTTTAAATACAAGCAAAAATTACTGTTACATTGGCAAAGTTGGTTTCCACAAGTAAAAATCTGCTTGAAGCAAGTGAAAATAGCCTAAATGCAGTTTTTCAGATGACCTAACCTAATTTTAGATTTTATTTAAGATTTTGCTGTGCATTGTAAACATGCCTGGCGAAGCACCACATTCATCTCCAACGCTTAAGTTTCACATATAAACGTGCAGGACACAAAAACCCATGATAAGCTTGTACTTTATTTACATGCTGCAAAGTGTGAGATGCCATTGCCACCGAATGCTGCTTTCACTGTCATGACCCGGGTGTTAACAGAAGACAGGACACATGGCTTTATTTGTATGCCTAAGTTCCCTACATGCTTTAATTACTGGACTACCAAGCATTAAGTGGAAAAATCATCATTCAACATCTACTGACCTAGCGCACAAATAATCAGAGAGAGAATGAATAGATTCATTAAATTATCTGAACATGATTAAATCACTGAGCAAATAGAAAATGCATGATATAGTAAGAAAAAAGCTGTAAAATATTATAGTTTACAATAATTATTCACATTCAAAGGCTTTACATCTCAATACATACACAACATGGCCCCTGAACATGACTTCAATCCAAATATGATTCATATATTAGAATTTAAATAACACAGAATGAACTAGAGGCTAAACAATAGCCATCAAATAACCTTATACAAGAATAAAAATACAAAAACTGTATCCTAATATCATTGCATTACTTGCTTCAGATTTTAATAATACATCATCTGTACATCACAGTTCTAGTCAGTTACAAGCAAGGTAGAGAATTCCATACACACTGTAACCGACTGCCATCGACATGATTCAAACAATTTCCATGATTGGGGGCAAACACTTCTGTTGTGTCTGCTCGCTCCACTTTAGAGACAGATACAGCAATTTCATCGGTTATTTGGATCAGACATATCCTTGAACTGACGTCCAACCACAGGGTCTGAGGTCACCTATACTCCAGACACGCACTGCACAGACTCAGCTGAAGGAAGAGGACCTTTGAAAAGGACCTGAAGGTAACGTGTCCAAAATTAAAAGCATCATGATCATACTGCTAAAACAAGAGCACACGTTAAATCAATTGCTTTCATTTCTATTGGGCCTTATATCGGGAGGGTGGGCGATGGGGTCTGCTCTCTCGCCGCAGGAAAAACATGATTGCTTCCAAGAATGATAGTATGTGTATGTATCTCTGTTGATGAAGGTCTTTTGTTCAGCATGGGGTGGTCAGCACATAGGATTTTGTTTTCAATAGGACATACTGAGGATGAGCAAACTATCCCACTGAAAAAGAAATCAAAAGAATTCACACCACAAAATAAAAAAAAAAAATGTTTAAAAAGTACAGAACAGCCGCTATGGTCGCCAATGCAGTCAAAACACCCATCTTTAACGTGAATAAACTACATCTCCAGTGCCCTGGGGGGAGGAGGAGGAGGAGGAGGAGGAGGAGGAGGCAGACGGCCATGCAGGACAGATAAGCAAGTCATGATTGGGAAGGACAAGCTAGTGGCATGTTTACCCGCTTCCCGTCAGCAGTAACTCCTCAGTTACTGCCTCGGAAGGCTCACACTTACAAAGACTGATTCAGAGTCACGTCTCACTACAGTCCGGCACTCTGCCGAGCCACAGTAAGACCTTAATGGGACTGAGAAAACAACTGAAAAACTGTGGAAATATTCGGGCTCTGACAAAAATACACGAGGGTTTGAGCGTGACACTGAATCAGCGTACAGTATCTGTTACAGCTATGGAGCATTCTGGAATAGATGTAGGGGCTGGATACAGCCTGCACAAACGATGGAGCATTAGGATGTGGTTTCATGAAGGTATCGGGATAGACTCTGGTTCACCAAAGATGGATTACGTGTTATTGTGTCATGAGGCAGAAAACCAGTCCTTGGATCTGGGACAGTCCTAGCAGTACCCACGCTTGTGTCCCTCTGCACACAAGCATGCCTTTCTCTTTGCCCGTTCAGAATGTAGAAAAAGCAGATGTGCATGGTGGTAGTCTTATCATCCATACATGGAAAAAATGCAATAGAAGCCTCACAGAGAAGCACAAAGAACAAGCAAAGCAACCCTGAATCCAAAGTTGTATTTTTCCCATGGTTCTACTCAGGAAAGGTCTAGATGCCAGCCTCTGTAAGAGTTGTTTTTTTTTCTTTCAATTGCGGTGATGAAGGGCACTAAAGAGGGTGTTACTCTGCTCAGTGATTGGCCTCAGAGTTACAGAGGAGTGGACCCAGGGGGGACTGTGCTCCTATAGGCCAGGATTTTGGTGCCTTTGATAGATTTTTCTCCACACTTCCTGGATCTTCTTGCACCATCTGTCTGCGTTTCCACTGGGGTCCATCAAATAGTATGTTCGGTTGGGCTACAAACACCAGGAGAGAGAAAACAACAACAACAAACAAAGAAAAAATAACAACACACGTGAGAAGAACAACAGTGGACATATGGGTTGAAATAAATATCTGCGGGACAGCAGGGCTGCACGACAAATCATCTTACTGTTATCACAGTCAAATCAAGTTTGATAAACAAATCTTAAAAAGTACCCATTTGAAGATAAATGTGGAGAAATAAGTCAGTAATTTGTTCATTAACAAATGTGTTTAAACAACTATTAAGTGTTTATGATTACTTAAAATATAACCTAATATTCAATATACTGCTTTATAATTATTGGTGGCTCGGCAACGACGAGCCAACCTATGTAATCCGACGTGTTTCTTATTATTCTAATAATAACGGTCCAAAAGTTTGGTGCGCTACTAGGGCTCTTTTCGACCAGCTCCATCGGGACACGCGTGCTATGACTTTGCGTGCATAAAACGTCGACCGTTTTCGAGAAAACGACACTTGCGCGAAATTTTTCCCATAGAGAATGAATGGGAGCCGACTTCGAGACCCCGTAACTCGGCCAAATCGGCCCCAATGCTAACAAAAATACATGGACGCGTTCAGGGTGACCGCCCGGTGCCAAAGCACTTGCTGTCATTGACCTTTGACCTACGGCCTGCGAACAGTAAGACCCTAAAGTTTCCACATACACAATCATTGAGTTCTGAAAATGATACATTGTATCATTTCGCTCTGACTGCCACAGAGGTTTGCCTGCCTGCCTCCTTCACTCACACAGACAGAGTACAGGTCTCCTACACCCAGCTATTATACATGTAAACGTTCGGGGGTCCGACTGCGCCGGGGAAGGCGGTGGCGCCGAGCCACCATCAAAATGGTGCGGAACGGCATTTTCTAGTTGTTTTTTATTGTCCAGACATATCGGCGGCGACATTCTGAATATCGTTATCACCTATCCACAATTTTCCTCACATCGTGCAGCCCTAACTGGAGAGACGTTTCTCACTTACCGTGTGAACAAAGAAGGTTTTGAAGTTCTTTGCCTCAGGTCGAAGCTCCAGGGACCAAGGAATCTCTCCTTTCAGGACCTTGTTGACAGGATCCACATAGTACAGGTGTGGTCCTTCAGTGAGGAGCAGCTGTCTCCGCCGGGCAAACAAACCCTGCAGGAGGACAACACATCTTCAGACTTCAGCTTACCAACAGAGGGGGCTATTGAGCCGTGGCTGGCCCCTGGTGGACTGGGGAATTCCCCTGTACTACCTACAGGCTGGGCCTCTCTGAAACCCTCTGAAACGGCCCTGTTCCATCATTGAGCGAACTGTTTGCAGTCACATTCAGTGCCCCTTATTTGGGTGGAGGCAGAAAACCTCTTTGTCTCCAGCAGAAGACAGAATATGTTCTAAGCACAGGGAGTAATTAAACTCCCATGGTGCCATTAGTGCGCTTCAACTATACCCATTTGGTATGGTGGATCCTTTGTGAGTGTTGAAAAAGGGGCTCATGTGTTAGCGGGAGGAAACTTCACTGAGTCACTGAGAAGTGGAAAATCGGTTCACCTAGTTCTTTTTTTATCTAATTTCAAACACAACAGTGGTTGTGTTGTTTGACAGACAGACTGTCGTGTTCTTACATGTTCTGTGATATGGAAATGAAAATGAAGTCACGCACCTTCCGTTTGTCCACTGGACCCATTTTCAGGATCAAGTTGTTCTCAACAAACTGATGCCTGGAGAACCAAAACACAGCTTAATGACACAATCACGGAAAGTCTCACGTGACATTCAAGTTAATCAACGGAGCGCGTCGCTTTTGGAAAGTTCCACCAGGAGATGGACTCGAGCCGGGAGGTTACCAGGGGTTTCCAGTGGTTTGCTTGTCCAGCAATAGTTGCTTCTCCTCCTCGGTGAACTGCAGGTCCAGCTCAAACGAGTTGTTATCCAGGTCGTGGATGTACTGCTCGATGTTGCTGCTCGACCTCTGAGGAGGCGTGGACTCGTGTGGTGACAGAGACTGAGACGAACTGGACTGGGCCACCTGCATGTTGCTGAACTGGCTCAGGAGGTCGTCGTACTGCGTTTGGAAACAGGCTGTTAGGGTGACGGTCAGGTTTAGATGGATGGTACGTCACAGCACATCTCACGTTTCCATAGCAGTCCTCGTCGTCCTCTGACATTGCTGGCAGGTAGGGCGTGAGCTTGGGGGGCATCTGCAGGTGTAAGTCACTCCAGGAGATGGTGTCGAAGAAGGGGTGTTGTTTCAAAGGGTCGTAGCCTCCCATCTCTTCACACCCAATCCGCTTTGAGGGGTCCAGTGACTGAGCGTGAAAAAACACCAAAGGAATAATCAACATCGGCACAAAACACCACAAGAAATAAAGACGGACGAGACCACGACTTACCAAAAGTTGTCTCACAAGATCCTTTGCTCTCGGGAAAAATTTCTCTGGGAATTCATATTCCAGCTTTATTATCTTCTGGAATATTAGGTACTCGTTTCTAAAACAAGCGTGAAAGACAGGAATTAATCCAGCTGATGTGTAACTGTGGTTTCAGTGTAGTGACAGTAGTAACGCACCGATTTTAGAATATTAACTTTGTGTGAAATGTCAGGACCTTTCATTTTCTTCAATCGTCTTGACAACAGCTGACACGGTTTCCGTTAGTTACCATGGTTACGGGTAAGTGTTTACAGCGGCTGTGGCAGTCGGCAGTAACGCTACCGTCGTGTACAAACAGACTGATGGGACAGCGCTCTCCTGTGTCACTGAGCTTGAAGGAAGCTCAAACAACCAGAGTGACGTTTCAGTGACTCATGGGTACGTTAATCCTGGAATCATTCTCTCTTCCCAGTAACAACAACAACACTGAAGGTGTCTTTCACGCAACAGTTTGCTCTGTTTTTATTGTCTATCCTAATAAGACGTACAGTGTCTAAGTGATGACAACTACGTTCTTTTTAAACTCACCCAGCTCTGAATGGTGGTAAACCAGCCACCAATTGATAGATAATACATCCCAATGCCCAGAGGTCAGAGCTATGGACAAACAGTTACAGAATTAATACTGTCCGTATCCAAAGAACTGCAAAAACTACGGTTAGCATGATGACCAAAGCCATTACCTCTTGCAGGCTGACTTCTCTGTTAGCAGCTCTGGAGACACATACTGTGCTGTTCCAACGAAGGAGTTTGCTCTTGCTGTGAAACAAAGCAAAAAAAAAAAGAAATTTATACTACTCACAGAATTGGAAATAGTACATTAACGATAGACACTTCATACACTCCCCATTGAAAGCTACAAATGAAGTCAGGATGCGTGCTCTACCTTGTTGACTGTCTGATGATAACTGTTTTGCTGTCCCAAAATCTGTGATCTGGATGTGCATCTCTTCACTCAAAAGAATATTCTCTGGTTTCAGATCTCTGAAATTAGTAGAAGAGTCTGTCAGTCAGTGGGGAATTGTGACAATTGTGTGAAGAATTTAAAAAACAGACAAGAGACTTACCTATGAATTATACCCTTATTGTGTAGGTATTCTAGAGCACAAACTATTTCAGCTGAGTAGAATCTAGTACAGGTCTCATCAAATGAACCAATTTTGCGGATGTATTTCAAGAGCTCTCCATTCTTTGCGTAGCTGAGACCAAAATCTGAAGAAAGGCTTGTTAAGAAGCAATGTGATTACTGAAAAACAATGGATTCCAAATAAATATCCCAAACAACATTGACGGAAACAGTGTCTAAGTAACCCTTTAATTAACATGTCAAACACAGTGAAAACTCGTCTGACAAAAGGATACACAACTTCTCATCATCTTGAAATGTGAAGTACAGCTTGACGAAGAATGGGTGATCTAGGTTTGACATCAGGTCCCTTTCTCTTTTCACATACTGGGTTTTGTTCTCCTTCACAATATGCCGCTTCTCTAAAATCTTAACTAGAAGAGGGGGGGTGAGAAGAAGACAATAAAGACGGAGGATATGGTAGTAAAAATACACTCAAAAATATGTATATATCTTTGTAATCACATGTAATTGACATTGCATTGCTATATTGATTCATATTGACTTACTTGCATATTCTTTGCTTGTCACCTGCTCTCTCGCCAGGACGACCTGGGGAGAATAAAGGACATGTTTCAGGTCAAATTAAGAGAAATTAAAGTATAATTTGGTCTGTCCTATCACTCTTTGAACGTGCTGTAGAAAGACTCATCCAAAATTCACTGAGGTATAATGAGTTAGGGTAAACAACTCAGTACATACTGTCGAGAAGGAGCCCTCTCCCAGTATCTTGCCAAATCTGAAGTCCTCTGGCTTCTTCTTGCGTGGCTGAGGGGTCTGAGCAGCCGGCTGTGTGCGGAGGTCTGAGCTCTGGCTACTGGCAGACGAGCCTACAGCACAGCCCTCAGAGGCAGAGCCCTCCATGCTGGGACAGTGGCGACTGCTTGCGCCTGGGATAGCAAGTGGCGAGCAGGAGTCAGGGTGGTTTCTTACCATTGATGGATGCGAGCAGGAACAAATGACAACGCTGGGCTGAATAGGCACAACATCATACTAGAAAAAAGAAGGGGGATCAAGAAAATATCAGTCAGCTGAGTGAAACAGTTGTATTCAACAGGCTATGTCTTCATGTGCTTTAAGTGGATGCATGATCGGCATTGGTGGGTTTGGATCAAGCATGTCATGCAACTATATAAACACAGACAACAAATGAATCCCAATAACATTTTCTGAAAAAGCAAGACTGAAAAAAATTAAGTTACATTTTAAGTCAATTGTCCATCACATTCAGCCAAAAATAGTGATCTTCAAGTCTATTCTTTTGCTGATATGCTGAAAACATCAGACGACAGTAGTAAATCAACATAGCCGACTTCTGCTAATACGTACATATCTTAAGAACGATAATGGTGTAAACTAAAGGGGGAGACTCGTCTACAAAGGACATGAGACTACTGGTGGTCGCACCCTGTACTGTTTTCACTCACATATCTTCTCTGGTGTTGCTTCGTACATAGGATACTTATCCTGACACTGCACTCACTACACCCTAAGTATTTACATGTCCATCAAACTGCGGTGGCAGCAGCGCCCACGATGTAGAACCGAGTACAAACCAAACCGAACGATTGTCTGAGAGGAATTAGTAGCTTGCTGTCGGACTCGATTTCAGACTGGCCTTATAAACCAATTTTATCAGGTTACAACTCAATTTCCGTTCGATAGTTCAAATGGCCTAGCCGGTTCTCATTGAAAACTAAGGTGTGGTCATTTAGCAGCCTTGTCCGGACTGACAGTACAGTCAACATTCGGCCCTAGAACTATCTTCTACTTCCTCTTCTTGATAAACAATATTATGTTTGATAGAAAACTACTACGACCATTAACCAAAGCCCGAGTACTCGGGGAGCATCAGGCCTAAACCAACTTTCTTTGCTAGGAAGCTAATGTTAGCTCGGTGCCTTGTCAAATAATGCCGGCCATCACTGACAGTGAGTTGTAAACTTAACGCTAACAGTCTGCAAATTAGCTAGCATTAACGTTAGCCATCCAGGTAACACACAAGCAACCCCGAAACCTCCATAACGTTATCACATTACAGTAACATCGCCGGGCAATAATCGTGGGCAATACGCTAACTTCGGAAGGATAATATTTAAACTAACACGTTGACAATCGAGGTACAAAATGTTAACTTTAAGGCGAAGGGGGGCGCATTATGGCTAATGCTGGCGTGTTGGCTAGCGGTAGCATCGTTCGAAAGCGCGAATCTGTTTAGCTAGCATTAGCCAACAGACTCAGACCGGGGGATTTACCTCTGGGTGTTACAAAGCTGTTAGCAAGCGCTGCTAAGTTGCAAGTCTGCATCAAAACAAGCGGGGGAACGTCACAATTCAGCACGCGTCAATCCAGGTGTTCAACGAACCTGCGGAATTGTCAGCGAACATTAGCGAGCTAACGCAGCTAGCGCTTGCGGCTGGCACGGCTCTTCACAGGAAGGCCCGACCTAACTATTTGTTGTCAAACAGCCACCACACTCTTGTTTCGAGTACCGGCTTCGAAGTGTTCTTGTCGTCAAAGTTGTTCGACTCACCAGCTGACTTGTAGCTCTTGCCATGGGACTTTTCCGCGAGTATTTATTTGGAATAAAATAATTAGAGAAGCTCCAGTAATGGCTGCCTCTGCGCCTTCATTTTCGAGCTGTGACGTCGTTCCACAACAATGTTACCGCAGGACAGCAGAGGAGAGTCCCGCTGTGTCCGCCCCCTCGCCACATTTACAACCGACTCAACTTCAGCTCACTGCCAGGAGCAGCAGACGTACTACTCCGGTCCGACGGGGGATTAAAGTCGGCAAATACTGACCGCTTCGATTCCCGCAATTTAATGTGCACCGTTTGTTTGTGTTTCCCCATTGTGGGATAAATAACGGAACATCTTATCTTATCTGAGACATCACAACATTATGGTGTCACAGCTCCATTAAACCATCCAGCAGTGACCTACAATCATTTTTATTAGATCAGCATACAAAATATACACGTATTCAAGTTGGAGTTATGATAAAACAGAATAGACTTTCTTTTCATGAGTCCTTTGAGTAAAATATGCCCTACTGCGATGACTTTGATTCTTCCACTTCATCGTGTGAGACAGTTTCCGACTCATCGTTGCTCTGTTTTTCATCTTCTTCTTCGTCCTCACTGTCTTCTGATGAGTCAGTACTCTCACTAGAATCGTCGTCATCGTCCTCCGGTGCTGTGCTAAATACAAACCAGTGCAGGCAAGTGAACAACCAATTAGATGCACGCACTGGAATGTGAAATCAATTACAATTATGAATCGACACGTCAATATACCACGTGGTCTTTTAATCCTTTAACAGACCACCCTCTGCCGAAACACTCGCTGTAGCATACTTTGGTGTACCACGACTGCCTGTCTATTCGTACAACAGAAAATGTCGATCAGCCATGTTGCTGCCATTACGGTAATCTCTCTGTTGATGGAAGCTGGTGAATCCTTACCGTAATGACAGAAACTTTCCTGTGTCTTTTCAGATAGTCAAGTAATTATGTTACTCCAAAGCATGCTAGCACCAGCAGCAGTGATACTGTCACCGTTAGAGGGTTAATACCAAATGCTTACCGCAAATGCCTGTTGAGATTCATACATTCTACTCCTGAGTTAACGTCGAACGGATCTGTGAACAAAACACCAGCTGTTGTTACAGGTTCCTTCAGCGTCAGACCCCTGAACTGCTGCTCATACATACATGTCTGGTGAGAAAAGCAGTTAAAGGAAAATGAATATTGTTTCCTGCATTTTTACCAAACTCCTCCTCCTCTGGTTTAGACGTGAGAAACTCCTGTTCAACGGCCAGCAGCTCCTCCTCCGACTGGCAGGCGGCATAGCGGTGGAGGAGAACTTTATTGAGCTCCAGAAACACCGTACCCCACTTGAACTTCCTGAGCAAAAGCAGGGCCAGTTCTTCAAAACCTTTGAATAAAAGTCAAACGATGACATGT
Source organism: Centriscus cristatus (assembly GCA_037832705.1). Taxonomy (NCBI): domain Eukaryota; kingdom Metazoa; phylum Chordata; class Actinopteri; order Syngnathiformes; family Centriscidae; genus Centriscus; species Centriscus cristatus. The sequence goes on along the minus strand of JBBMJM010000017.1, from coordinate 634,920 downwards.
CAGGATTGTACCGCTACTCCAGGATTCACTTCCCCAGACCGAGTCTTACCGACAATACAGAACGTGGCGGCAAAAGCCTCGACACACGATAACTTGCAGGGTTTTCCATAGTTGACGGGGTTTGCAGCGACCAGGTACGGCAGCAGACGAGGATGGCTTCCGATCATCTTATTGAAGGGTGTCTCCTCCAGTCTGGCCCAGGAGCAATCGATCACCGCTAACCCGTTCTGGGCGACGATCTCTCTGTGCGAAAGAAGAAAACATGGGCAAACTCCCCCAGACACCAACACACAGGTTCCTCACAGGCCAGCGGTCACGTCAACGCACCTGTCAGCAGGGGTCACATACTTTGTGCCCATTGGACTCAGAATGAGTCCGTTAAACCGTTGGTTGAGACGCAAGTTCCGAACGAAGCCCTTTCGTATCAGCTTTCTGCCCGTGCAGCGTTTGGGGTCACAGTGGCCCAGCTCCCACATGGCGAGTGGACAGGGCAGCTTCACCTGGGGGGGCTCGGCTCCGTCCTCCACATGAAGACTGGCTGAAAAAGAGAATGACACAATGTGCATTATGATTGCTTCTACACAATTGCCATTTGAAGACCGTGTTATTGTGCTACAAATGTTTCACCTGACCCCATTTGAAAAGAGCACATTGAGGCAACTCATGCGTGCATTTCAAAAACTACATGCGGATGTCATGTCCTACAGTTGCATCAAGCCAAAACACCCAGAGCGAATGGATATTTACCTTCGAACGCAGAGTGCATCTCCTCCGTGAAGGTCTCCAGTGACTTCCCCTTCATTTTATGCCGTTTGTCTTTGCCTTTATTGTCGGAGCGAACAAATTTGCCTGCTTTTTTTCGCCCCATGTTTCATCCGGTGGACAGGTCGTCAGATGACATGAGACAGAAACACGCTAACACACGCTAACGTTGACAGCACCAGCTCAGTTCACAAATCAACACGTGTCTCTCATTCCGTCCGACATTGTTTCGTGGACAATAACACCGGAGTTGAATTACGAGCCTGCCTGGCTTTGAAAATACTTTTAAACACAGCTACATTAGCTTAACCGAGCTATGCTAACGCGTATCGAGGAGAGCACGTCGCGGTCCACAAAACGAAGAGCGCATGCGTACGGTATGTTTTCGTCACGTGACGTGTCATCTGACGCTCGACAATCCGGAAGTGATGAACACAGTGGAAACAGCTGCAGCGCAAGTTCAGCCGCTGAAAACTTAACAATGTCGTCTTTTGTGAGGGGAACACGTCGTTTAATCACCATGGTCTGGGTGTGTGTGTTCAGTAAGTATTATAATTATTCAAAATTTTTGATTTGCTTCACTTGATCACAATGAAGCAAACGCATGCCTTGGTTTGATTGAAATCACCTTTAACCCCGCTGTCACCCGCAGTACACTGTGGCCTGGGCGGTAAGATGAAGATTGTCGAGGAACCGAACACATTCGGGTTCGTGGAGTGACACAGTGCAGTTTGTTTCTCTACCTTCTTCGCTCCTGACACCGTCTTCTCTGTTTAGGGTGAATAATCCTTTACAGTCCTCCGGAAACAGACTCCAGCCCAAAGTGACTCCGTCCCCACTGTCCGGTAAGGTTTTTTTACTTTAAAAAAAAATAACATATTTCTAACTTGCATATATTTAGTATTCAATACTTATTTCAACATTATAGCAGGTATATATTTATGACGTGATATTCATCTTGGCACCAACGTACATCTCCCTCCAGGTCCTGCACACCTTTATCCATTAGCTGGAAGGTGCTTCAGCCTCACAGAGTCCACGTCAGTATTTATTTGACTTTTTATGTTCATAGATTTTACCTGGACCATTATCAGCTTTCATCTGTAGATGTCTTCACCTTCATTCTGTCCCTCCATCGATTATCTGTGGTGGAGTCTTCTTCTTAAAAGCCAGTTGATTCCTATTCTGTGTTTGATCATATTAAGTCTGACTGCTCCCGTTTCAACACAGGTATAAATATGAATTCTGCCCATTTCACAACGTCACCCAACACGAGCAGTCGTTCCGGTGGAACGCCTACAGCGGCATCCTGGGGTGAGACGCAGCCCAGATGGAGCGGAGCTGAGCTGAGAGGGTGATGTGGTGTTTCTTCTGTGTTCCTCATAGGATCTGGCAGGAGTGGGAAATAGCAAACAACAATTTCACAGGCATGTGGATGAGGGACGGGGACGCTTGTGGAAGCAAAAACAGGGAGACGAAGGTGAGTTAGAGGTAAAGACAATAAGACCCCATCAGTCCAGAATACGACTGATCGTTCTCCGTAGGTGGTTTTTACCTGCAGCTCCGCCAGCAAGCTGGCTCACGTGTCCGAGCCGAGTACGTGTGTGTACTCACTGACGTTTGAGACCCCCCTGGTTTGCCACCCACATTCCCTCTTAGGTAAGACGAGAAAGTTCAGCTTATCGGGGCAGGAGGTTCCTAATACCGATGTCTGTCTGCTGCTGGTCAGTGTACCCGACGCTGCCGGAGCAGCTGCAGAAGGAATGGGACCAAGCCGAGCAGGCTCACTACGAGGGTCTGATCACCGACCAGGTGAGCTCACGGGGACAACGTCACGGCCCCCGCTGGAGTCGTCCTCAGCTCCTCCAACATTAAGACCACGTCCACATGAATAGTCCTCAAAACGTTGTCAAAATCCTCAGAACTACTGATTCACTCGAACTCGTCTCCATGGAGACCAGAGGTCCAGACTTCGCCTGTACTCGTCGCCGTGGAGACGGAGCCTGAACATCCACGTCTGTTCATGGAGGCTCCTCTGAAATGTAACCGTTCATGCTTGGACCTTTCAGGGCTACAATCATCTCCTGAGGGACATTTTTGAGGATGCCGGGTTCCTAAAGAGTCCGAAAGCGAACGCGAAGCTGCCTGAGGTCGTTTCTGAATCCGAGGCTCACACCTCTTTAGACAAATGTGCTGTGGTAAGGACCCGAGTGTTGGACAGTGTTCTGCTGGAGAACGGGTCACGTTGGACACCACCTGGGATCGTTTTCTGTTTTTTGTACAGGATTTCCAAAAGCAGCGAGAGGAGATCGAAAGACTGCGAGGACTCCTCAGTCGACACAGCATTCCCTTTGATCTAGAACCCGGTAAGTCACTAACACACACACACACACACACACAGACACACACACACGCACACACACACGGGACGGTCTGTGTTGGTGTCCTCAGGTCGGTTTTCTGCCACAGATGAAACCAAAGGTGCAGTGACGCAGGAAACGACGGACCGACGTCTGCGGGGAGACGACGGCCTCGTCCACCTGCAGTGAACAGGTGGGGGTCGGAGGGTCCGACTGCAACGCGCCACGAGCCAACGGCGACGGTACCTGCTGCTCCGTGTTTTCGATACTCGCTACACTGGAGTGTGACGATGTTTGATGTGACGGGTGGGGCAGCAGCACCCACCTCTCATACTGAAAAGACAAAAGCCTCGCGCCCCCCTCACAGGGGGCAACAACTGCATCACTTCACGTTCAAAGGTTTATTTGAACCTGGTGAAGAAAGTTCATCAGCTGGCGGTTGGGTCCAGTTGTCGCTGACTCTTTCCAGACGTTGAGTTTATGTTCAGTCCTATTAATTCTCACCCGTGGAATCCCTCTAATGAAGGACGTAGAACGCCGTTTGTGACATACTATTTATTCTTCTTTAGTCATAAAACAAGGTGAGTGGGATCAGACCTGTACGGGGAAGAAAGGACCCATTCCTGCGACGTGCACAAACATGTCGTGACATCAAACATTCCTGAGCTTTCTGTCGAGGTTCTGGGATTCAAAGCTGCTCATCTGTCAGCGACACGTGTCTCTGAGATGTCATATTTCTGGAAGTTTGCGGTGAAGTTTGTTCCGCAGCTTTTCCCGACGTTCACCTGCTTCTTTCGTTGGTTTTGTAGCGCGTTGGATTCGACATGTGGTCGTCTCAGACCTCCAGACACAAAGATCTCGTGCGACGGCTCCACAGAGCAGGTTTGGTAGAAAAAGAAAAGTTTGTTGCATCATGAAATGAAGAACAAGTCTTAAGAGTTTTATGTTTGAATCCACTTGAATAAAAGTGGAAGTTTTCCTCCTTTCAGGATGAAATGGACTTTTTTTTCCCCCTCACTGAACCTGATTTCTGAAACGGGCTCCAGACAGGTGGAGGAGAGAGACATTAAGAAGACTCACTGACATCCATGATCATCCTGTAGGAACCATCAGACAGAACCCAAACCTAACGAAAAGCTTCTGTCCTTGTTGATTCTGTTCATGTGCTGAGGAACCGGTGGTAGTTCAGGAAAGAATCTGAATCACTTCTCTGGCTCTGTGCGCCCTCTGCTGGACGTCTCCGTCCTCCGGCGCTGTTCCTGATTCCTGGACCAGCACCAGGGCCTTTTGGACCGTGGTGTCCCTCGCTCCACCCCGGAGCCCGTCCAGGTACTGGAGGAGCAGCGAGAACTTCTCATCTGGAATCTGGAACAACAAGCAATATTTAAGTTCTACATCTTGTTTGTAAGATACATGGGAGGTGGTTTTGTTTTTTTATTTAGTCAGAAGTTCTGATGTGTTTACACTACGTCCGTGTCCCGGCTGCCTCAATGGGATTAGTTTTGGTGAAAGTCAGTATATTGTTAATGTAATAAAAAATCTCAACTCTCTCATCATCTTTGACAACATTTAAAAAAAATCCCCATCAGTTCATTGCAGATTGTTCCGAAATCTCATACACACATTGGGGTGGGGTCCACTATGATGGCACCGAATTTCCAGATCAATCCGGATCAATATGGCGGACAGGAAAAATAACAAAAGATAGAATGTTGGATCTGGGTGGAGATGAGCTGGTGGAGGTCTGAGCTCTTTGAGTGGTGGTCACACAGGTGTGAAGCAGGTTTACCTGTTCACAGTTGAACATGTGCTGCAGTAACCACGTCTGCCGCGTCTTCTGGAACTTCCACTGGGAGCGGCTGTCAGCCCAGCTGCAAACAGGAACACGGGAGGTGGAAACAAACCCCCCAACGAGCGACAATGTCATACTCCGACATTTAACCCTTGAACACAGCGCTACGCTCACGCTAGCATACTACGGCGTACCGTAATTACAGGATTTGTGCTACCTTCACATTCACACATACCATTGTATTTACCGTATTTGCATGTGCACACACATTTTTTTTTTCATGTGCTAGGCCCGTCCAACGGTTCCTGTCAGTACGGTAATCCATTGGCCCTGTTGCCGAAAGCCAGTGAGTCATTACCGTAATGACAGACAGCAACATGGCTGTTGTCAACTTCCAGGAGCCGATGGATGTTTTCTCCTTCTAGCTCCTTCTTCACATCAGGTAGAGGAGGAACCAATGGCCTTTGTCCTGTAATTACGGTACTCCACAGTATGCCTGTGTGGGGTTCAGGGGTCAACCACGTCCACCATGCGTTCACAGCGGTGATGTTTTGTGTCGTACCAGCTGAGGTAATCCAACGCCTGCTGGGACGCGCTGGGCGCCGCCGCCACCACCGCCTCGGTCCTCCCCTCGACCTTCAGCCTCTTCCGCTCCTCCTTCTTCAGGATCTTCTTCATCTTCCTCTCGAGGACACGTCGCTCCTCGGGACTCAAGTCTTCTTCGTCGTCGTCGTCCGGCTGTGGAGAGACCGGTGACAGAGGAAATACACATAAAAAACAAATCACTGTTTGGACGCAAAGTGCAGAAACAAACAACCGAGAAGGAGAACGAGGAACTTTAGTCATCCCAGAAACCTCCAGTCAGGTACGGAGGACCAAGAATGGAGATGGATACAATTTAAAAAGGCCTCAAACATGAATTCATTTACAGTTGTCACTTGATCCTCCAGAACTATGAAAAAAGAAAAGGAAACAAAAACTTCATTAATCTGAAGTGAGAATTTGACATCATGAATCACAAAGAAATTAAATTAAATGAAAGTGAGAATAAGTTACAGGTGCTACACATCGAGTGCGGGTCTGTCGATTATTTATTTCCTCTCTCACACGAGTCGTTTCCGGCGTCAGACCAGAGTGAGTCACTGCAGACGCAGTAGAAGCTGAAGGTGCTTCGTGGTTTCCATCACTTCCTGCTGAGCTGCAGTTTCAAACCGGGTTTCCTGTGCGTGTGCTCACCGAGCTCAACTGTCTGAGACGAGTTCCTCGGAGCACCGAGGTGCACAAACACAAACCCCTTGAACCCGTCCAACACCCGCCCCACCCTCAGAGAAACGCTGAAGGGATTTCAACTTCCAGCCGACTCTCGGGGGGCTTCAAACAAGGGACCAGTGTGCTGTCTGATTTCAAGCCACCTCTGTCTGCACGGTGAGGGGGGAAAAAAAAGAGGGAGGGGAAGGAAAGACTGGTCACATGACCCAAAGTCATTGTGAAAGTATGTTGGAGGAGCTCTGCCCACAGACAGGCAGCGTCTGAGGCCGGAGGACGACAGCCGACATGGTGAGTGGAGGAGAACCGGGGCCCCACGGAGCACGGCCGCGCACGCACGCACGCACGCACTCTTCTACCCGTCTCGACTCACTGGTCTCATTGGTTTCATCACACAACATCTGTTACCTCCACCAAGGAGTTTGTCTGTTAGAAAAAGAACGGTTCCGGACGTGTTCTGATGAAATGTTGAGAACGGACCAGGACCAGATGATTGTTCTAGAACCATCTGGATCCAGGAAGCTGTTGAAGGATTCACCATCTGGGTCTAGAACTCCACAAACGCACCAGTGGGTAGGGGGTCTGTCTGTGTGTTGAAATAAAAAATAAAAACTAGAGGTCAGAGGTCATGACCAGTGTACCAAGGTGTCCTCTGATGTTTAGTAACTATTTGACTAGAGACAGAGTCATGATTGATGATCGATGAACGGAGGACGATGATGTCGGTGAACTCATCTGATTCACTGTTTTAATTTCATAAAAATACGTGTGTGTGTGTGCGTGTATGAACCCGTTACGGGGGGAGAACGACTGATCAGGAGCAGGTTTGGTTCCCCGACAGCTTCACATTCAATGTTTGGTCACCGAGACCCGTAACCGGAGCAACGGGGGACGATGGGTGAGTGAGTGAGTGTTTGCTGCCGTGACCTCAGCGTCCCTCAGGGTTCACTCACGTCAGCTGGAGGACTGAACCCTCGTAAGACCTTATAAGACCTTCTTCTTACCTCAGGCTGCCGTGGCTCCTCCTCCTCCTCCTTCTCTGCCTTTTTCTTCTTCTTGTGTTTCTTGTGTTTGCTGTCGTCTCCTG
>JBBMJM010000017.1:506951-517075 GCA_037832705.1 Centriscus cristatus | reverse complement strand
AGAGTAACAGGGTCTTTTCCTATTGATCCCCATTCCTCTGGACTCATCTAACTCGACTGATCTCAAACTGAAGTGACATTCAGTGACTGTTATGTCCATCGAGTTTGGCTCTTCAATGGATCGGACGGTGCATCTAACATCTGTTGCTCTGGGTCCTTCAAACGACGAACTGTGGACTTCTGTCCTTCCTTCACTGTCTTTCAAGTTCCCCACTGCTGGACCATCAGCCACACTTAAAACTCTCTCCTCTGGCATTGCCTGGTGCAGATGTCCCCCAGATGGAACATCCCTCACTTGTGTTTTACAACCACATGGATCATTGATTGCAGATTCTCTTGCTAATCTTCTCTGGATGTCCTGTCCTCTTCCACGTCCCATATGGTGACCAGGTCTACCGTGGCTCAGGCCAGGGACACATGCATGATGTTATCTTTTATGGACATCTGGACAAGTGTTTTTTAGCTACGGCAGAAAGGAAAAGAAGAGAGAGTTTGTCTAAGGAAGTAGCCTTCAAGTACTTGTCTGTTACTACGGGTTGTGAAGGGCGACGAAGGGTACCAGTTGTTCTCTGCGTTGTCTGAACAAGTTAACTTGTTTCATGAAAGAGAAACTAATAACGGTAGCTTATGCTTGGTTTGTGCCTGAAGCGCTCAGTCCCAAGCGAGTTCCATGTGCGACAGCCTGAAAGGCCTGAGCATTAGCAGACTGCGATATTGTTTGCATTAAACTCTCATCTACCTCGCATTCACCTCTATATGTTGACGCCGCAGCTCAACTTGTCAGATTTGCCTGGAGGACATTGTGTTGCTAAATGAGGCCCTGGCAGAGGAGCCAGAGATGTGCACTGAAAACATCACCCTCACAGTTACACTTACGAATCCCTCAGCCGTGTCCACAGAGAGAAAATCACACTAGGTAGGAAGTGAGTGGTGCCAAGGAAAGTTGACGGCTTCGCCCGAGGATGGGACTTTTCCTGGTGGAGGCTGGAATGCAAAGCTGCGTTTTGTTGTCTTCACTTTTTCTTTAGCACACTTTTGATTTGTAGTCCAACAGCTCCTGGCTGATCAGATAAAAAATGACAGGACCCCTGAAAAATGTTCCAACCTGTTCTATGCTTCTGCCTTCTTTGCCTCCACTCTCTCTGCAGACCGATGCAGTGAGTGCGGCACTAGGACGACAGGCCCCTGAAGTCACAAGTATGGAGATGAAACTGAACAGGGTGTAAACTTGTGAACCTGCCACTCAGGAAGCTGAGGGGAGCAGCAGCAGATCTGCACGGTGAAACCGTGACAAACAGGAGGCACTGAATTTGCTCATGATCTGATCTGGTTTCATAGGTCATAGGTCACAACAAAGCCCGAGCAGTTTGGAAAGGGTTGGGTTCAGTCTAAGGTTTGAATGTTTGAATGAATCACAACTGAAACAGTTGATTGTTCGGGGAAACATGCTGGCACAGTCTGCATAGGATGCAACAAAGCAAATCATACAAGTCTAGAAAACAATACAAAGAGGAAAAAAAGGAATCAACCAATTTTCTGTCATGGGCCGAACTGATAATCGGTTTTAAACCAGACGTACTGTTCTACTGTTCTGTGCAGGTTCACATCATTAAGAAACCAACTGTACTGGTAGTTAAACTTTGTTTAACTACCGTTGGATTCGTACAATACTGTAGAGAAAAGATGGCCAGTAGAAAGGATCTTACATGTAGATCCCTTGAGAAAAGTACCCCAATGTTTTGATACATTTGTTGAGAAATGCACAAGCATTAAAACGCAGCCTGACGACATCTTGACCAGCCGTCACAGATGCTGACTCAGTTTGAAATGTGTTTCACACTTTAGACTCCTCCGAAGACGTCAGATGATACCCTCTCTGTCTTACTGCGCCGGGTGACCTGACCGGTGACCTGAGGGCGATGACTGCATTGAAGGTGCACAGGTGTGATGATCACATCTTCAGGTGTCAGAGAAAACACTCTTTGCCAATAATTAACCTCTGTAAGAGCCACACAGGTGAGATCAGGTAGGTAATGGAGACTTAAAATACTGCATGTGTTTGTGTGTGTGTGTGCCTTCACATGAGTGTGCTAATGATGTCTTTGCCCCTGGCTGTCGCTGGTTTCCCTTTGAGGAACTGTCCTGGCCTGTGTTTTAGTGCAGCTAATAGCGGTGCACTGGGGGACTTTGTCATTTCCTACATGAGCACGCTGCGTGTCCTTTGATGGTGGGGGAAGATAGGACTCGCCTTCACTACTTTGAAATACCACTCTCCTTTGAACCTCTCGCCTAGCTCGGGTTGGACTGGATAATGTCATCCCACATGAAGCAAAGGCCCTTTACACTCCTGTCTGGTGCATGTTACGTAAAGGACAGCGCTATTTCTAATCGAATGACGTCAGCACGAAGCTTTCATTTGCAGCGCGGCCTGTAATACGTTGTCTGAGATCTGCTGCGTCAGCTCTTCTGCCGACATACGCCGTTAAATTCTGTAACGTGTTGGTGCTGAGCGATGAGGTGTTTGTTTCGGTACTGCTGACATTTGACCACGGCACCGTTCCAACAGCACTTGATTGAAACAGATGAGATGACAGATATCTTAAAGTTCCTGTTACATCTCCCTTTCTTCTGCACATGTTCCATTGTTAGAGCATCGGAGAACCAAACCGATCAGAGAAATGACTGAAACTTACATCATTGTGATAAGAAGCAACGCTTTCTGTTTTCATCAGCCTTAAATTGCTGTTGACCCTGGAACACTGGCGACCTTCAGCCATTCATACGGAATCCTGACCTTTATCATGAATGACGCTGTTCAGGAATCTTCTCCTCCTTCCATTCAGTTCGCTTTAATTCACTTCAGTACATCCTTGATCTTTACTCGCTGCACGGCAGACGGGATTTTCTCGCAGCGAGAATCATTAAGTGATCCCTTCGCCAGCGGTCAGGGTTTTTTTTAGGGTTGACGATCTAACTGAGGATTGGAGGTGGGTGAGGTGCGGGGGTCAGATAATGACATTCCTGAGACCCAGAGATGCACTCTAAGCTGCACAGGTTGAACTGGAAAGGTTTACGGGCAGTACGCGCAACCTAAGTCTATTCACCAGCTCCTTGGAGAGGGACGGCCGACGCCGGTTTGCGTTTAGGCTCATGTGTATTCTCCGAAATTCTCGGTGCAATTAAAACTTTGAAAATGGGCGTAATGTAGCGGTGAATGATAATTCTCAAATGGGTTAAAAAGTTTTGAATTAATGGGCTGAAGCTCAGGCTGCAGATTCATTTAATAGTAAAGATTATTTTACCTCGATATAGTAAATGTTTCTGTGGTTAAAGGTAAAGTTCTAGCGTGTGTAGGCTGTGTGAATGATGTCAAATCAAGCTGTGGAGGTGTACGTAAAGTCACAGTGAGATACTGGGACTGTATGTTTTGTTCATAAGAGGAACAAATAAGCCGATGGTTACAACATCAGCAAACAAATCCAGCTTTGTAGCGGAGGAGCCTTCCCAGAAAGGGTCGCACTCATCAACTTGAAAACAGGACCGGACAGAGCGTCTGTTTCACCAATTTATGTTGGCCGTCAAACAAAACGCGCCAATGTTTCAGCCTCGTTGGCCTCTGAAGCGCGGCCAGTTGGCACGTTTTGTTTGATTGACCGGTTTCTTCTGTCGACATTGTTCTGCGATTTCAGCCTTTTAAAACAGCAATGATGTCAATCTCAAGTCATATTAGGCGTCGCAAAGGCAGAAATGACATAAAAAAACCCACATGAAATAACAGTGAGCGCGGTGCTTTCTCATGTCGACTCAGCAGCGGTGATGATAAAAGCAGATTAGGAAAGTACCAGTTACTGGAGTTAAACCTCTGGTGGCTGTGCGGTGTGATGTGACAGCATCGCACCGCTAATGGCTCCGCAATTTCTCTCCGGCTGTTAGTGAAGGAGAATTCAGTGGAGGTAATTCATCACTGGAAGTGACTGTCATCATTCATTCACAAACCTCGCTGTTTACTCAAGGAACACGCAGTTGATGCCAGTTGACAGACGGGCTTAAGATGTTAAAAATACGGTAGATTCGTTAAGCCACAGCAGCTTACAAAATATTAACTGTCTTTATGAGAACGGCCAGCGTCAGGAGCTTGACTGTTGATTTTCTTTTATGGAAGTACAGTTTTGATTTTTCAGCAACACAGAAATCATGGCACTGTCAGATTATTGGACAAAGACACGGCGGGACATTATGTGTGACCACAACGTTGCTTTAAGCTGACTTCTCTCAGACCTTTATTTGTTTAAAACTACTTTTCCCCAACATTCTTGCATTTCGAGAGGGTAATTTACTGCCCTGTCCTGCCTTTCCAAACCCACCTCATTAGTTTGCTATTCCTTTTTTTTTTTTTTGCTGCTGTTACACCTCATATTCATCCATGCATATGTGCATATCAGGGGAGTTATTTATGCCCTGTTTTCTTTTCAACACCTCATCCGGTAACAAGCAGAGCTGCCAGGCACATATAGTCAAAACTTCTCCTCCCTCCAACCTGTCCCACCTCGGCTCGCAAGAATTTATGGCCAAGTCATCGCCTCCGATCGAGAGCTGAGAGGAGCCCGCTGAAACTCGGCACCCCCCTCATTTGACGTGCCACCTCATTTTGTCTCCTTTTTGGACATGTTTAGCACCGCGGGGTGATGCCACTGACAGCGCTTGTTTAACTCCCATTCCTCAGCACCTGCGCAGTCACCTGAAGCTACAGCTCATCTTTCCACACTCCCAGCGACTCCTCGGTCAGCCTGGGCTGCGAAATGTGCCGTCCAAATCAAATGCGGTGCGCGCATTGTGAAGGTTCGAACATTATACCAGTGTCATGTAAGCTCCTTGAACAAAAGAGCTGCAGGTAATTCGCACAGAGAGAATCCCAGGCTCTTTGTCCCTGCTGGTTGCAGCCAGGAGTGGGTGTAAAGTCCTCTTTGCCATTAACACTTCAGCCCTGTGGCCTGTGTGCTTGGCAGCTGGCTGCTCTGTAAATGAAACCAGAAGATGCTGGCGGTTTGGACAGCGCTGTGCTGGGACCACATGCTCACTGGGCTACTAAAAGTGCAGTAGCTCTGACAAGTATTGTGCGTGGAGCCAAGGGGGCTTTGTCATACGCCGACGCAAAAAAAATATCTCCAAAATAGAAGCTTAACGTTACAAAAGAAGAGCCATGAGGTCAGCGGCTTTTAGCTGAATTTCTAATGAGATAAACCTCTACATTTCACTCGCTGGTGCCAAAAGCGATTGCAGATAATTTAACAAAGAGTAAAAGCCTGCGGCACCTAAACGATTGTCTCTTGACAAGAAAGAAAGAAAAAAAAAACTGCAGTGGAGGGAGGGCTTTGTGGAAAAGCAAAATGATCTGCTTCTAACCGGTAACTGTCAGAAAATTAGATTCATTTGATTCCAGCTGACGGGGTATTACTTTTAAAGTTAAGAAGAACTTGTCATTTGGACTCCCAGTGTGTCTGGGGGCCGGCGGCCTCAATCCTCAATGTGGAGAACAAAATGACACTCAGCGTGGAAGCTGTGTGCACTTTCCAAAACATTCCTGAAATTACGTGGTTGCATTTCACAACAGAAATTGATTCTTGTTTTTGTTTTTGTATTTTTTCTTTTTTTTTTTTTTTTTAAGGTGAACAAAACATGTTTTGGAGGCAAAGTTGACCCTGGGTGGGTCGAACATGACGACACGATCCTACTGACTTTAAACCTGCTGTGGAAACTCCAAGAGTCCCGACCGAGCTGTTGACGTTTCAAGTCAACATGGCAACCTCTGGACAACGTGTTTAATATCCAAGCCACATCTAGTCACTTAAACTAAAGAAACAAAATTAAAAATCATCCAATTCTGTATCTGAGTGATATGATAAATGGACACGTGTTGTCGAAGGGAAAAGAATGGCGAGCCTTTTCCGTTACATGAGTGTTTGAGGTTAAGATTTTTTGGACTGGGCCAGAGGACATTTTTCCACAAAGACGACTCAAAGTGCACAAGCTGCCCTCTCGGGAAGTGACCAGGAAAAAAAAAAGTTTCTTTGCTGATGCTGAAGCCATGGATCGTACTCACCACCAGATGGGATAGCCTCCAAGCACCCGCGAGCTGAACAACCACACACACATCAAATATCCAATCAGGTTCAAATCCATGAGGTGAGCGGGTGAGTGGATCAATACATAGAACTTCCCGTGATGAGGAGTTTCCAGGAATAGAAGCTTTAGAGTGGTGAATGAGGGGAAAATTCAAATTATATATTTTTTTGAAAAAGAAAACCCTCCTGTTTCCCCCTCGTCTTTGATTCAGGCCAGGAAAGTGTCTCTGTCTCCTAGTAGTTAAGAGAATAAGTGTCTCTTGCGCACACGCTTCTACCCGTCCTCTTCTTCCCTCCCTCTCTCTGAGGTTCTTCCCTAAGGTAGATTTCTCTCTCTTTCTACTTTTTTCTCCCTCAGGATGTCTCATCCACAAGCCGAATATTAAAGGGAGGGAGGGGAGGGTGGTGGTGGTGGGGGGGTGGTTTGGAGATGTCAGCTGGCAAGCCAATCACAGAAGATGGCCTTAGGTTACGAAAAAAAAAAAAAAATTATTATTCGTTCCCATCTGTCAATCACACGCCACCCCCTGGTAACGTGGAAAAGAAAGGGAAGAGTGAAAAGTGGGAGGGAGGGAAATGAGAGAGGGAGGGACACATGAAAAAAGGTACTTACTCAACTTGTTTCATCCAAGATCATGGGGTCGGGGGGGGGGGGGGTGGTCTCCACTAGAGTGTCAAGAAGAAGGTGAGGAGAAGAGGCACCAAAGTATTGACATTTTGATTTTCAGGGGTTGTGCCCTGACTAATTGATCCGGATATGCATGCATGTGCGCGCGCACACCACACACACACACACACACACCAAAGGACATACACGCATAATCTGTGTCCCACTCACGGGGACATATACAGTGAATTTTCTAAATTGTTGTCCGCCCACCCCAACAGGGGAGGACGTAAAAAGGGGACACAATAAAGCCATAAACCGGCGGTGGCTGGGCCAGGCATGCAGGAGTTATATGCTCCAGCGGCCCAAAGGCAACACATTTTACATCAATACTATTGTCATTCTGATGGGCTGTGGGGCGAGCAGCCATGGGACGGGACGGGGGTGGTGGTAGGTGGTGGTGGTGATGGGGGACGGGGGGGGGTAAGAGATAGAGCGGAGGAGCAGGGTGGCGACACTTGCAGTGGATAGCCTGAAGTAACTGTGCATTTGATTCACATACAAGGAAACTGATCAGGATGAATACAAACAAGATACCCGGCAGAGATCAAACGCGCTCTGTTGTAGTGATAACGATCTCAAAGGATTATCAGCGTCAGGAAGAATGACCACGAAGGATGAGAAGAGAAAAAAAAACAAAACAGTTTGAGCGCAGTAAAAAAATGTAAATTGCATAATGTTTGTCAAATGTGAGATTATTTCAATCAACCAGCTACCAGCAAATGACACTGAACCCAATGTCAAAAAAACGGTTGTTTTTGTGATGTTACACACCTCCAACACATTTAGGGACCCATTCACCCTGAATCTGATCATCCTGAAATGAGGAAAACTGACAAATTTTCATCATTCAGGATTCAAAACATTCAGGACAAGTGTTTTTTTTTTTAAGTTCCTCCAACAAATTAAATGTTAACAACGCGTTTGCAGTTGATTCTTGTCTGAAAAAGGTATTGTGTAAAAGACACACACACACATCAAGGTAATGATGTGAGGTCGGACTGTCCTCGATATGCAAAAAGAACTGAAGCCATGTCCTCCTCTTATGAGGCGAACTACATTTACAGACCTTTTTCAACACATCGCTATAACGTGAGTTTGCTGTTATTAAGAATACATTCGTCAGCGCTGCTGCATCACCTGACAGGTTCCACGACAGCCTGAGCACGAGGGGCCATATGGAAACCAGCTCTTTTCCCTTCGAACAAAGGTCAGAATGTGTCCACCGTTGTATTGATTCCACCCTGATTTTAGAATCCGCAAAGGAAAATGTTTTGCATTTTGAGAACTACGGTTGCTGCCAACGTAAATTTCTTAAAATAGTATTTTCTCTATTTCTCTGTTATGATGGATGACGGCAACTTATTGGTCACTTTGTGGCACAAGAATGTGCCAGGTAACTCTGCTGTGTGATGTTACATGTTAAACTACTTTTAATGATTATTTCAGACATCTGGAAAGCTGTTTTATTTAATTCATATTGATTTATGGAAGGATATATTTTAGTAAAATGTCGGGAGGAGATTGACTGGTTCATTAAAATGTCTCTTCTCTCTACCCTGAGTACTTATTTCTGTGTCGGATGTGTTTTGGACCAGCGGGCCGCAGTCCCTCTGCAGAGAACCTGCGGGGCCAAGAAAGAAAGCGCGGCGGGCTGAAGGGGGCTGGAAGGCGGCTCAGCAGGGGCTGGGAGTGTGCACTCAGGAGGCCGAGTGCCGACGCAGGGGAGAGAGCTCAGAGACCCCAGTCTGGAGGTCAGTCGAGAAGTGTTCTCTTTCACCCACCCCTTCTGTGTTTTATTCCTCCATAACAATGAAGATAGGGAAACAGGCAGTGAGTGAGCACCACTCGACCTACCGCCCTGTTTTTGTATTTTGTGTGTGTGTGTGTGTGTGTTGGGGGGGGGGCTGGATCAAGGGGGGAAGGCTATCCCCCCGAGTCTCCAAATGCGACAGTAATTGATGGATATCATTGTGAAAGTTATGTGGTCTGCAGCCAGTTCTGGTGGGGAATATTCAGCATCATACCAATAACCTTTCAATGCCTCAAGTCAAAATGTGATATGTCACAGCAGCGCTGACAATTAGGCCGGTCTGTTTTCTATCACAAACATTGTGTGTTACGGCGTCGACAGAAATGTGCCGAGCTCAGCTTTGGGATTTGGATGACAGTTTCTCTATAGGAGCAATAGATGGATTTCAGGGCCAAGGATGGATGAGAGGGGAATGTGACAGTGGTCTAATTTATGGGTGCAGGCAAACGACCCAGTCTGCGGTCTGCATCTGAACAACATTGAAACCACATTTCCCAGGTTGAGGCCATGAGGGCAGCGCGAACTGTCTGGAAAGGCAGCAGTGATTAAGGTCAAGAATGTCGGAGCCACATCTTGAAATAAACTGTGACTCAACAACACTTGTGGCGGTGTTTTGAATGGTGGTGTTCTGTAGGAATCTCTACAGAGGAAGGCCTCGGTCTGTGTGTGTGCATCAGTAGGTGCACAGGAGGGGGAGCGCTCACACAGAGGTCCCCTACCGGGCCGGTTTCTACGGTGACCTGAGAAAGGCCGTAACTAGGTCCGGCTCTTTCTCAGGCCTAATCAGCGCATTACCACAAAGAAGGACATGTGTTCAGCCCCCCCACCTCCTCACTCAATCCAACTAGCATGGCTGGACAGGCAGCCAATAAAACCAGGATTAGGAGGGTATCTACACACACTGGGCTGTAGCAAAAAAGTTTCTGAACACGCCCAGCCCCGCCCTGTTCCCTTCACAAACCTCTTTTCATCATTCCCCTGTCCCTCATTGCTAAAGCATCTTTCACTTTATTCCACTTGCTCCCATGTTTGTATCCTTCTCTTGTCTCCTCCTTTCAGTGCTTTCACCCAGTAAGCTCTTCACACAATGGGGTGTCCAAAAATTACTCATTTTGTCGGGGGCATACCCGCAAATTCCCAAACGCCTCCTGCCCACTTCGCTCTGTGGATCCTGTACCTCTTGCAGTTAGGTGTGCAACTTGTTACCCTCCACTCCACGCCTACGTATTTACTCCGCGTTAACAGCAATGATGGAGGACAGGTTCGTCCAGGGACTTCGTGCATCCCTTTGTGGTTGAGAGCCGTCGGCTCCGGAGCTCCTGCTAATGTGTCCTGGAAATGGGAGAGTGTCAGAGATAATATCAATGCCTTGGTCAGGCCTTTTTAAGACAGGGGGACAAAGGGGACAAGGACCCTTCGTCCAAATAAACCTTTTTCATTAGAGCAGCAAACACTTCATCCCTTGGCAGTGTGAGGGAAGCTGTGTTTATGTGTGTGTGTGTGTGTGTGTGTGTGTGTGTGTG
>JBBMJM010000017.1:481715-493113 GCA_037832705.1 Centriscus cristatus | reverse complement strand
GATTAGAAAGACACTGAACCACGGATTAGTGGTGGAATAAATAAAGCCTTCCTCCTACAGCATAAGGGAGGCTGGAGCTAATGGATCAAGACCCCCTGGCTCTACACACAAACACACACACACACACACACACGTTGACTCGACTGCTCGTCTTAAAGCTACTTAACCCCCTCATAAGAGGTGACATTCCAATTCTGTAAGCAGGTTTCCAGGAATCCGCCAGTTGTGGCTGCAACAGGCGAAGGTGATTGAGTTTCACCTTTGACCTCTTGGCGGCCATCCTTAAGCCGGTGCATGCTTCTGGGCGCAGCAGGAACAGCCACTGTTTCATGTGGGCGAGGGTCGCGCCGAGTCATGCGAGACAGGATGTGAGAGTGTCTCTGTGATCTCTGTCTCTGTGTTTTGTACGGATGCAAAGGAAATACGTGCCCATCGCAGTTCAGAAGTCGGGATATCTAACTTCCTGCATCCTTGTCCTCCCCCAGAATGAGTCACCCTGCGTACCTCTGAGACCGACGCTCACCTCCAGCCTGCCGCCCGGCCAGTCTGCCGGCGACCCGACCCCTCCAGCATCCTCCACAAATTTCAGCTTTGCACCGGACAACACAGCGACTCGCCTCTCGCGCGGGGGGAGGGGGCATCCCCTCTGGAGACCCCCTGCCCGCGACCCCGGAGACAGGAACCTGTCATGTTTCACTAACTGACCCCTCCCGAGCGGCGAATGACAAGGGTGCATCCGAGGGCGGGGCTTGCCTCAGTCTCTCCTGATTGGCTGCTGGATGGAATTAAGGTGAATGGAACACATGCCCAAAGAGCAAGACTCTAACCCATCAGAGGGAGAAGAGAAACGGTGAGCTTGACCTTTCATGTTTCTGTGTCACACATGTGCCTTTTGCCTGATTCCCCGCTGTAAACTCACAGGAAGAAAGAAAAACACTGCCTGGAAGAAGGTTTTCTCAGGCCCACAGTGGTGTATTTTCCCTCTCTCTCTCTCTCTCTTATCTCAGATCTCAATCTTTCACATGGTATTTGTGTGTCTCCACCGTATTTACGGTCCTTTCCGTTCCTCTGAGTACACTCCACCCCCTTGTCCCTCATTTCTGAAGAGGCAGAGCGAGTCCAGCAGGTTCATACACAAACATACAATAGTTGTTTGTCGAAGCCCTCTCATTAATGAAAACATAATATTAGTGGAAAGGAGTCGCCCTCATAGTTCTGCTGGGGGCGAAGAGGCCTCTGCAGTCAATATTAGCCCACTCAAATATGTGTGGAAGTCAAATAAGAGGCTGAGTTTGTGTCGCCAAGCACAGGTACAGAAGCATCTGTTTGATGAGTCATGAATGATGATTTGAACCAACTCCAAGATCAAATATGCATTTATCCAAATTTAACAACTGCCAAGTTCATGTTTCAGTTTAAAAATAAATTTAAAAGCAAATATTTTAGAAATAATCGCACCATCCTGTTTGTACATATTTTTTAGGATTTTTTAAAAATGTATATTTATTTTATTTCAACTCAATGGGCGATATGGTTGAGCCGTGCTTGATTCCTGATCTGGGGGTTGTCCTACTTGGAGATTTCATGCTCTCCCTGTGTCTGTGTGGGTTCTCTCCGGGTTTTCCGGCTTCCCCCCACCTGCAAAAGCATGCTGTGGTTAATTATGACTCTAAATTGCCAGTAAAACAGTAGAAGTGAGCGTGAGTGTGAATGGTTGTCCGTCCGTCATGTGGCCCTGTGACGAGCCGGTGACTCGTCTAGGTTGTACCCCAACGTTCAACCCGTTGACAGCCGGGATCGGCTCCAGCACAACCATGACCCGTAACTGGAGCAAGATGATGCATGCATGAATGAATTTATGAAATTAAATAGTCCAGAAATTCATTGGCCTGATCTATCCATAACACTCAGTGTACAGTATGTACTGTATGTGCAGTTTTTATTCTCTTCAGTGTCAGTATGTTACCGGTAGAACACAATGACTCCACGTGTGTGACGTGCTTAAGCTGAATGTTAGAGGCCATTTCAGGTCGTAAACAGCACTGCACATGCAAAAGGCCTGGAGTGGTTTCCTGATTACGTTACAAAGGCAGCCATCTCTCACACACACAGGAACGAAACATGGTAACTGTCGCTCGTCCTTGCATTTGGTTACATTTCATGTCACGTCGCTGCAGTCTGGAGAAATTCCACAGCTGACATGGACACCTGTTGAGAGCTTAGCAGCTCGGCCACTGGCAGCCAGTCGGTGTGGTTGGAGATGTGGAGGTCTGTGAACCTGCTGTGACATTTCATTGGACCTGTTCTCTGCACAGATATTCTGCGTATCTCGCCGTGTGTCTCACGTCACGTACACCAGTCTGTCGGTTGCACCCAAGGGATCATTAAACGTGACAAGCTGTCAGATCGTCGACTTTCACCTCATATGAATTATATGTTCAGTATCACAATGGAGTTCATGAAACGACTGCCCCTCCTTGTCACATACGTCACAATCTAAACTGTGTTCACGGCGTGTAATTCTCTGTTTTCACACTTGTACTCCGGAGTGAGGACTCATTAGTAAACTGGGATTGTCATGTAGTCATGGCTGGAGTTCTTGGATGATAGCGCGCAGCGTCTCTGCAACATGCCCCCACAGCTGATGTAAGGCTGCTTGCACTGTGTTGCATTAAGCACTGCCGAGGGTGTGCAGCCGGAGTGATGTGTGTGGTTAGCGCTCTGCAGGAATGTGCTCTTGATGAAGCCTGCTTTCAATTTTCGGAGAGCTTTTGTGTGATATGAAAGGCCACGACAGACTCTAATGTTGTAAAGATCCCCAGTGACTCATTTTTTTTCTCCTTCTCTCCTGTTTGGCTCTGTAAACTTCTATAAGCTGAGTGATGGTCTATTTTCTGCAGTGGTGGGCCGTCAGGGCCTTCAAGGCCTTCACTGCTGGTCAAAACAATCATTTCCATGAATACGTATTAAATCCTTCCTAATGGTATGTTCCTTTCCTTTCATAACTTGTCCTTCCAAACATATATTTTCATCCATCAGTTGTTGCTGACGCTGTTGCATCATCCAATCAGATTGTGAGTTGAGGACCCCAAGGCCTTTTCGCAGGCGTACGGTGACGTCATCATATCCACTCCCTCTGATTGGACGGTCCCCGGCCGTGTACACCAGAGCTAGCAAACGACAGCTGTTGGAAAAATATAGTTGAATTGATTTAATACCTGTTTTGTCACCCTACAAGCTATTTTCAAGAGTGACTTTTCAAGGAAATCTGGACATTGTTCATTGTTCTTGTCACAGTCTCCAGCCACAGACTCCAGCGTCTGGGAGCGGAGTGAACTCGGCAAGCCCGCAGTCATCAGAGCTTCCATCAGCGAGTGGTTTCCCTTGAAATATCATTTCGTGTTGTTGCCATTTTTCTGTCATGCGTCATAACGACCGGTCGTAACGTTGCGGTTTGCGCGCATCACACTTGCGGACATCCGCTTAGAGTTTGCGTAGGACCTCTGCGGAATCCAGAGGAAAGTGGATTTACAGCTGATCGCAGAAGGTGAAGAAAAATAAGGAAATGTTAAAAACACTGACAGACTTGTGTCATAGAAAAGGACTTGATGGATAATCCCTATGACCGTCATTGAACTCTTTGTGAGGAAAGAGAGGAAGGACTTTGTGTGTTGTATGAGACTTGTGAACCTTATTTCTTCATTAAAGTCCTTTATTCTGGCTCCATGAGTTATCCATGTGATGCCATATACTGCATTTCTGCATAATAACATGGTCATCGTCGTCATCGTCAAAAAACAAATACCAAAAAAAAAAAAAAATCTGTGAGCTGCACTGGACCCACAGAGGTCTGAGAGGCCCAATCCTAAATGAAATCTGTGGTCTAGTCTGACAGTGGAGCTCCAGCTTTGTGCCCCGCTGGGCGTCAGGAGGCCCTGTCCTGTCTGGGACAGCGTTGTGTTTGCTCTCCTGCTTTGCATTGTACGGCTTGTTACATCAACAGTACTTTGCATGTATTTGCAATCATATACATACACACACATATACAACATTGCTTAATTGCGGGACTCTCACACAGCCGAAGAAGCCTTTGTTTGTCTCCACGCCTGCGCAAAGTAGCACAGAGAGCCAACCCATGTTAGAAGCACTGGTTCCCTATTGTTGTCTCACAACAGACCAGACATAAGGACCACATGCGAGTCCATATATACACACCAGCTCCTTGGCTGCTCCTGTGTTTTCTTTTTTTTTCCGACAAAAACAGTTCAGTGTGTAGACCGACAGCGTGACCTGTGATTGTGGGTTAGATAAATAAGCTTGTCTGAACTTGGACAACAGAGATGCTACATGTTGCTACATGCTACCTGTTGCAGAGCTTTCAAACAACCTTTATTGAAAGTAGTCAGAACACAATAATCATAAGATCATTAACTCATAATCAATAACCTTTGGTTTTACATTGCAATAAACATACCGGTAGAACATACCTAGAATCTACGTGATTCATTTATCAGCTCCAAGTCTAATCAAGTTAATAAACCAAAAGAAGATTCAACATGTTGAAATGCAGGATGATGGAAATCCATGGATGTAGAGTCTTTGTTGTGAATTCCACACACTGCTGTTTAGATTTGAGGATGTAGTCAAATGTTTGCGGTCAGATCGGTGTCGGTTTCTACGTGTGTGTATTTGGACAGAGGGAGTTGTCCTTTCCCTCAGGTTTTCCTTATCTCCTCTCAGCTGGGCCTGTAATCTGAATAGCGGTGGGCACACACGTGTCCATTAACGTCGAACATACAGGACAAGACAGCTGCGTGCTTTTAACGTGTTCTGGACAGCACATCTGCCGGGAGCCTCCTTCGTGTGCGACTGCACCCTGGACCCTCACGTCTTTTCCATATGTCAGAAGTGTCTCTGGTCTCTGAGAACCTGCTGCATTCACAGGGAATCAGGGAAACGGCAATCCGGATCTCAGGACAGTGAACGACAGAAGGACGGTAAAACTTGGTGGAGGCCAGCAGAGAAAACCGTCGATGGCAACGGCAGATGGCAGTGCAGTTCAGAGTTCAATATATTGTAACTTTAACCGTCTACCAGCAAACATACTTTACTACGGGATGTGAAGGAGTTTCAGTTTGCGATGCAATAACCATAGAAAACAGTATTTTATGGCCATTTATGATAATAACTGTAAAGAATACACACAAATATATATTTGTATGTTATTTTATTTACTGTTAACAATGCAATATCGCCATAGAAACAAAACATCTCTGCCATCATGGGGACTGCTTGTTGGTTTTTCTGTTCCATCCAGCAGATGTCTCTTCTGTCTCCTGTCCATGGTTTCCCTGATTCCGTGTGAGTGCAGCGTTACTTCCCGGCTTATGCAGGTACAAAAGAAATAGATCAGGACCGGGAACATCCTGATAATATCATGATAATACAATCAACCAAAGTTGCAACAGATGGACATTTTCTGTACAAATATGCTGACTCGGCTCACTCGGATTTATATTTCCATTACATCCCACTTGATGATGCGCCTGTTCTTTAAAAGCAGCTGGCGCACATGAATTGTTAATTCTTCAAAGTAAAAGTTTCATTTGAAAGCTTTAATTATGAAGAAGCACAATGAAGAAATGTGGCTTTGGTGGTGAAATAAAGCAGATATGGAAAAAGTACATGTTAGGAACAGAAAAGTCCCTGGTCTTCTGCCCAGAAGAGATCGTCCAACAACACAAGAGGGGAAATGTTTGTCCCCGGGTGGCTGGATGGAATTCAGAGAAGGTTTAAGATTTGGATCCTTGTTTTACCAGCCAACACTGCCGGCGTCTTTTTTTTTTCTATGTTCTTAACGCCAGGACAGTGACCTCATCCCGACCGATACTAATGATCCCACTTCATTTATTAATGAGCAACACTGGCTCACACACACTGTAGACACAATCATTAGGGTTGTTATGTTGTCTGACCCACGCTCACTGAGCTCGATGTCCCGACAGTGTTGACAAGTTGTTGTTCTTCCCATCAGTCTTTAAAAGTCGTGTCGACTCCTGTTTTGCTTCTCGATATGCTTTGCATTCCTGCCACAGCTTCAATTAAACCGACACCGTCTTTGTCGGGTGTCCTGTGAGGGCTCAGTTACCTGGCAGCTCAACAATTACCTGTTCAACCGCCTCGGCAGCCGCTGTCAGTCACGGGTGATGAAACTGGCTGCGGTCCAATAGGGGTGGGCACGCTGCACTCCCAGAGGCCTATGTATGCATGCATGCATGTGTATGACGCCGAGTGCTCCTTAAAGCCTGTCTGACAGATGCAAATGACACAGTGTGGGAATGCATTCGGTGCAGAACGGATCGCTATCGATCAGCTCCATCGACTTTCTCAACATGCATATTCTACAGCCCTGCTGTGGTACCAGGTAAGCGTAAGTGTACGGTACTTTTTTCCGCGACAAAGGTTTATGCTGATAATCGTTGCAACATAGGCTCTGACACTCGCTGTGGAGTTTGTACACAGCAGAGGCAGCGGGAGGGCCTGTGTGTGCACGTTTGTGTGGGGTGAGCGCAGGTAACTGAGGCTCGGTGTGAGGGGATCAGACATATTCACTGCCGTGTTGCAATGCGCTTCCAGGGGGGAACATTGCAACGCAGTTCACTGCCATCGGCCCTTGACTTATTTTCTTTCATGATATTTGTTGTTTATCACTTACTGATCACATGATCACATTCATCAGGTGTTTGATGGACTACACATTGTATATTTGTGTGCAATGCAGGGTTTCCTGAACATTCATTTAGGAATGGAGTTTTTTTTCGACACAAATACACCACTGCTGCATCTCTTTATAGCAGAGTCCTCACAAGCACAAAGGTCAACTGCAGATAACTATCTTGTTCGGTATCTACTGTTTGAGGGGAGGGGGTGGCGGGGGGTGTTCCATGGTCGTCCAGCACCTGGTGTGGGGCGGAGAAAAGGTAGATATAAGTTATGAGCTTGACATAACTTGATATAGACGTTCACACATACAGTATATTGCTAACGTTGCCAGCTAACGTTATTGGTAGCTTAAGATAATTTGGCCAAGAGCCAACTTGGTGCCACAAACGTGAGTAAGCTAACTGATAGCAATAAGCTAACGTTAATGTCTATGTAACAGGTGTAGATTCCACTTGTCACAGCACAGCTAGTTACCTCGGACGCTCACTGGCTCCCATGTCTCTCCTCAGCATATAAATCTGACGTCAACACAGCGCCAGTATGAGGATAGGTCACAAACACGAACACACGTTGTCAAATGTTTGCTGTTCGTAGCCTGAGTAGTAAACTAATGTTAGCATGGGCCGTAAGCTAGCATTTGCTAACTTTCTTTATAAAACTGTATGAATCTACATCTACACTCTAAGTGATTACTACTTTTGTCAGATGAGCTTGTAACGAGAGAAAGACACATGATGGAGATATTGTCTGGATTTGTAGGGTGAAGACTGACCCCCAAAAAATCCTAAACACTGGAATGTGTAAGGTACATACATTTTTCATATAATCCATGTCTCTGCCACGTCTGCGCAGCACTCTGCCATGTTTCTACGTAAAAAAACCCTCACATTCCACTGACATGAAATGGTATTTATAGAGTTGTTGTGAACTGACATGTTTTCTCAAACGTCACTTCATCGGCTTTGCAAAACATGTTTTTTCTCCTGTGACAAATGGGTCCAAATACTTACTTTAGGACCATATTGAGCGAGAGAATCATCTCAGTCTGTGCTCATGTTCACATGTCGCATCAAAGTGAATAAACTCAGTGGAGACATGTGATACCACAAAGACAGGAAATGACTCTTCAGTGGATCATCCCATCTGCTTCAGTCCCAGATGCAGAGAAGACATGGCAGTCGTAAGAGCTCTGTCACTCTTATCCAGTTTGCTGATGTTTCCATCTTCAGCACCGTGCTGCCACATGGGAGGACCAAGCTGTCACAGCGGACATTTTAATGATTGTCGCCTTCGGCAGGCGTACAGCACCGAAGCAGACTCAGAGGCAGAGACGATTATGTTTAAGTGTCAGTCAGCAAAAAACCCATGTCGTCTCTGCAGTAGTGACAATTTTAATTCTATTTACTGACACCTCAGCAGCGTATAAAGTCAGAGCTTTTTTCATAAGTGAAGATATTTTATCGATGAGAAAATAACTTCAGCTGCTAACAAATTTAAATGAAAGCGGAACCTCCTTCAGGTTCAGGTTGCAATTGTTCACATACCTTTATTATCAAGAGCTACATTTGCCTCCCCTTCCACCAAATTAATATGTCTGGAGCTGCCAAAGATGTTTTTTAAAAATTGCAGGGAATGGAAGCGGCTGTTAATAACCGTGTGCTGTCATTGACACACGGGTATGATGTGTCTATATTGCTGCTAGCATTAGCAACAGGTATCACTGTTTAAAGATTCAAGACATTTATATGCTTATATAAGATGTTCATATGCAGAGTAGAAGAGATAGTCACACCACACACTGAAACTCTTACTTTGCTAGCATTAGGAACGGGTGTCGCTGCTAGCATTAGCGACAGGTGTTGCTGCTAGCATCAGCAGCAGGTGTTGCTACTAGCATTATCAACTGGTGTCACTGCTAGCATTAGCGACAGGTGTCACTGCTCGCATTAGCAACATGTTTTATGGTGTTGCTGTTAAAACATCCTCTGGACACTGATTTAACCCCTCCAACCTCTATGACACATGTATTGCTATGCAATATGAACAAGATGGATTTGTCCATGAACCGTTCCATATCTAATAAAAGATAACTGTTGTACTGTGTCAGGTCAAACCTACAGATGATATGGCTGGAGAGCCATGGGTTGCTGACCCTTGCTCCTCAGCCTTGGTGAAGATAATGAAGCTTTAACCCCATTAGCCCTGACCATGTTTTCAGAAAAAAATGAGTGTGTGTCAAAACACACACCCAGAGTAAATTAAGAATTACTCCACTATAAAAACGTTCATATGCAGGTATCTTTGGTCATCTAGTGTAAGTCTTCAAATAAGGTTAACCTTCTCTGAGAATAACGGTGCTTTAATGTAAACGTGAAGTCGACCCAGCACTTAAACTGCTTTTGAGTGACTGCGGAGATCAATAGGAATTTTGTCACGTGTCCTATGAGCAAGAAATAGGCACAACCCAGTGCAAGTGAAATGAACAATAATTCCAGAGAAAAGAAAATTAGCAATCAACTTGAAAATATACCCCATAGCCTTTTGAATAACATCTCAACAGAGAGGACGAGCATTTCATTTGCAGCGCTAATTGAGATGACTCACTCTCAGTGGTGTGCTGCTAATATAGGGTGTGTGTGGGAGGAGAGCTGGTGTGTGTGTGTGTGTGTGTGTAGTGGACTCTGGGGATTCTGGCACTGACAGCCAACACTGATTCTTCCGTACACTCCCATCAGAGAGAAAGCTCCGTAATAAGTGGATCCCTTCTGGTTCCGTTGTTTATTTTCACATTTTCATTACTGATGTTCGCTGCCACACGTTCTCACTTTTCAAAGATGCTTAAGATATTATTTCAGTCTGCTGTGAGTGATTTACATCTTAATGCGTGTCAAATAAAAATACAATGAAAGAAAATATAATGTTGCAGAACATATGTCTTTCCATGTGTTTGCATGTGACAATGAACAAAATCTCTTGAACTCTTCTTTTGAACGTGTCTATGTGTGCTTTGCACACCAGTCTGCTTCTCTTCTCGCACACTGATGATGATTCCTTGAAGATAAGGGGTGGTAAAATGAAGTTATGGGTATTTGTGAGATTCCACTGATTAGGAGGCAGAACAGTATCCAGATGCTGCAAAATGTCTCAGATTGTGAGAGACGAACTTCCTGATGACATTACAGTGGTGGTCCTGGTTGACTTAGCGGCGCCGTTCAGCAGTTTGCCTGCATAAGTATAAACTCCCAGTTTGGACACAACTTTATGAGCCAGCCAACAAATGCAAGTTAGGGCTGTATAACACGTGAAAACATATATTTCTGTTTCTTTGGCAAATGACCATGGTATAAGCGATTTAATCAACAAGTGTGTGTGTGTGTGTGTGTGTTTAATGGTTTCTTGTGCCACACAAATAATAGACTTGGCACAGAACTATCAGGCAGATTAGGTCTTCTGTGCCAAAACCAGGTAGCAAATGGTCACTTACTCGTCCCTTTGTCCTCTCTTGCTCTTTTAGGTGGCTCAATGGCCCGAAAAGGAAGAGGAAGAACAGCCAATGTTCGGTGAAGAGTATGACTGGTGAGTAACTGAAGTAGGCCTCTCCTTTGAAGCTAGTATTCTTCCCTGAATGAAGAGGAGGATTCTGTTTCAAAAACAGGTCCAATATGTATTTTTAAACTCTTTCTGAAATAGTGGAAAAAGGAAGGAGCTGTCAGGCCAACATAGAAAGGAGCAGCGATGATTCATTGCTGCCTTGTGCACATTACACATCCAATTTGTCACCTCAGAAAGAAAGTAAAAACATCTCAGCGTCCGTCATCAGTAAACGAAAGCGCTCCTCTCAGCCTGCATTCTTGTTGGACTCGGCGCTGTAGCCTGAGTGACAGCCCCAAATCCCAAAGGATGAAAGAAACACTAAACGGGAGAAACAGAAAAAAAAAAATCTACTGGATGTCATTTATACATGGGATCTCCCAAGGCCAGTTCCCCTCACTGCTGGAACCTGCAACTGGGAAACTATGACAAGATGTGTGTGTGTGATTGAATTACATACACTATCACGATGTCATTGTTTTCCTGTGGGAACGTACGGGGACACTGAAGAGTCCTGGTGCACTCATTGATAGTGTCAGGGAGTACACGGAGTGACGTTTCATCAGGTCGGTCTAGAGTTGCGGTCACATGTTGCCAGTTCGTAATCATTAGAAAACATTTCCATTTCTGAGCAGATCAAATGGAAAATGCCTTTTCTGTTCCAGTGTTTACAGGAAATGTTCATTGATTTATTGATAAAACAACTAGAACTGAACTGACAATAATTTCATAGCGGAATGTCTTCAGCAATCTTTTTTTGGGGGGGATTTTTTCTTCTTTTTTTCCCCTTTTTTTATTGATAAAACAACTAGAACTGAACTGACAATAATGCCAAAGCGGAATGTCTTCAGCAATCATAAATGACAGGAATGGGAATGGGAATGACTCTGTTCAATGGCGGTTTCCACAGATAAATCCAAGGGACTCGACCTGCCACTGGCGACATACACATAGACACCGTGACTGCTGCTAGTCAGATGTACATTTCATGATTCCATAAGCTTTATTGTCCAGTTCAGACCATAAGGGGACCTTCACACCTAAAAGTCTAGACCAAGTTACACTGGCTCCATTTGGCTCAAGA
>JBBMJM010000017.1:378181-394851 GCA_037832705.1 Centriscus cristatus | reverse complement strand
CGGGAAATCACAATCGGCATATCTCGAAAACGACCGACCTCACAGGCCGTTCCCAACTGCTGCCTAATCAAAATTTCCCGTAGAGCGCCGTGACACCCTGCAGCTGATAATCTGCACGGACGGGGGGGGGCTTCCTCCAGCCCGATAAGATCCTCAGAGTTTATGGTGGCTAAAGGAAAGCTAAGGTAACATGTGATTGTAACGATTAAAGTTTGAGTGAAAACATTGACTGGTGCAAACACAACATTCCTACGCAGTGAGTGAGTTCCGTCTCTGTATTTCTTTACAAAGTTCACACGCTACATTTCACAAACCTAGCATGTATTTGTTTCCTGTGCCCCGGTGTGCAAACCTCCACCACTAGGGGGCGTCTCCAGCAAACGAGCCTTGCTGTTTTGCGTCCGGGACAAAACAAACAGGAACATTTGTCACCAGCCACCACTTTTACACTACGCAAACAAGCCTGTGTTCACTACAAGAGACCAACGTTAACTCTGTAAAAGCAGAATTGCGCAGAATTGCACCTCATAAAAGGGAAAATATGTACATTTTGACGTGCACGTCAGACTAAAAGGCGAGTAAACACCCAGCACAGTAAAGCCACAACGACAGGCTTCACATCTCTCAGTTTACGTGTCGACTTTAAAAAAAACAACAGCAACCTTCAATTTAGCTTTCCTAGTGTCCCCCTGCTTGTACAAAGTCACTAATTTCAGAAGAACAGCATAAAAACAGCAACACAAACCCTCAACACACTGGCCGGGATGATAACAACACGTTTGCTGTCAGACCACCGCGGAGGGAGATTCATGCAAAACATTGTGTAAAATCCTCTGTGGCTCCTGAGAGCGTTGGTGCGTGATGGGGAGAGAGGTTGTATGATTTGGCGTCGCCACATCCTCCTTTTGTCCCCGTGGAGGTCAGTGAGCCGATCAAAGAGCGGACCCGTTTGATTCGATTTAGCAGCAGCGTATAAATATTCAAGTTAGAAATCACACAAATACCAGCTGATATAATCATAACAATTATTATTATGATGATTATTGATGATCTTGCCTCTCACTTTCATAGGCAAGGAAATGCATCAGAGAATTCCAGGGAATTCCAAGGCTGCAACCCGTTTCCGGGTGAAAACAACGTCCTCTGCTCATGGAAACTTCCGGATTCACAACACAAACCTTTGGAATGTCACATAATCGTCTGGATAAGAGATTTTCAACCAAACCCTGAAATACACCAAGACCAAGACACTTTCTAAAAGCATCAGCAGCTAATCTCCATCAATTACAGCGACGCAGCAGCTCGTAAACTTTTTTTTCTATTTTTTTTTAACCCTCTTCAGTCTTTTGCATGACTGCCCCGAGCATTCCCCGCTAATTCTAATGTCCCCTTGAATTTTCTGATGTGCTAAGTTTGCACAATGGCAGCAAGACACTCCAGGTCTTAATTGTGGGCCAAGAGGAACAGTCACAGGCTTTCCTGTCTGGACCATCTGCATGGTTTCTTCTGTGATTGCTTCCTGATTTTCTATGGCGAGGAAGAGTGAGGAATTAGCTCTTCAAAGGGAAGTGTGCCCCAACCAGCACTAATCCCCAGTTAATGGCCAGGAGAAGCAACAGACCCCGACGATCTCACATCCTGCAGAGGTTTCACGTACATAATTGCTTTGCCAAGGTTTCAGAATTCGAGGCAATACATGCACAAACGTGTGCGGTCGGGATTTTCTCCTTGTGATCGTTCCTATAAAATGTGGGAGTGGCGATAATGAAGACGGACGGAGCTGCAACCCGGCACACGTCATCTGTTCAAGACTCGTCTTAGACGGCGTCGACGCTGCATGTGTGAGAGCAAAGCCAGTGAAAATACGAGTACAGTAATTAGTGATAACTGTACTTGTGGCGGGGCGGTGGGGGGGCTGGAGGGGGCTGGAGGGGGCTCCTCCAGTGACAAACAGGCACGGCTCTCCCTGGTGGCCTCAGGCGAAAGCAGCAGACCGTAATTGGGATCACAACCCTCCAATTTACGGAATTATGAGGAGACATCAGCCTGTCGTACTCTGCTCATTTGCACCGAGGAACAAAAACTTCTGAAAAAGAGTGAAAAAATATGTGTGTGTGTGTGTGTGTGGGGGGGGGCCGTCAAAGTGGAAGACGTTAACGGCACAGAGTCAAATATTTACCCCAATACGAGCTCAATTAATTGGGATTAATATAGTGAAACGTGGATGGCGTTGCTGCACGCACACAGAACAGATGCCACACTGCCCCCGGGGGGGCGCAAACACTTCACTTTCACATCGCCGATCCCTCTCGCCGCTTTGCAATGATTTAGCATTTGTTCACATTATTCCGACGTCCCAGTTTGTGCCATGTAAACTGTCAGAGCTTGTTACAGAGCGGCTGCAGCGAGGGAGCTCTGACAAACTCGGGCCCCTGAAAAATGTGGCGTAAAGACAATTTGGTCACGTGACTCAAACAAAAGGCACGTTATTTAACACTCGGATGATTCATCGCCCGATATGTTATTTATTAACACACACAGGTGAAGAAGGTTTGGAATATTTATCCTCCTCCAATATTTATGCTGTCTGTAATGATATCAAGAGAGTTTAAAGCTAATGGCTCACACCCTGATAGCTGCCCCCTCCCACCACCATGGTCAAACTAAAAACGTTTCATCTTCAATCGCCTCACTTTTTTTGCCAATTCATAATTCAGTGAACGTGGAGGGCAGCGTTTAGATTTTTGCCGGCGAAGTGAAGCGGTGTGGAAACTGCGAGGTCATTAACCTGTTGCAGGTATGATCTCCCCTCATATTGGGGATAATGTGTTTCACCCATGTGTGACATAAAAAGAGGGCGCGCTCCTCTGCAGGGCGCCGCTCATTTCCCAAAACTTCATCTGAGGCCATCAGGATATAAAACCTTAATGCTGCTTTTAACGGCCTCCTCCGTGCAATTCACTGTATATTTCCCGGCCATCTGTTAGTTCGTTAGTAGGGTATCACAAGTAATGTGCTGATTTTCACGCAATTAAATATTAACATTTTGAATTAGGGACTCAATCATCGACAGTACATGAACATTAGCATATGTACAGTAAAAAAGTATAAGTAAATGTGTAGGATTCTGATAAAAAGAAACAAAATATATTTGGGTTTTTGGTATTGGGGCTTTGGAACTTGTGTCAGGATTTATGATACATCCATTATAACATGTCACATTAACTGAAATCAATTTTTAACTGAATTCAAGTCATGAACTGAAATAAATTCACTCGCATACTCACATGCATGTACAGTAAATCTCGACTAAACGAAGTATTATGCGGTGTTGCCTTGAGATTTCCCATCATAAATACACCTTTACTGAAGTGTTTTTTTTTAAAGTGTCCATCATATTTATATGTTTTACAAAATGAATTACATCCTTCAAAATTGACAACACAAACACACATCAACACATCTCTTCAACAGATTCAGATCAAACAACGGACCTTGTAATCTCCACTGAAGGGTGATGTCTTGCAGGGTTGTAGTGTTTCGCTGCGTTAGTTCCCCCCGAGTGTTCCCGACACATCGGAAAGGGATTCAGCTGGGAGAGAAGTGCGGCGGTCGGCGGCGTCTGAATGGAACGACAGATGTTTCGCAGCTCATGTTGCTGCACGTGGACCCACTGAGGAGAATCACAACATCAATCCCACCATGCTTTGATGTACATCACAGTATTCATAAATAGACGTAAATGTCCTTTATCTCCAATTGTGACTCAGCAGGTTTTACACCCGTGTATACAAACATTAAAGCCACATTGCCCTGCATTTACATTTGAGCTATTATAGTTTAGCTTTAATTTCTGAAACCATACATCACTTCTCCCCCCCCCTCCCTGCATGCGATAAACCCCATGTTTTAATGTTCCTCTGTTTGTCTGAAGACGCACACGCGAGGCCATAACTCCCGATGTCTATTGATCCTCCAGCCGCTGCTGAATTTATTTCTACAAGTCTATACAAATCTGTTTCGGCGCAGCCCCGTAGTACAGGAGGGGGTTAATGTATTATACAAAGTGTTCAGATCAGGGATTAGATTTCCCCCCAATTCCATCAGTCAATTCCCGGCGCTCTCCGGGGCATTTATCATTTTGACAGTTGCAGATAAGGCAATTATTTTTCTCGAGCAACTACAAAATGTAGACAAGTGCTTCTGTGACAGTGTGTCTGATGGGGGGTGGGGGGTGGGGTGGGGTGTGTGTGTGTGTGTGTGTGTGTGTGTGTGGGGGGGTTACAAATATTATTCCAGCAGTCACTGATGGTGCATATTGCTTGCCATCCTCTGTAACACAAAGGAAACAGATGTTATGAGCGTTTGTCTGTCCTGATGCACTTCAGCGTTTCATCTTTGCACACACGCAGCTCCGCGGTGGGATCGAGGCCACGTGAGCCCTAACGGTGTCTTCTTACATCCATTAACGTAATTTGCTGACTGTCCTCTATCGTGAATGCTCCTGTTATATTCCAGTGTCTTTCATACAGTTACTAACAATAAGTGTGTCAACAAACACACTCCAGTGGTCCATTTCTGGTTTGATGACACCAGCAACATCAATGTTGTTTTAGTGTCCACATACTCACCATTTACACCCCAACTGCTCCTCAAGTGTCTGTGGAACGAAAAAGTGGAAAAGTGGCTGAGATACTGTTTTTTAACCTCTAGGGGGCAGCAGAAGACCTCCATTTCTAGTCCTGCACACAAGTCCTCATAATTTTACAGCATTGTCACCCACTGCTGAGGCCCAAGTCAGGACGCCCATGCCCATAAATCCTTGGAAAAGGAACAAGCCTCTCTTATAAGAATGATATATTTACTTGTCTTGTGTATTTATGTAAGTATAAAGCTATAACGTCTGTACGCATGTATCACTGTGTCTCTGTTTGCATTTATTGCACAACAATAGTGAAGTTGTAACTAAATAACATCATCTTCAGGGGTAATTAAATAGAGAAAATGGTGAACAGCTGCATGAGAAGCGGGACACGCACTCAGGAGTCTCACTGGATGATGATCTTTATATGACGTGGGTGTATTCACCACATCTTTGGTGGAGGGCGCGTGTTGGCGCGAGCTTTAATAAAGGTGAGACAGCCGAGGCCGAGCAGGAGGATGACGTGAGGCTGAGCTAACGTCTGTCAGCGGATCAAAGGGGAACTTGTTCTCCCGTCGCTGTCAGCACATTTTAATGATCGTTCAGCCGGGATAAGCTGTTCCTCCCTAAAAACGTTCCCATGGTGTCTGACAGTTTAATAATTAACTTAATTCGTCGGGAGCAACATCAGGCTCAAATTACAAGACAGGGGTCAGTTTCATGGAACAGCCACTTTCTGACACAGTGAAAAGAACAGAAGTTCTTCAAATGTCACCTCAGATTCTCAAAGATCAGGCAATTTGTCAAACCTCCGTCTCTTTATCTCTTTTATCCTTTATAAATTTCAAGTTGAGATGTTAAAGACTTCATAAATAAGACATAAGACTTGCATCAGTGCAACAATTTCATAACGGAATGGAAATAAAAGTTGCTATATTTTTTCTATTTTTTTATGTGACTTTATATTAAAGATACTCCCTCCCTGGTATAAAGAAATAAAACTCAGTCTATATTTATTCCTGTCTTGTCAACGAGTCATCCTGATATACAGGATATGGATTCACACATGGACACAACTCTGCCTGCAAACGTGACCCACAAAACGGATGGCGCTGATTTGTCCAAGTAGAAATAACGACTTCTTTCAAAAAGCCACACTGTGCTAAAGAGGTGAGAGAAGGTTAAAAAAAAAAAAAAGACACCAAATGAGTGGACTGACATCGGTTTCGTGAGGCCGTCCGCTGAGCTGCTGTGACGATAAATCAAACCCGGAAAGAAGGCCAAGGCCTTCATGGCGAGCGCCACCCTTCTATTGACTGCACATCACACAAGCCCCCTGTTGCCGGCTGCGTTATAAATCCAATTTAAGATATATGGGACTTGGGATGTGTCAGACCTGCCTTTTTTAAACATACTTTTTTTTTCTTTACATTCGAAAAGCAGTTTCAATGTCGACTTTATCAGACGGGAATTTAACTTGGACAGTAATTCAACTTACAGTAACTACGACAAATACACTGTTAGTACCCATACATGATGTTTCTATCTTTAAATTAGCTTACCCTTCTCCGTGTGTCTGCCCCCGCCTGTTCATCTTTTAGGTAATGAAAGAGACGGACGCCGCTGTAGGCCTCTGCACGGCTGGAAAAAAAAAAAGAAGAAGAAGAATTTTCACAGTGGGAGAGGAAGTAAACGATCAGCCAACAGATGAGGAGAAAGAGAATCCAGGCTGAACTTGGGATCAGCCCCTTTAAACTGTCCCGGTCCAGCAAAAGAAACTCGTCTCCTCTGACAAACTGCATAAAGAGACACTTTTCGATGGCGAGGAACATCCGTCTGCCGACCGACTGAAATGTTTGAGTTCTGATGCTATTGTGGACACTGAATTAAAAAAAAACACCAATCGATGTTCAAGTTTTGTTTAATGCTTCAATTTGAGTTCATTAAATGAAACTTTTTGCATCTCGCATTCCCCCTGCAGGGATTTTGTCTGAAACTATGACGACTTATGGCTGGATTCAGCGTCCAACAGGAAGCTGAACACATGCGCGTGACCGTGCACGTGCACAAAACAAACGCACCGACCCTTCAGACCCATCGATTCTGTTTTGAATAGTGCTCCCCCTCCTGCCCCCCCCCGCTCCCACCCCCATCAGCTTCGATAGTCTTGCTACTGCCCATGCTGTTAGTGCGCCAGGCGTTTTCAAACTCCTTACATCCATTACATTCCACTAGGTAAATACCTAATGCTGGAAACATTTGTCAATGTATGCGCCTGGCTGAACAGAATAGATTATTGGGAGCAGAGCAAAAACACACCGCGTTTCCAAACAGCACTTTGCCGGTGACATATTAAGAACTTCGCACAAGTCTCTGTGCAGTTTCCCTGAACCAAGGATGTAATATTTCAAGACGATACAGCTCGCCAGCAGCGCTAAAGATTCCTGGTAAAGAATAGAAATGTCAGTGGTTCAAATAAGATGTGTGTTTGGGGTTTTTTTTGTCTGACGCTATGTGCTGCTACTCAGCCCATGTTTAGACTAATTAGGAAAATGCCATGTAAACAAATGGAAAGCGTTGTTTTTCTGGAAAGTCATTGTTCACCTGGACATAATACGGAGCCATTTGCCACAGGTAAAATATGTTTCAGCTCCCAGACATCATTTGTCACCAACAATAAGTGTTGATTCGGGCCAAACGACTTCAAACTCAAGAGAAAGGTGACTCCTTCCATTACAAAACGTACATTTATTTTCAGACTTTGACTGAGCCCGTTCCAATATCCAATGATGGGTCATTTTGGAACCGGAATATCCCAAGAATAGCACAGCGTGTCTGATATATGACACATGTTGTATCCGTGAACATGCAAGATCAGATCAGATTATTAGTAGTATTTTATAGTTTTATTTTATCCATATTGTACTTGTGAGGAATGTAAAAAAAATCAATTGTCACACTGCATTTTCATCCTTTTTTTCCGAGTAAGAGACATTGTGCATGTTTCTTTGAGGCATATTTTAATACAAAGGTTCATTCGGATTTTGTGAAATATATCAACATGACAACTTCTCTGTACTGTATTGATCCTCAGTAATTGATGGAGAATGGGATTTTTGTTCAGAGGCTCTTCACCATTAATGCACATGAAAGCTTAAAGTGGGGGGGGCTAAGGACGGACCGGGGCGACGTCGGGTCTCTTGTTTGGGTCTGTTTCCATTCATTCCTCCAATATTCCATTCCTGGTTCTGCTCCATAGGTTTGTCTATTGTGGAGCGCTGAATGGGCGATCGCGGGAGCGTCTCTGCTTCCGTTAATTAGAGCTTTTTTGCAGCTTCCGCACCCGTGAAGAGTCAAAGTTTAAGCAGTGGAGGAAAAAAAAAAAAGCTTCAAAGACAAGAAACGTGTCGTTTTACTGCTGGTTGGCATGTAGGTGGTGGGGGAATATGTCTGGACGTTTGGATGCATATTCAGCGTCAACATGCCGGTCAATTGCCACAGACAATGACAGTGAAGTGGTGAACATGTGATCCTGAAGTTCATACGGGCTTAAAAGCGATGGGACATTCCAAAGGCTATTATATGCATACTGATTGTGCAGGAGCCCCGACTTGTCTTTACACATGAAATGACCAATTGTTCATGCGGGCTTAAGCGACGCATGAGGGAAAAAAAAGAGAAAGGAAAAAGTCCTGGGGTCTGTTATGACATGTGGCTATGGGTGTCCTTTTATACCTTGAGAGTCCCTTTGCCTCATTAGTTAACACACTTTCTTAGTTTTGAACAATACCTTAGCTTGAGTTCTCCCAGCAGAAATCCCCCCGCTCAGTCGATATTTGCAGGGCCTGCAGCAGAGTTTCAGAGACAGGGCTCTTTTCCCCCCTGTCCTAACAGCTTTAATACTTGTAATTATCTCTTGCTGGGGGAGGCTGGAAATTGGATTAGGGTGGTGAGTCTCAGCTGAATGAATTACCTCCATCTCCCCACTTGGTGGGCCACACACTGATAAAGTGCGGAAAAACGGATTTGGATTCAGCCTTAGCATTCATGGCTTCCTTGTGGAAAAATGAAATTTTCCAACAGAAGGGACCAGTGTGCCAACAGTATCTGTCCACGGCATGTTTCATCTGCTCCTGCTCTTCTGGAAATGCAATTACCTGCGTTATCGGGGGCCTAAATGGTGACAGTTTGGCAGGAGAGCAGTTCCACTTGCCAAAGGCATCAGTCGACAGCGGTTTTGTGGCGTTCGGCGTTCGTTCGGTTTGAAATTATTCCCCTTATTTCCACCTGTCAGACGTCAAAACAATCTGCTGATAGACTCGCAGGTGCAAATAATGAATCGTGCATACGAGTGTTCCTACGATCGGTTGTCGTCGTTAGTTTTGCTTTCGTGTTGTTCACGATTGACGATGGAGAGAACTGTTCTAGTTAGACATGTTGGATGGGTTTTTTTTGGACAGAACAATGAATAACTAGGTTTTATTCCTGTACTTTACCGCCGCCTTCACTTGCACATCGGTGGATGCTGAATCATTGAACATCAAGTCAACTAAGGGTATACATGTGCTATTTCTCCCCGAGGAGAGACGTCGAGCTCCTTCGGTCCGCTAAATCGATATGTGGGGACGGCCGTCGCTCACCTCCAGTAAGTTACACATAAATGAAATGTGCAATTAAACACAGGTTTGGAAAAACTGATTTTGGACGAGGGCGGATGTTGGGAAGAGACAAAAGTGACTTTGACAGGACCGAATCGAAAAGTTTCCGCTCAGAGAAGTTTGCGGTCGATCTGGAGCGTCGCCAGCTTTGCTCCTCTGTTGCTCATTTAGCTGTGGGTTTAAATTCAGTTCCGTATTTGATTTCCTGCTGTGTCATTGTGAGCAATCAGATCAAACAGAGGACAAAAGTAGCCCCTCCACACCCCGCGCTTGATATCAGACCCCCACCGCCCCACCACCCTCTTGTCTTTTTCACTTCCCATTCTTTCAACCCCCCACCGAGGACAATCCTTGAAGGTAGATAAAAAGAACAACAAAAGATAATTAAATCTAAAAAAAGAAGGGAAACATGGCTGTTTTCTCACTGAAACAGTCGGGGTTGCATTTCAGCACAGTAAGAGTTGGGCTAATTTATACAATCGCCTGATGGGAGTCCTTCAACATTCACACTCTGCCAGAGATGTCGGATGAGAAGATTTGCCTTCGCTCTAATTGTTAATTGGTCCTTTACCCCCCCCCCCCCCTCCCCCAAACTCTCTTACCTTATCACACTCCCCAGCACAAATAAAACACACCTTTATTTGCATTTGTCCTATTGCACACCGACCAAAACGCCGGAATTTCTAATAATTTACGATAAGGTTATCAATTTGCGCCTGGGCTGTTATCAGAGGGGCGAAGATTGCTCCGACGTGCCTTGTTGTTCCAACTCAACCCGGCGTCCCATCGGTGACAAATCTAAAATTATAATACAGTAATTCTTCACATAGACCCAGCTATTTAGGCGTGAATTTAATATTCATTGCTTTTGCAGCTTGGTTGGTTTTAAGGTGCTATCACCCTTATCCACCCCTCCTCCCAACCCCACCCACTCCCCGGCATCGCTGCCATCTACATTGCAATATCCAGCGCACGGGGGCAAACGGCAGTCAGTGGGACACACAACCAGCCGTCTCTTTGTCCCACCCTCCTTCTCTCATTTCTCCGGCTGCCTCTCTCTGTCCCCAATCACTCTCCCTGTCCTTGTTTTTGATCTTCAAACGCTGGTAGGGATAATGACTACAAATCAGGGATGAAGGTGAGTGATCACAATGTGGCCCACCCATCCCAGCTGGCCTTTTTTTACTCCCCTCATATGATGCATCTTGGTGACTCTTTCTGAGAACCCGTTGAACTGCACGATGAGTGTTTTTTCGTGCCGGGTTCACGCGGCGCGCTGAATGCTGCTACAAACTGTATGAAAAAATTACTTGAATTCACAAACGCCGCTTGTGTAAGTTGTATTTCAGCTGTTAAACTGTTGTTATTCTTATTCTATCACCAATTCAGCCGAGTCAGGTCACAAAAATCACACCCCTCAAAAAAACACTTCCTCATTCGTGTTTGTGAGGCGGTACTTCGCAGAGCGTCCTACATTATAGTCATGATATTAGCACGTCTGATAATAACGTGTCAGCTGGTGGCGGTCAAAGACAAAGACGAAGCCTGTGACCTTTAAAGAGTCGCAAAAGTTTTGAGGCTTCCCGGGGAATTCACGTGGACGTGCGTGGATGTTCCCCGCTGTAAATCACGCCTGTTGACGGGCGGGATCATGTGAAGGGCGACGTTACGTCTAATGCTTCACAACGTTTGAGGCAGACAGACGTTAGAGCTCTGTAAACCAATGCTAAAGGTCCATTCTGTGGCGGGGGAGGAGGGGCGGGGTGGGCTCATCGTAAACAACTTTGTGGCTCCTTTAATTAAAAAGTGCGCGGGCACCCGGAGTCTCATCCTTTCACATCATAACTTTCTAATGGGTTGTTTAGATGATTCATGCCAATCAAGCATCTGTTCGCCGTTCCCCTTGTCAAAGAGGAGCACCTGTTGACCTCTGCGTGACCTCCACCCGTGAGCAAGAAGGCGGGAGAGAGTCAGGAACAGGTTCCTGCTTTCAAGAGGGCACAAAAAAAGAAGAGTTCGTTTTATGAGTGCTGTTTACCTTGGTGGAGACCCCCCGCCCTGCACACCGCCACCCTTTTTTTTTTCTTAATGTGCACGGCAAAAAAATGTTTCACTAGGGAGCAGGGGGTGAAATTTTTCTCATCCAAATGGATGGCAATTTCCCACCATTTAGCACCTGAAGGTAATTAGCTTGAAGAGATTGCGGAGTGAGAAACACGTTCATGGAACATTAACTCTCGTACATTCTCCAGTTGCAGGGAATTAATAGGAAAGATTAAAGTTTAAAGAGAGCAAATGCCATTACCACACGCGCCACCTCTCTGTGGCACCGTCTTGGGCTAACTTTTCTCCCCCTTCTGGATGAGAAGTCTGTGTTTCCCGACAGCGTCCAGGTCTGGATTACAGTAGCTGGTTATAAGCGTTGGGAATGAAACACTTCCGCCGGTTTGTTCGTTATTCTCTGCGACGGCCCCCCTGCCTCCTGTTCTCTAACCTCTGCCGCAACGTGCTAATAAACTCTGCCATCGCTTCGTCTTACAGTATCTTCTACAGATGTGCGTGCAAACCCTACTTCAACGGTCCTAATAACCGATCATTGCATCAAAAAACCCAAACCGGTTTCCTATATGAAAACAAACTATCGGGCATTTGTGCTCGTTTTAGCGCAGCTGCTTTGGCGACATTGAAGAACGGGGTATTTTAGAGATGATCAACACTGTATGATCAATCATCTTTACACTGAGGGGCTGAAAGAAATTAAATTGAGACATGATTTGGAATTTATTGCCCAGAAAAGCCCATTCTACAATCTGATTCAAAAAGTCCAGTCCTCCAAGCTCTGGAAAATCTATTTTCCACATTTTAATACCCTGCATAACAGTCCTCATAATTCATTCGAGTGTGTTAAGCACAGTTTTATTAGATCTGAAACAAATTTTGGTGGGGGATCCTATAGGCCATTAACCATGGAGTAATTTTATCCTTGTTTCCTTAATGACGCCATAATGGTGAGTGAATTTCTTAACTAAAGACCAAAGAACATTTTGAAGGTCAGCTTCATCTGTAGGCTCCTTCATGCGCTTCTGTGAGAGATTGGAAAAGTCTGAGCTTTTTGAAGAGCCATTAATAACGCTAAAGCCGAAAGCCTATTTGCGTTCTGGCTTTCGACGTTTTAATGTTACTTTTTTCCTCCTGCTCTCGCTGCTTTCTCTTGCTTTCCTCCGCTCCGCAGTGTCTCTCATGCAGGGAAAATGGACTGCTGAATGACGGGGTGAAAATGGCAGCCCAGTGACATATAGATCCCAAATGTGGCGCCTGAATAATTTAAATTTTATGCCTTTGTTATCACTTTAATCTCTTCCTTTATTCGTTTTGTCTGAGCGATTGAAGAAACAGTTGATTGGCCCAAATGCCATGGGAACATTTCTTTTTTTTTTTTTTTTTCCAGTGTGCGGTGCAGTCTAATTAGAATTAGAATTTTGCTGAGCCTTGAAATGGTCGGTACTTTATCCTGATCGCCTTAGATATTGTTCGAAGTCAGTCATTTGTCATGGCGGCGTGTGCCGGGAAGGCTGCCGCTAATCAAGGCTCCGGCTCTCCCACTTCTTTTCTGCTGCCATAGCACCTCTGTCCAAATAAATTGTCGGGTAAGGACGACTGCAGCCTCTGACACGGGAGCTCGTGGGAGGGGCGGCGCTCAGGCCGCGGCGAAGCAGACGTATCTTCTCTTGGACCGATCAACAACCAGAACCGAGAATGTTGGTTCGAGTCAATGATCGACTAGTGTTTGTGTGTGTGTCTGTGTGTGTGTGGTGTACTATTACTTTAAATGAACTTGTACTCATGTACAGGCAAAAATCCTCTCAAAATGTTGCACAGAAACGATGACCTCAACCATCGTTTGCTCATCACTGGTTTGGTCCGACGTCTTCAACACTACAAATACACAGAATACTTTATGACTCAAACTTGTACTTGACATTAAGCCCACAGTGAAATAAATCCAAACTTCTACCCCCAATACTTCATCTCACTTGTGGGGGTAAGTGCGTCAAATTATCCAGTACGTCGTATTTGAGCATGAATCACATACCGTATCCCTCCTGTGGCTTCACCCCTGTAAATCTGCTGCACACCTCAGAGCTTGGACCCCCCCCACCCCCACCACCCCTGCAGATCAGTGACATAAATAAATTAGACTCGGACAAGAGATCACGAAACATCACTGCTTGTAGCCAGGGCCACAACCAGCCACATTTGAGTATCAGTCTGTCAGGGACACACAGGAGCCTTTTTCCCCCAGGTGAGCCGGAGGGGTTGGGTGGGTGGGGGGCAAAGAAATTGAAGCTGACAAGCGTTAACATTTAGAAATGTACCAATAAATGGCTTTTATGCAGACGTACCCCAATGGCTCGGTGGGACACACTGTCTTAGGAGTGTCAAGTTCACTCAGGCTGTCTGCTGTCACGGTGGGGGAACACCCCCCCACCCCCCTCCAAAAAAAAAGACTATCCTTTAAAAATAGAAAGAAAAAAAGAAAGTCTTGTGTTTTGTATTCACATACACAGTGAACTGCTCTGTCGTAACATTTAAACTATGTGTCAATCTAACAAAACGTCCAGACACACGAGACATTTTAGTGTTTGAGTTAAAAACCAACAACAACAAAAAGTAACATTGGTCTGCTGATCAAATGAATTCAGCCAAATTAGCATGTACATTTATTAAGAGACATACTGACAAAAGCTCCACATGAAGAATTGCCCCGAGGCCACACTCCCCCCGGGGCTCCTTTCTTCCAAATGTTCAGAAAATTAACTTCGGTGGAAAAAGACCTAACATGGCAAAATGTATCTTTAATAGCCAGAGACATTTTCTTTCTTCAGCAACAAGTTTAATTGGAAAGAAGTAGAA
This sequence comes from Centriscus cristatus, assembly GCA_037832705.1. Taxonomy (NCBI): domain Eukaryota; kingdom Metazoa; phylum Chordata; class Actinopteri; order Syngnathiformes; family Centriscidae; genus Centriscus; species Centriscus cristatus. The sequence goes on along the minus strand of JBBMJM010000017.1, from coordinate 380,637 downwards.
TTCACTTTGAACCGGCAGGGAAAAAAATAAATCGGTGTGACAAGATGATCGATTACCTGTAACTCTACCTGACACAGAAATTAGGGTTTTTTAATGATGGGCTGCCTCTTCTTGGACATGAAATTCAAATGCGCTCCCAAAGTCTACCTTCAGCCATCACTTGTCTCCCGCGCTTGTACGCTCCAAACGCAGGCACTTTGTCTTTGTCACCAGAGAAAGGACATTGTTATTACCGACATGCCTTTGTATTAACCAGTTTCATTCCAGAACAAGTAACATCTCATTGGTTTTACCTACGCTGCCGGCTCATGTTCAGCCCAGCAAACACATGTAGGCTCATATTTTACACACCGTGCGGTGCGTTCTCATATGAATGTTCTCTTTTTCTTGGCTGACCAACCTAAAATATTGTTAAGAGGACACAGATCTCATTATTTTTGAAGCCAAATGAGACTATTTATAAGAGAAACAGTGCAGTGCTGACTACAGCGAATCAGTGCTCAGCCTCTCCTTCCTATGTATTTAATACATTTTGACACTAAAATAACCACCCATGAAGGAGCACTCATTTACACTTCATAAAATCCACATATTTCTCATTTATGGCCGTGAGACCTGCTTAATGTGACACTTTTCTTGATCAAATTAAAAAATGAGTTGTGCCGGCTCAACGGTGAGGAAGGTGGTGGGTGGTGGGTGGTGGTGGGGGGGGCTGAAAGTGTTTGCAACTTGGTTGCCTGTGCGAGTAGTGATGCAGCGCCCAGCCGTCTGTCCACATGGCTGGAGGTATCGATCCAGTTATCATTGCAAGATCATCACTATATGGACTGAGCACAGGGAGCCGGGACACTGAGTGACTGAGTGATTGCCAGGAGGAACGAGCCAGGAGGCTGCGGCGCGTTCTGGAGAAATGAGAAGCGTGTCCAGACGGACCTAGATGTTCACGGAACCAGATGAAACCCACCCTACCGTGTACTCAGGGACAGAAAAAGTACAGTTGATACCAGCTCACAGAATCGAAAAGAATGGCCAACGCTCACCTTCAGCATGAGAAATGATAGAATGCATGTTCTACTGGACACGTTTCACAAATCCAAATATTCACACTTTGTTCTGTTATAATACGGTTTGTGAACGTGAATGCGTTGTTGTCAGCCGACGCCAGAGAAATCAGCAGCAGTACGTTGTTACTGACAAGGCAATGCATATTCTGGTCAACGTAGGATTTGAGCATTAGCAAACACTCCTGCACCTTTCGTCCATTTCCCCATTTATTTCAAATGTCGATGTATGTACTGCACGGTTATGTTTTCACAAAACGAATTAACTATAACTTTAACGTCCCGGTTGTGATTTGCTCAAAAGAACTGGACGATTCCGTGATTGAATCCTTTGAATGAATCTTTTTACTGAACAATTCAGTACAACTAGAAAGAAGCGGTTTGCCCTCTAAATACGATATGTATCAAACCAGAACAACACGAGCTAGCTCCTAAACGTGCAACGCTCATTGTGACACACCCTCCCAGAGCAAAGACAGGACATGCCATCGAGGAGGTAAATTGCCCAGGACATGCAAGGTATGTCTCTCCAAGAGCATGGGCTATAAAACCCATCTCAGCTCACTGAGTTATATGCTAAAGCCCAGATATTTCCTTTGCCTGATCACTTGGTCTCATCACAATCACTTTCATGCTGATTTATTGCAGCGTGGGTCACAGTGCAGTGGAGGTGCAGCATTCTCCAGCTGTTTATGCCTCCTAAGAGCTTTCTGCTCACCTCACTCAGATGGTCTTTGTCTTATTTAGGCCGAAAGGAAACGTGAAATATGACAGACGCCGGCGCCCTCATTTGTTCTGTCGATTGCCTCACACACACCTCCCCACATGTCAGTGCCAGTCTCGGTCTACCAACAGCTCCCATTGTCCTGCCATCCATAACAACCCCCCCCCCCACACACACACACACACACACACCCTCCACACAATCTTCTACCGACCCAAACAAACAACTCCACCCTGCATGCCCCATCCCAGGAGGAGAAGGGCCACCGCCAGCATCACACCCGAAGAACAGCACAGCATGTGCGTCCTACTGACTCAACTCACGGCTGAAAGCCGGAAACGCGGTTTTATTTAACAAGTCCTGAAGTGCTCTTCACCTCCTGATGCTTATTGTTAACCCCATCTGGTTTATTCATCATTTTTAATACACCACTTTTTATTCAAACAGCTAAACCCATGACTGTAACTGATGATTTAAAATAAGTAACTCCATTTTTTTTTTTATGAACACTAAAGTACGAGCCCCAGTGTACCATTATTGATGATATCATTATTATGTATAGGATCCCTCAGTGAATAATAACCCATTATCTTTCATTTTTTCCTATTTTTGTCACTGGATGTTGGAAAGGTTAGGCAATTTATTTTAATGTTAAAACTGTCAGACACTTA
>JBBMJM010000017.1:354893-367707 GCA_037832705.1 Centriscus cristatus | reverse complement strand
TAACAGCTAGCGAAATTAGCAAACTGGATCTATTCAGCACATGCTGCGGTCTTTCTTTCTCTCTCTCTCTCTCTCTCTCTCTCTCTCTCTCTCTCTCTCTCACACACACACACACACACACTCTCTCTCTCTCTTTTATCGCCCCTTCAGCTCCTCATGCAGAAGTCGGGTTCATCCTCTGGCCTCAGTCTTTGAAAAAAGGTCAAGCAGCAGAATAGAAGGGCAATAACCCTCCCAAATGGTACTATCACATCGACATGATTGATCAATTGAATTCCATGGCAGAGAAAAATGTGGGATTAAGTAGAGTATTATAGGCACAATGAGTTGAGGCATGATGTTCATTTCAAGTTCATTTCGGTTCCCTCTTGCCACCAGATCAGGCAATCAATAGGGCCCTTGCATATCATATATCACCGCTCTCTCGCTGTGGGGAGAACATAATCTGCCGCAAATTTAGAATGACAGATTTGTAAGGGAGCTGAAGCTTTCTGGGATCCGCCGGTGGAGGCCTGCAGACACAGCGACTGCAGCCACGAAGAGGATGGGGGTGATGGAGAAAGGAGGTCTGCACAGGCTTTAAAGAACGGCACACCAGTGACATGGGGAAAAGCTAAGACATCCTTCTACCGACGCGTTGGGGGTGGCAGTCAGGAGAGAAAGCCCGTGTTTGGAGAGCAGAATGATTGAACAAGATTGCTCGATTTTATTCAGCCTCTTGTCCTCCGCCTCTGTTTCCAAATGGAACCACATACTCAGAGAATGAATGGTGAAAGGGAAATGGAGCCTTTGAAACAGCGCTTGATTGAGGCAAACGTCAAGCGGGTTTGCAACAACTTGTGAGTCTAGCTATCCATCAATGAATGCAGGTGCATTCAAATGATAACGGTTGGTATTGTGGAGTGTGCTGAAGCCAGTGGATCAGAAAAACCTGTGCAGCATCTCTTCTATCCTCCTCAGATCCCCTCACAAAGAGGGGAGGGGGTGGGGGCAGGTGTACAGAAAACACAAGGCGAATGTAAAGTAAAGGCCACCTTCCGGGGTCCGTGTCTCGAATGTCGCTCTTTCTTCTTGTAGATGGCTCAGATGGTTCTGGCCCAAACAGTGATTCTCAGGGTAGTGTGGAGAGTTTACGGAAACACCTGAGGGCAGATGCCTTCACCCAGCAGCAGCTGGAGGCACTGGACCGGGTCTTTGAACGCCCCTCGTACCCTGACGTCTTCCCTACATCGGAGCATATCAAACCGGAACAGGTTAGTAGTGCCACAACTCACCATCTGAGTTTTTTTTTTCATCCACACTGTGCATGCCGTGCTGAATCAAGCACCTTTGTCACAAAGTCTCCTAAGAAGAAAGCTAATTAAACAACAAACCCAGCACGCATTATGCTGGAGGGATCGCCAGGAAAACTCCCACACAGTATTGATTTTGTGATGAAAAACACATTCCTTGTATCCCCCATAATTGAGAATAACAGCACGGCGACAAGAAATTAATCAATAACTAGATTTTTCTTCATTTTTGCCGAGTGATAAAACCACCGCTTCGCACATTTGCTGCAGATTTGCTGTTTTTTGTCAAATTTTGAAGTTAAACGACTGAAACAGTCTTGACCGATGCTTTTATTGCATTGTAAGTAGATGCAAAGAGCCTCCGCATATTCTTCCTGCCACGATTATGAAACCACACTCACATATCCATCTTATTTCACATTTTGGCGTTTGAGAGCAGACACACCCCCACGCCAAAACGACAGCCACAAACAATGCTTGTTAAAAGCTCTAGGTTTATTGCAATGGATAACCTTTATTTACTTTCATTATACTATTAAACAACAAGAGACTATTAATTTCTCCCTCGAAACTACAAGTCAGACCCATAAAGCAAAAGCAGTCGCCTAATTGAGTTCATTTTAATTTCTCTCCAATCGGGGCGAATTACGCAGGTGATAAATCAGTGGGACAGGCCTCACCTCCAGAAGAGGCCCTAATTTGCAGCTAATTACAAAACTGATTTCTACTGGAAGATCAATACCAAAACGAATTGGAAATGACTTGCAATCACAAAGAGCGTCAGGGAGAGTATTAAAAGTCAGCGGGAAAAGGGTTGGACTAAAAAAGGGGGCCAGTAACAGTCCAGAAAAATCAGCTTTAATTTAATGCAATATTAATCAGAGCACTTTCCCTTTCATGGGTGCCTCGTGTTTTTTCTCAACCAGTGGAAAATGTGGCCCTATTAGCCAGTGTCTGGGTTCTGTAGTGAGGCATTAAAATCCCATTCTGGAGATGCAAAACTCAATGGATTCACCCCTCCCACACTTCTGCTAGCCATTTGGTCATCCTTTTCAGATGCGTCTTTTCAGTTTCCCCCTCCTGCCCTTTATCTGCATGAGAAAACGTCTGTTTGGCGTCTGAAGCCTCTGAGAATAGAGGAAAACATCCGACATTGTGCCAGTGAACAGTTGTAGCAGACAATTAGAGTTTATCGGCGATAGTGGCAGACAAGAGTGGGGTCACAGGCGTTCCCCCCTGTGGGATCGCGGCCCACTGAGCTACTCAGGCTCTCGCTGGGCCACGGACAAACATTGTCAACATTTAGACTCCGGATGTCTCATCTCATTAAAAACACTGCTAACATCTGTCTTGTTTTTTTCTTTCTTTCTTTCTGTTAGGCAGACTTACAATCACATCTTATTATTCCTAATAAACAGACATTTTCTTTGAAGAAACGACTAAACGCTTCAAATACATTTGTAACACAAATCATGGAGATAATATTGAAAAATCTAAGTAATAATAGACATGTATCCAGATAAAAGATGATCTTGTTGGCACATAAAAGATAAATAAAAAGGGAAATAAAACAGAATTACGAAATTGGAGGATGCTACACATCCGTATCAACTTCAGTGTCATGGACTTGGTCATCTAATCCTACATCAGCTGCGTGTGTTTCATATTGCTAACACAGGGGAAATGCTTAGTGTGCGCCTGTGAAATAGGTGGACTGGCCCCTTTAAAAAAAATAAAAATAAAAAAGCCTCAAAATCCTCCACAATTCCAACATAAGACATCAAGAAAACGTGTTAACGTGATTCTATTCAGACATAAAGGGCAATGAAATTTTAAGGTGGTCTAAACTCTAAATTAGTTGCAAAAAATAAAATAAAAAGGTGAATGGTGTCACTCAAACAGGGGCCACATGGTGTGCCGGTAACAAAGCAGAACTGCTTTCTCCCTTGGCTGGTCAGGGGTAAGACTGCAGTCAGGCACAAAGGGCCAGCTGACGCCTTGGCTTTTCATTCATCTCAAAATCCCACTTCCTCCCAGACAATACAAAAATACATTCATGATATGCTTGAACTGCCATCACACACACACAATGCTCTCATACAAATTTATACTGGCACTGGCCTGTGTGGAGCACTTAATGGAGTAGGAGAAGGGAGGACTTGCATCTAGGTATTGTTTGGTTGTGTAATGATTCAACTGTCCTTTTCCCAGGCTAATGAGTACGCACTCCCTGCCCTGAATTCCAGCCTGGACGAAGTCAAGCCCAGTTTATCCTCTAGCACCAACCCAGACCTGGGCCCCAGCGTGTCACAAAGCTACCCTGTAGGTAAGATCAAGTGCCATACAGAACGTCTCTATGCCGCCACGCCACAGCTTCAGCTGAGGGTTTTTTCCTTTTGTACGATGTAAAATGAAACCGGTACGAAGCATTCTTGTGCAATTGACAAAGACAAAGAAATGTGTGAAAAATAAAAGCAAAACCAAAACTTTAAGTGTGAAGGCTGTTTTAATACCATTTCACTCTGAGCTGAAAAGGTGGTATAACCATGCTGCGATGAAAGCTGAGCAGCTGTCTGGTGTTTTGCTGAGCTAGCCGATCAGGAAGCAGGTAACAGTTAAGTCACTGCTGGACAAGGACCTCTAAGTGTCAGTAGATCAGATTCATCAGAACAAGGTCTCCCAAACAAAAAGAAAAAAAGGCCACCGTGCAGGAGTGACTGCTCGTTGGCTGCCTGCCGCTGTGATTTGTGTCTTTGTGTGTCTCAAAGTAATGTGCCTCCGTAAATACGGTCTGGCATTTCTGCCGCCTAACACCATGATCATTTATTTCACCCCCCACCACCAGCACCAGCACTCTGCCCCCCCTCCCCATCGTTGTCTCCTCTCCTTGTCACAGTTAATGACCGCCTGGCTAATTGAAATATTGTTTCGCTGTTGCCGTGTTATTACCGAGAAGAAGGTTAAGTTTACTGAAAGTTTACGATGACTGTCAGCGGCTTGAGATTAATATACAGATCTTTTATTAAAATTCATATAATTATGCAGCAGTCATCAAAAGTCATGTGTGGGGGAGGAAAGGGTGATTGAAAAATCGCAGCCACCCCACCCAATCCAAATGATGGCCGAGTACTCTTATGAGAAAAGAGAGGGCCCTTTTCTCATTAATATGTGGGAGGTAGCGTTCCCCTGCTGTGAAGAAATGTGTGTGTGTTTGTCCTTTGTGCACTGATGCCCCCCCACCCCACCCCCGTGAAAGCGAGCCTGGTTCCTGCAGGTGGCTTTGTTTGCACCTGGGATATTTCAGATGGTCTCGGCAGCGAGTGTCTCCTTACTGCATTACAGCTACAAAGGAAGATGTAGAAGAAGAAAGACGGGGTTGTATGTGTGCCTTGGTGTCGCAGTGGTTGCGTGCATATAAAAAGACACATTACCTCCCTGTTGTGTCCGTAAGTTTATTTTGTGCCCCTTCTTTTGGGTGATGTGACTAAAAGCACGGAAGCTAAGCCGTCAGAGGTCAAACTAATGAACAAACATTGCTCTCACTTCCACTTTGTAATTAGTATTTGGTTAGGGGTTTGTCTGCTTGGTTTTCCCTCAGTGCTTTGGTGGATAATAGGTGATATTCAGGTGTGTGGTCTCACTAATGGCTGAGTATTACATTTTACTTACCAGCGATAAGCCTACCGGAGGAATTTTAAGCCATGCAAAATGTAATGTGCAGTATTTAGGCTACGGTCCAATTTCAAATTAATTGCGCCTTGACGGGGGACAGAACTGGAGATTACGTTCATCCTTAAAATGTTTTGAACACCAATTAAAGTGCCTGCAGTTATTGATCTTGTTGATGTTTACGCCCTGGAATTTGCATAATCTATTAAAAATGAAAGATTCATGAGGAGCCCGAGATTGGGATCCTCAGTGAACTGAAAGAGTGCAGAGATAGAAATCTTTTGTGTCCTCTGCTTATCCTATTAAGGCTGAAAAGTACCTGCAAAGCAGGCTCAAATAAGAAAGGGATTTAAGGGCATTGTGCACATCATCAAAATTCAGAAGCCCCTTCCATTAAAACCGTTTTCCCCTCCATCTCTCCTCCACATTAATGTGGTATTACCTGCTAAATAGTCCCACTTACCCCATAAAAACACCAAAGGGTTCCATGAATGTGTGGATTGGACAATCGCGTATTGTGAGGTAATTTCTATTGTTGATATGGGAAGTCATTTCTTTGATGAATTCCTTCAGCGAGATGGATTTCATCTCTGCGAAGATGTTCATTCAAACTGCTTGAGCGGGCGTGAGCCTTGGGTAAGTTTATAAATGGCGGCAGCAGGGGCTCCGAACTTTTTGTGGAGTTTGAGAAATAAATGGGGAGATGCCTTTGATACTGCCGATTCTCCCCGATTTCTATAGAGATCCCCTTTATTTCCTGAAATTAGTCAGAGCCCACCTGTTTCATTGATGAGGTCACGGAGTGGATTCCCTTGAGCATTCAGTGGGAGTTTTACGCTCCTCCACACGTTGCATACTGAGGACATATTCCCCGCTGGGCCTGTTAATAGAGGCCTCTGAAGGCTTTAAAGCCCCCTGTGTCAATGACACTTCTCGTCCTCATGCAGCTGCTTCTGCCAAAGCCTCTCCGTTAATACTCCAAACAAACATTTGTCCAGGAAATACAACTATCCTCACTTCACATTCAATTAAGTTAATGGATTGAGTGCTCTCCGAGCGACAAACACAAAAGGTATCGAGACCTGCCATGCAGAGAACACTGAGCAGCGAGCAACGCTCAGACACCGAACCGACTGTCAGCGACGTGTGGCCTCATGACAAAACGCTTGTCGATTCTCCCACGGGGACAAGTTCCAGCGCTGAAATTAATGCTTATTTCGTCTTCACAAAAGCAAACTAACCTTTGAGCACACATTTGATAATGAATGACTTTCAGCCGGTGTTTGGGGAATTAAAGCAATTTGGCTCCCCAAACATTCTTTACTTAGTTGTAATTAATTAGGGTGCAGAGATTTTTGGGGCTTGTGATAAATTGGCCCATTTTGCATACAGCCTAGAAAATGGAGGTCAAAGATTTTGGGTTGTTGTTGTTGTAGCAAACATGAAGGTGTCCCTGTCATGCTAAATTTAATACTCTTGCAAGCAAAGGAGTCAATCGTGCCAAACAGAGAGAAGGTCACCCGGGTTGTTTGTTTTCTCTTTTGAGAAAATGTTAATGTAAAAAGCTCTGCGGTGTGTTTGCTGCCATATTATAGTTGATCGAAATCAAAGCGGGAAAATCACTCTGGTTTATAATAATCAGTGCCAGTTGTATTCCATAAGTGCTATTGTCTCCCTTCAGTAGTTTTTTATCAAAAATCTGCAAAAGCGCATCGGAAACAATGGAAGAATCCAATGTTTCACACACCGATCAAGCAAGGAATTCTGTATTCCCAGCTCAGCAGCAACAGCTACAAGCCACTTCTCAAATTAAGGCAGAAATCAACAAGCTTTTGTAACAGCAACCCCCCCCCCACAAAAAAAAAAAATCTTTGCATTGATTTTCGCAGAGGGAAGAAAAAGAGGGCAAAGGAAAATAAATAGCTTGATTTGCTGGCATTCAATCTAAGGGGACTGTCAGAGGAAGAAGACAATATAGAGGAGTCCATCCTTTAATGAGAATCTGGACACATCTCTGTTGTAAAAACAACAAAGGCTAGGAAGCAGCTAATGAGGCTATCATCGCTGCACAGAGAGTTCTCCCAACCGGCGCCTCACTGAAAAAAGGCTTTAAAAGGGACATAAAGCAACAGTCACAGAGCCGCAGGCGGTCATTGCCAACGGCGTCCTGGAATACAGGAGCCAGTAGAGGTGCTGATTATTATTACCATCATCATCAGAGTCAATCTGCGATGAAACAAATACAGACGTTGACGGCATCAAACTCTTGGCAGAGCTGGCCTGTTGAAATTAATTTTACTAAAAATATTCTCAAAAGTAACATCTAGCACCTTGTCAAGGAGGATCGAAGGGTTAAGTGAGGAGTACTCCTAATACCCAGTGCTGGTATTGATCAGGTCCCGGCTCAAAGTAAATGACCCAAATACCATTTCTTATTCCTTCACTGCTGTTACAACATTGACAAAAAATAGAGATGTATGAAAATTCAAGAAAGGAGAATAAGAATAAGCTGGACTGAGTATATGGTTAAGAAAAAAAAAAAACACTGTTACAGCATCACGAGTGATATCAGATCTAGGAAAGGGACATACAGACGGTAAATGGGAAGAAGTCGACTTGTATCATGAAGAGATTGAAATATTTCCTTTTTTATAACGTGGCTGTACACCACCATCATTTCACCACACACACACACAAACTCACACAATGGCGGACCCCCCACCTACAGTACTCCCACGGCTCCCTTTGACTTATGTGCACTGGCTTGTGGCTAACTAATTCTTATTATAAATGAAAGTCCAGCATGACCTCACTCTTCTCTGTAAAGAGCTTTAGGTCGGCATGAGTGTGAGCAGTTTAACCAGCGGACACGTCTTACCAGCTCGCAGATTAAACAGCTGAGGTTGGCAAATAATAAAAAACAAGACTGAAACAGTTCCTTTTTCATGGATATACACTCCAATGGAAATTCACCGAGTGAATTTACTGCAGTGTGTCCCCACCTCATTTCTATACCCTTTAATTTGTTTTCATGATGATGTACGACTTCATTTCAGTCCACAATTGTTTGTATTCAGTTATTGTACATAAACTATATATTCTCCATGAGAATGATTTTTCTTTAAACTGTAACCTGCTTTTTAACAGATGACTAAATCATTCGAAATTTGCAGTTTATAAGGAGAGTAAAAAGTACTAGCATGTCCATTTATTCACCCTCAATTGAACATGCAAGTTTTGCGTGTTGGTACTGTGGTTTACTATCTTATCTGAAGTTGTCCCGTGTTCTATGAGAGTCGAACGTCGATGCTCCGAAGCGCAAAAACGCGTTGTTTGGTGGTTTTCTGCTACATTTCGTCAACTCGTTCCTCATTAAAGTTCCTTTGGAGATGACGCTCCCTTTGAGGCCAAATGGCCCTCACAGCTACAATATAGCAGGGGCTTCTTCTACAATGGCCCCTGCGCAGATTGGGGTTACGTGCCGCTGTCCAAACATCCCTGTGGCCAGCGAGGACAACCCAGCCGTCACTCCCAATTACAGAGCTGAATATCTGCTGCCCGAAGAGTGGCAGTCTGAAGAGGGGCCAGGGTGATCGCAGCAGAATAGAGAGGAGGCTTGTTGATTCAGCAAATGGTTTCATGTTAAGACAACTTGTAATGACGAAGCGTACAGTTGAGTTTCCACAAAGCAGCACCTGTTATCTTGTCTCTGGCACACAGAGTGTTTGAAGCCGCAGACTTAAAATGACACAGCAGTTCTCGAGTAGAGCTTATAAACCAAAGCGAGAGTTGAGTTTTGCGCCTCAGTGACTTGTGGTGTAAGAAGAATGGGGAATTTTGCCGACGTAATGGGGCGGAGGTTATTTGCATCTTATCTGTCAAAGAAGAAACAGGATGTTTTAAATGAATTTTAAGAAGATTCGACATTGACCAGCTGAAATTTAAACATTACACAACTGATGACGTGTGGTTGTTTGATTGTTTTGTCTCTACAGGTCGGGATATGGCCAACACAACCTTACCGGGGTATCCCCCTCACGTCCCCCCCACAGGCCAGGGTAGCTACCCAACTTCCACGCTCGCTGGAATGGTTCCTGGTAAGTGAGAGCCGATGTCATATCATCATTAGTGTTTGTTTAGCAAGGGGTGTCGTCCTCAAAACCAACAGGTGGAGAAGCCGTGGACGCAGAGCGAGGACACTTTAGCGACAAATTACGCAGAGCAGGGATGAGTATTGACCTGCAGAGTAAGAGGCCTGCACATCCTGATATTACCATTATGTGTATTATTGGATTAGACAGGCTGAATAAGTGATCAGAGACAGGTGAGAGGACAGTCTCTCTCCCTTCCCACTTTCCTCTCAGCCCTTATTGGCTCATTATCTCGCTGCACTGCCCGTCAATAAACAGCACTGCCAGCCCTCCCCGGGCCTCCGCAGTCCACAGCACATCCCTTTCTCCTCCTCTATTTAACCTGCAGTTCAGGTTCACAGCAAGCAGGTTTAGGGTCAAAAGGCACAAGGATGGGAACTTGATATATATTCAAATCACTGTCTCTCAAAGGGGACTAGGCCAGCATACATTTTCAGTAAGAACATGGGAAGTGTTTTTGGTTGTCATTTATTTTAGCGCACCTACAAGAATAAACAGCATCTGCCTTGCTGTTGCATGTTGGGCAAATGGATTATTTTTCATCCCCCACCTCATGAGAGCAGTTTTAACATGTTGTAAAATCAAACTGAACCGTTCCTGTTAAATAGGACATATGGCGTGCGAGTGATGTGTGAGTGCTTTCCAGCTCTTTACGCTGCTGTTGCTTTCAATTATTATTTAAATTTGTTTGACACATGTCAGTTCATCATCCCCCACTGAAAAGGATATGTGGTGGCTCGTCATGGAGTCCACATTTACTTTAAGGGGGTTGACAGATAAAACTGTTGATGTGGGTGGAACAGATTGACGTCAAACATGCTTTTACTTTTCAAAAAAAAACAAAAACAAACAATGACTACCTTAATCCCATGGCTTGTGGGTTTGTGTAATAACCCATTCCTCCTACACACCAGCACCAGGATTTAGTGACAGACACAAAACACTGTTTAAAGCAAAGACATTTCTCACCAGCCTCACGTAAAACCTCGCCTTTACCGTCTCATAAAGGAAAGAAAGGTGTTGAACGAACAGCAGCGCTCGCTGACGTATTCCAGGTTACTTCCTGTGCAATGAATTCTGTTGCACCAAACGCTAGGTTCAGATTACCAAATCCATCGAGCGTAAGCAGGGCTGCGTGATTTATTGTGGCGTATCAGAGATGTATGCATGAAATAGTTTATTACCACTTGGTATTTATTAAACTGGTCTGGAATCTGCTGGAGGAGGAAGAAGAATGGCGTGATATCCATAAATGGGACGGGGAAAGCCGCCTTCAGTGTCACATCCTGTATTGTTCATTGTTGCATAACTTAAGTGAAATGAAAAAGAAATAAATTACTTGCTTGACTGGTCACACATCGATGACTATCATTTCTCCCCCTCACATTCCATCCTGTTTTGAATTATGAGAAATGACTGCATGTGAACGGGTAATGGTTTGACGCATTGAAATGCTAATTAATTGATTGTTTTGTTTTGCAGGGAGCGAGTTTTCGGGGAACCCCTACACTCATCCACAGTACACAACCTACAATGAAGCCTGGCGATTCAGCAACCCAGCGTTACTAAGTGAGTACTGAGTGAAAGACGGGAAAGAGTGATTCACTGAACCCTCCCCCCAGCACAGCTTCAATCACAGCCAGCGAGTCTCCCGACCTTTGTTTCCCTGCGCCAGAGAAATGAGCATTTTGCACAGAATTACTCCACATCTCCACAGTTTTGGAGATTAGCTATTCACAGGAGAAACATCCTCACCCAACTAAAGTTGCCCGAGACAGTGTGAGTGTAGTTAAACATTGTGTATTTACGGTTACAACACAGAAAGATGGATACACATCACAGGGGAAGAGCAGCTGCTGAGGACCAGGATTTAAGACATTGTAGGGGAATGAAAAATCATCACGTTGGACCGTGCAGTCCGTCGCCTCTGTCAGCAGAATTATAAAGTAGATCAGAATCAGAACCCTCCAAGAGATCTGTCAGAGTACCGAGACAATGTCTCAAATCTGATGGGGTTTAGTATGATACCTGAAACCATAAGGAAAAAAAATTCTATTAGGATCAACCCATTGTCTGTAGATCTTACTCAACCTAAGTATGAGACTAAATGTGGATTGTATTGTGCCCTTAGAATTAAATTAAGTTTTCTGTGAGCCTAAAAACTGAAAACTGAACAGCACACAACGTATATAATATACAGACAGACACACACGCACACAGATTAATTACTAGGCAATAACTCTGGTGAACGAAAGTAAAAACTTTATTTGTTGTTTCAAATGGCTCGTTCTTCTGTTAACTTTCAGGTTCCCCTTATTATTATAGTGCCGCATCAAGAGGCTCCGCCCCTCCCACTGCTGCCACTGCCTATGACCGTCACTAGTTACCATGGAAACCAAATCAACCTGCAGGACCATGGACTCAGCCTCCATATTGCCCCAGTGTGAGCAGCATGGTCCACTGGACACTGAGCAACTGCGCTTGAAACGTTCCCAGCTCGCCACTGAGACACATTTTTGGGGGATTCCAGATAACTTCTTCCCTTCCTTTTTTGGACATTTCAAAGCCAAAAAAAATTTCTCCAAGATATCGTCAGAGAGACTGAAAGATGCAAAAGACGTGACAACCTGTGGGGGGAGCTTCTGTGATTGTGGGAGGGGGGAAAAAAGGACTAAAAAAAAGCAAGACTGACATGCAGAAAAAATATCCAGATTTTATTTTTCCTGGTGTAGAATTGTCACGGTTTCATGCCCTCATGGATCTATACTGTACATTCCTTGTTTCAACAGCTCTCAGCTGGGACTGTCCAGAGCTTAAAATGTAGCAACAGCCCTTTTTTTTCCCCCCTGTTCCTCCATTCATCTACCACTTGATTCAAATGGGGACGTGGCGAGACCGGGGGAGATTAGCAGCAGCACATGGCAGGCTAACGGTTTTTAATCCATCGCAACAGTCACCCAGCAAACATCCAGCATGACTAAATCAACTGATGCCATGAGAAGATTAGGACATTACTCTCTGTGATACACAATCAAGATGTAAAAATGAAAATGAGATGAAGAAAAAAAGAAAAAACATCAGTCTGAAAATAGCGGGAGCCACGGCAGTATATCACCGTGGTCCACTATTTGGAAGAGTTCAAGAAACTAGTAAATATATTCTTAAAATACTTTTTTATTTCATTTTTATAATTTGTAATGACTAAACTGCAGACTGCTTGGCTAGTGTTTTGCTATTTCTTATTTGTCAGGATTCAAGAGGTCATCAGGCAAAACCCTATTTGTGTGTGTTTTTGTCTTTTCTGTTGTCGTTGTTGTTGTTGTTGTTTAATTACTTTTTGCACTATTTTGGAGGTTTGCAACACTGGAGCGTTATTATGCAGAAAATGATTATGCATATTTGCTTTACAGCAATTCATGAAACTGGCTGTAAGTCTAATACGTTTTAGTCCGAGAAGGCACTTACAGTTTCACATGTCGTGCAGAGGTCATTGTTGTTCAAGGTCCATCATGTCACCGCCTTGACATGCACTACAATACTACTGTATGTTCTCACAGCTCACGATTTTTTTTTTTTTTTTTTTTTAAATTTAAGTTGATTAAGTCTTTGGCATTCAATCACAGAAACAAATTTACTTCCATTGGTCGTTTCTGATTGCTTCAATAACAAAACAAACAAAAAAAAGGGCGATAATTTCAGCTA
>JBBMJM010000017.1:339947-354793 GCA_037832705.1 Centriscus cristatus | reverse complement strand
CCCCCCCCCCCCCCCCCCCCCCCCCCCCCCCCCCCCCCCCCCCCCCCCCCCCCCCCCCCCCCCCCCCCCCCAACACTTCTGAGAGACAAACCTCATTTAACCTTCAGCGGTAAATAATGACCCTTGTGGCTGTTGTGTGATCCGTGATGGAATTAAAGCCTAATGCAAATCAACGGGACTTAATGAATGAATGAGTCAGGTCCCGCATTACAGGCGCTTGTGGGCCGGGGCGACCTGACTGGCCAGTAATGGGGATATCCTCCAATCCTCCAAAGCAGAAACAAGTGTTCGCTAATCAGCGGGATCTGTCAAGACTGGCGTGTTTGTTTGCAACCGGATGGCGCTGGGAAATATTCACAAAGCAACACTTCTATTCCTATAAGTAGAGGAGGGAATAAGAGTAGAAGAAACAAGGGCAGAATCATCAACCCACCCACCCCCATAACCCCAGCTTCCTTCTGCAGCTCCCCTCACCTTCGCCTCCCCTACACCACCACCACCACCACCACACTCCCAACACCCCAGTCACTGTCAGGCCAAACACATGATGAATTGCCCTGTCAACAGAATTCATTCAGGGACCAATTAATTCAGCAGAAATGAACTAGAGCCATCAGTCGCTGAAAAACTCGGAGCAGAGAGAGCAAAGTAGCTCTCTTTGGAAGAAAGAGAGACAGTGTGTGTGAGGGAGAGAGAATGAGGAAGAAGGTGCCAAGGGAGTACAGTGGAAGTTAGCCTGACAGGAATTGGTCATTTAATGCTTTAGCGCACTGGAGACAGCCCCTGTCATAGAAGAAGCCATGACAGGACTCCCCTGGTACTTTATTTATTAATTATCCAGAGCAGCAAGGGCATTTAACTGTCTCACTCCAGGCCTGTCAACTCGACTTCTTGTCATATCATTGACAAACACGGGTCCTTTGCAAACAAATCCCAATCAAACCGGGAGAAAATGTAATGATTCATCGAAAGACAAATATTATAGATCTTTACTTCTGTCTGTTCTGGACAAAGCAGGGAAATGATGATGACTTGATGTGAGACATGCTCCTCCAATCAAAACACATGATCGTCAACGAGGGAAGCAGTATGTGGCCTTGTGTGATGTCAGATGATCAGCTGTCGGCCGTGAAAGGGGCTTCCAACGAGGCAGGTCGCTCTCACGACCTTTTTGACAAGAAACACGTTTGGCAGAACCCACGCCTGGCACGAAACACAACTCTTTCTCTGATGAGGAAATCTTCCAAACAAATTAAACATATCAATCATTCTTGTCAATGTGGACGGTGATCAAGTTGCGGAATACTTCAAATTTTCGGTTATCAGGGATGTCTCAGTTCAGACTGTTGTTACTGTTACTGTGCTAGCCTTTTTTTATGTAACATTGTCATTTTTGGTCTGAGTTACCCATTGAATTGCTGATTTGCCATTTGATGAGATGGATCCGCTGGACGGTAGTGGTTCAGACCAACCGGCGCTTTGGTGTGACGATGAGTCTTGAAAGTGATTGGCGAACATGTAACAATGGCGGCTCCCAAACATGCTAGTATGCATACATGAGTGCATTCACATGAAAACATAACTCAGTGAACATATGAATTACTAGCCCTAGAGGAAGCTGCAGGACGTCCGTAAACCAGCAATGCAATGGGAGATTAAAAAAAAAAACTTGGATTCCTCCAAAAGGTGCAACTATTCGTCCAGTGGATACGCTCCTGTTTACGCTGCTGGAAACTACAGTCCGAGGCTGACGTAACTGAGTCAAAGGTTTGATCTTTCCCATTGTGCTGTGTTGATCAGGTGGTAAATATTTGATGAAAGCTTTTCTTTAGCGCACTATGCTTCTCTGTAACAGGAGGATGAAGCAGCGGCAGCTGGGAAGCTGCTCATACCGTCAGGTGTCCCTTACCAAGCTCACGCAACAACCCCATAAAACGTGATGTTATGAAACAAGGAATAAACAGAAATGTCACGAGGGAATTCTCAGAGATGTCGTATCTGACCCCAATTATCATCACAGTCACAAACAACTTGGAACGACGGGATCGTCCAAGGAGGCTTCAATCCCACTGACACGGCCACCGCAAACCAAAGTGAGAACTTACTCCATCGCCTGTATGTTTGAAACCAAAGCGCTGAATTGAAAAAGGAAGGCCGGAAATAAGAAGATGTGCTGTGGAATATAATTAATGAAATGAGACTAATTAGGAACATGAGAGCAGGTGCCAGGCTACGGGCTGACAGAACAGACAGCCAGACAACAGGAAGGGGAAAAAAAACTATGTGTAAGGGGTGTAACATGACAAGAGGAGGGACAAAGCAACTTTCTGTATTTTGTCACATGAAACCCCTGAGGAATATACGTGACAGAAACCGTAGACCCATACGCCATGGGGGTCTCTCCCTTTGTTTAAGACAGATTTTCATTTTGACAATTTAAGGCTGATGCAAGCAAGAGATTTTCCTCCTCATTATTTCTGTGCATGTTTTGTGTGTGTGTGCGTGTGTGTGTGTGTGTGTGTGTGTGTGTGTGCATGGGGGGGCCGGGGGGCAGCCCATGGACTGAGCATGAACATGTGCAGTATAGCACACACACACAGACACACACACACTGTGTCTCAAATTGCGTACTTCCATAGTTGAGTGTTTTGTGAACGCAAATGTGTGCACACTGAATGAGAATGCAAAAACGTAGTGTACGACAAGCACACAACGTGCATGTAGGACACTTGATGGACCCTTTCCATCCTCAACGGCCGCCATCTCAGTGACACTTTTCACGAGTCGGACAACAGCGACACCAGGGGCACCACAGGGGATAACGCCTACCGATGCAATCCCGGCAAAAGCTAACGTTAAGACTGCTAGCTAGTAAACCGCGGCACATTTTCACGCACTGACATTGTGTACATTTGTGTGCCATAAATTTGCATCTTCACTGTAGACAGTTTGTGGATTAAGATGTGAGGTCCAATGCCTTGATGTGTTGTATATATAATAAACACACGTATCGGCAGCACGTTTCATTTTCACGTTATTTCCGTTAAGTGTGCAACGGCACTGCTGGATTTGAGACAGTACTACCCTGTTGAAATTTAAGACACGATAAACCTTTAGTACTCTCACAGTGGTGAAATCTGCACACTTTGCAAGTAAGTACATACTGTGCATAGTGCACTACAGAAGTGTACCACCACCACCACCACCACCCCCACACACACACCACAGAGATGCTACACATTGAAAAATACTGCAGACATAAATGCAGAACACAGGTCTGACTCTGCATCTTCTAGCAAAAAAATTGAACCCATTGTCCCACTAAGAGTGATAAATCAGTCCCGTCTGATCAAATTCCTACAGCTACATGACTAATTTCACATCAGTGAATTAGGGGAAGCATTAGCTTGAAGAAAAACGGTATTCCTGCAACAAAATGCACCTCTCACCTACTTTTCCTTTCACACTGAAGGTGATGAGGAAGGAAAGTCCAGCATGTGCAGCCAGAGATGCTCAGAAGGGGCATCAGCCTATTTTATCACAATTTGCTCACTAACCAGTTACAAATGTGGCATGTGATGATAATAATGAGGTTTGATGTCACTTAGCCTTTGGGCTGTGTGTGTGGAATAGCAAAGCAGGATGTCAGAGAGGTGCAGGTCCTCCACTCCGGCACGGAGAGGCCTCCTGCACGCGGGGTGACAGACACCTCGGTTAGAGGGAGAGCCGCCTCTCTAACAGCATTATAAATTACTGTAGATCCTATTTGTGTCAGTGGAGGCAAGTGAGGGGAAAATTCAACATCAGCCTATTTATTCATTTACTTATTCCCTGGCTCCGTCAGGCTGCAGGAGAAGAGAGGAGAGGAGAGAACAGGAGCGCTGCTCTGCTCTGCAGTGCCACAGAGAACAAATTTGGAATGTTCACAGCGACACATGGCAGGTTTATTTCAGGTATGCCGCTCATATCAGAGTTAGTCGGACCAGAAAAGGCTTTACGGGGGGGGGGGCAATCTGTCCTATACAGAAACAATGAATTCATAAAAATAACTAAATAAATACAGTAGCACACATAAACTCGAATCTTTTTACTATTGAGTTGATTATATTCTGTTTTTTTCTGTTGTCGTATTTTTACAAAAAGCCAACTGACAAAGAACCCCCCAAAAACTGACACAATAGATTTTCGGAGGACAGTTAAGACTAGTAGGACAGCACACAAAAAACAGAATTAAAACATAAGAACTCAAGGGTCTATTACCATAAATCAGCACACATGCACGTTGTAACGCTTCTGGGAGCACTGTGGTAAATGAAAGTCAGCTTCACCTGGTGGAACCCTCAAAAAACAAGAATGGTCTTTCTTTGCGCAATCAATAACAAGTGACAGAGAATAGATTCAGGGGGAGAAAGTCATTTCCTAGCTAACAACGCCACAAGTGATTTAAGGCAAGAAAGTGGCCGCAGCTCGATATGTTTTAGCGTGCACCTGTTAATTCAGAAAAAAAAATACCAACTAAACAAAAAGATGCTAATACTGAAGATGAGATTTTCCTTTAATTATCAGGGAGATGGCTCAGACTGTGCATCATCATTAGTTTGACTAAATAGCGATGGTCAGTGACTCAAGTGGTGGTAAATGGCACAATTAGCAGGCTGAGCAGGGAGCGGTATATTCAATTTGAAAGCCTTCTTTCTTAATCCATCTCCTGTGATCATGGGAAATGCTGAGCTAGGGGGCTTTCACGCTCGCCGACATTAATCAGGTTAATTCTAAGTAAAATGTCAACATTGTAATCAAAAACCAGCACACTCCAGCAAAACATAACTGTCTATGCACTCCAAATGTAAATGCTGTCTTCTGCACATGATGCTCAGACTCCCCCGTTGAACAAACGGGCCACCTTTCCTGTTCAGCTGGGCATATTTGAGCAGCGGAGATTAGTTTGAAACCTACATAGCAACCGACGACGATGAATAGCTTAAGTAGAGACACCAGGGAGGTGTTGACATGCTTCCTTAACATGAATCTGTTGTTCCTTATTCTACTTCTCCCTGCGGCCCGGTGCCCCAGTGTTTAATCCCTCAGTGCACTTGCTCCGTAACCCCAGCAGGTGCAGTGGGAATCTATAAACACAGCTGGTGTGTCTCAGCATCAAAGCTCTCTGATCTACCGTCACCTCGCACCTCACCCCACCAAAATCACCAACAAAAAAAAAATCTACCCAGAATACCATGCATAACCCTGATTCATAAGACTGGATGAGTCTTTTTCTATTGTAGTTGCAGGCAAAAGTAGAGTTCACGTCTACCACTTATAAACACTGAGTAATTTCATCAAGTTTTAGAGCAATTTGTACTGGCAGAAAGACATTAGAGAACAAAATAGGAGTAGACATGTTGAGAGAAAAAAAAAGGAAAACTATAAGCAAGATGTGCTGCAATTGTTTGGCAGAGTTTCAGGCACAAAACTGATTAAACTTAAGCATTTGATTGGCTGTATCTAAGAAGGGGGTAAACAATTATCATATATGTATTCATCCCATAAGTGTTCAGCCCATTCTTGCAGTGATTGTCGGGACATACTGTAAATGAAAAGCTATATTGAGAGCAGCTAGCTTATGCTACAGAAGTTAGCTTCTTAGGTTCAACAAGGTGTGGACACTTTAAATTTTATTTCAATAAGTTATCACCTTCTGGATTTTTAGCATAAAGTGGACGCATTTATAGAACTATTAAATCGTGTTCTGTTGCTATGGACAATTGTGTGCATTACGAAATCAAAATAAAAGAATTCTAAATAAAGATAGTGAACGGAAACCACCTGTTTATTTTTTATAATCTCACACCCGGTTTCAATTGGCAGTCACAATTCGATTCAACACCGGCTGAATGTTTCGCTGTATATAAAAATGTGCTCCTATAAGCAAGAAACCATCAGCAAACATAAACAGTCACGTACATTAGCCGATGCTAGCGCTGACTCACCGTGCGGCCTTCGTGCAATTGCTAAGCGACATTAGCTCCGCCTAGCATGGCCAGCTTTGACCTTACCCTCCGTGAGGGCTCTCACAATTTTGTATGTCCATTACGCTTGTGAAAGTCTATCCTTGCATCTCACCCCGACGTTTTAAAATAAAAGCAAACAATGGAAATTAAATTATGCCTGTGTGGTCTGGCGGAAATAGCTGACTTATGTATCACAATTGACAAGACGTTATTCCAAGGTGCAAGTGAATGCATCACCAGGTTACGTAAGACGCATATACGTCAGAGTGAAAACAAACTCCACTGACTTGGTCGGAGTTCCTAATATACAAGTGATCCTCTGTACATTTTCTCTGCATTTGACTGGATTCAAATTAAATATATATACACATATAAATTGTTGAATCATTACAATGAGGATCGTAATACATGCATGTCTTTTGGTCGGCGCCCCCTATCGCCCTCTGGCGGTCAAAAATATCTATCGCTAATACATAAACTGAAAATGCTACTGTTACAATATCATTCTCACATTGAGAATTGTTGAAAGTTTGACCAAGCAGAGAAGAATGAGAATCTATAAAGACAGGGCTTAAAAACAAACAATATGTCTTAGAACCAGAATTTGAACATGGATAAAAAATAGAATCTTAAGAATACGTAAAAAAGACACAGAGGTGTACACACTGCACAGAATAAGAAAATAAATGAACATAAAATAAAATAAAACTAAATAAAGTATAATAAAATTGTGTCACATCCACAGCCTCTTGTCTTTCAGGAGACTTGGTGATTGTGGGTATTGGTTGTCTCACCTGCTCTGATTTACTGTTCTACTTGCCTTTGCATTTTAACTTGTTAAAGTGTCGTAGTCTATACCTGTCCATGAACGTTAGTCCTGATTGCTTAGGAAATTCACTGCTCCCTGCATGTAATGAGAGTGGACAGAGGTTAGAACAGCTCAATAAAAGAGATAACCAGTCTTTGATCCAAACAGCCATGCAGAACATACAGGCAATAGCATTAGAAAATGTACTGTCAGGAATTTTGGATTTTAAATCACACCTGATTAGGCAGCATGGACATGGAGGAAGAGCTTGGTGGACACGCTGACGAGGAACACGCAGACAACTTTCGAGGGAAACAATAAAATGCTGAAACACGCAGACTCAGTTGGCACATGTGAAAATAAAATGCAAGTTCTCCGTGCTCTGGGATTTTATTTCATGCACCTGTCATTCACTTCCGTCACAAGCGCTGCATGCGCGTGAGAACAGCTCTTGCTGATCAAGATCAGTGAACAGTCTCATGTCTGCAGATGTCGGCGGTAGAACACATCCAAAAGTCAGACTGCTGCCGTGAAACATGCATCTCAGAGAGACGTTAGACTTTTTAAGAATAAAAAAGCAGAATAACAAAAGCCTTATGGACATATTTTATGGAAGCCGAAACGCTGAGCATCTATCGGTCGGGCCTGTGGGACGTTAGATGATGGGAATTGTTCTATGGATTCTGTGAGTCCTATGACCATAAATAAACAGCCTTCACCCTCTTTCACAGCTTTTTCAACAAAGAACTGAGTTATCGACATGATACAAGCCCGTCTCCATAGAACATTCAACATTAGCAATGACGGTTGTTTTTGTTTTATTGCTGAGTCGCACATTTCACAGAATTATGGAACATGCAAAAAAAAACACCTTTTGAAAGAAAGATATGATTGTAGGATGTCAGAAATAAAGGATGTGTGTCCTGACGCCCATCTGTGTGTTAAATCGGGATTGCATCTGGACAAATCCTCAAACAAAACTGACTGTAAATGCTGAGGTGGAATATTCATGAGGGGTGAGCAAGGAAACATTTCCATCACCCGAGTATGATACTGCAGCCAGAGCTTCTGGGCGTTCTCAAACACCTAAAGGGGAGTTGGGGGGGTGATTTCCTCATCGTCTGGCTAATGGCGTTTCATTTCTGGTAATCTATAGCCTGGTGTTTTCCAATTTGGAGGGTGGATCCTCACTCTCCACTGTCTATTATGCTCCGGGGCTGTGGAGAGGCCACGTCCACCCCATCTTGTGGCACTTGAATTAAATGGAAGCAACTCGATTGCTGGGAAGAACGAGGCAAAGCGATCAAGCAATTAAGCAATTAAGACATTCCAGTTCTTGGCCAAAGTGCTGGGCAGCCACAGCTCAGGAGAGAATTAATTTGTGTATAATGATAGCCTCTGGTCTTTTTATTCACATTTTAGTTTCCTGGCTCTTTTGTGGGGAAGGGGGGAGGCTCTCTTGGCTTGTCAGAGAGTTGAAAACAAATCTGTGGTTAATAGGTCCACCGTGGACAGAAGAGGTCTGTTAGAGGGTCATTTAGGAATGAATGGGAGGTTCTGGCTGAAGAGGACAGAGAAAAGGGTTTTAGAAACAGATAACAGACGAACTGAAGCTCTTATGCAGGTCGATTCTACCCAGCAGCTTGATTTGATCCCCTCCACTTTGAATCGTACATTTATTTCTTATAATGTGAAGTGGATGTACCTTCGTGCCTGTGGTCCCACGAAATCAATGTCAATTTGATGAATGAAAACGGCAAGAATGGCAAGATTTTATTTTGCTTTAACGTTACGCTAAATATTTTGTGCATTTTCTGAAATATATTTAGTGTGTGCAAGCGTTTCCATGGTAAATATGAGCATAGTTAAGAATAAAAAAGCAAATAAATGCTGATACTTAGATATTGTGCGTTATCTCCATTGACATGCATATCTAGTAAATGAAGGGCTTTTGTAATTTGGGTGAACTGACCCTTTAACTCCGTTCAGTTGCTCATAAACAAATTGTTCTGCACCAGGATGCAACTAAAGTATTGTCGGCAGCAATGGGGCAACAAAGAGGAGTGACAATCATTTCCTAATCACGGGTGTGATGGTGTACAGACACCAAATGTGTGAGAGCAAACAATTTTCTCTCCAGCTGGCCTCTTTATAGATCATGAAAATATACTACTTAGGGAGACATCCCACACACGATGGCAGCCCTGCTGTTCAATGATGGCTTTTGTATTGTAGATAATCTGCTCAGGTCATCAATCATGTTGGGCTTCCACCTCTCTGAGAAAAAAAAAAAAGAAGAAGAAGAAGGTGATGTATTGAATTGGAAGCAGATCTCTATGTAGACTATTAAAAGAGAACTGCCTTTTTCTTAAAACGTATTTTTGTTTGAACCGCGCGTGGGGGGAGAATACTTTACACCAAACACCAAGGGACTCAATAAGGTAGATTGTTCCAGATTCACTGTCAGGCATTTCGGCAGCTAAAGACTCCCTCGTTGGGCTGGAAATGTACAATTGACCCCGTCTGCCTTTTCAAAATGGTGCAACATTATAACCTGAGGGAATGTGTTGTCATCCAAATGAGATAAGTTTATTTTCTGCCATCTAGCATTTGTTCCATCAGGCAGGGAGGCTATAAAAGCTAGAAGGATCAGTGGGGAGTCGAGCTCGACACATGTGGTGCGAATGAGGAGCCCGACGAAAAGGCTTGGCCACCGCCCAAATCTCTGCCTCTGCCTTCTGTGCAGGCACAGCCTTGGAAAGCAGGAGGCCACAATATTGGGGGACAAATTTCCTCCTAATCTGAGCGTGTTGGTCCAGGGCTCTGGTGGGGAGGCTGCTCTCCTGTGCCCTCCCCGCCTGTCCCTCAGATCAGCCCAGTTTACCCTTCACAGTGCCAACACACGGCAAGACGGATGAGATGTCAGCGGGTGGTGGCAGTGGGTGGGGGTTTGTGAGTGTGTGTGTGTGTGGGGGGGGGGGGGGTAGAGCTGTCGGGATCGCAGCCCTTCCGTGGACTGCTCATGTGTGCTCTCAGCAGGCCAGCGCTTTGCCCTGGAGAAACGAGCTGAGTGGAGAGGAGCTGGCACGGGATTTGCCACCAACCTTACAGCCAGCGCTGATCCAACTTTTCCAACTTGAACGCCTGTCACTTATTAGTCTGAGACGAGCGGCTGCTGAAACAAAATTGTAGGTCACTTAAGTTAAGAAAGAATTCAAACACACTGTAATTGTATTTATTGAGTTAGTTAGTTAGTTAGTCATGTGACACAATGCAGTACACGGCAGAAATAAACAATAAAAGGACAGAATAAACAAAATTCGACGCTCTGTATTATGCAATAAGTCACTTTCATCTGCAAAGATCTCACCCAGTCCAGCGAGGACCCTCCCGTTGTCAAGGACTACATTTAGATTAAATGCGGTGCCATAGGCGCAGATGAAGATGGGTCACGTGCGCCGCTGGTGACTGTATCCATCAGCTTCCAGTCATTTTACAGCCGCATGCAAGGCTCCTCGGCGGAGGATTGATCGAGACAGGGGAAGGTGTGGGAGTGATGAAATGTATAGCAGATAATTATTTATGGTAGGTGATGCCATGGATGCTCCTCTGGCACTTTACTGCCAGCAGCTTCTCAAGGAATGAATATTGTTTATATCGCGAGTTTAAAACTTTAAATTGATGGCTTTAAGATTCATTTCTAAAAACACCTTTTTGTGAGTTGTGATTCTGGCTGTTATTGAGGTAGCGTAATGAAAGGATCATCCTGAGACAGAAAAAATGTGATGAATGTTTAAATTGGTTTAGATTTAAGACCGACGTATTAGAAGTGAATTGGAGGAACTTTTATATTTCATCCCTCTTATCCTGCTTGCCGAGCCTGAAAGAGGTGCATTAACCAAAAAATCACATCTGTCAGGAACGTCTTGATATAAGTTGTTTAGTTTGGATATTACCGCTTTTATAGTTTAACTTTACACGACAGACACCTGAGGCATCTATTACTTTCCTTCACTGTCACATATATCATTTTTACACCAGTATGGCATCTTTCCGGCCACTATTTACCCTCTTTTTAGACACCCTCTCTTAAGCCTTCTCCGTGCTGCCATCTTGATCAAATATTTAAGATCCAGGCCTCTCACTACTTTCATGACGAATAAATCTTGAAAAATTTGGTGCAGCCCCAAGGCCTCTCTGATAAAGGTCAAAAATGGTCGACTCTTTGCCGCGGACATGGGTCTCTGATGTTTGGTAGTCCACTAGACTTGTTGGTGACTCCTTGGTTTTCATTTCTGGGGTTCCACAAGTGTCAATTATGGGACCCTTTATATTTACTCTCCATCATCTGATACAATATACAGCCAGGTTTTGAAATCGCACTAAGACAAGCAACCACATTTCACCAGTCCTTGCTGCCCTTCGCTGGTCCCTCGAACCTCCTGGACTGCAGTCTGAGATCCTCTGTCGTGTTGTGCCTGTCGAAAGGTGAACGTGTCTTTCCAGCCCATGAGCCCCCATACGTGGAAAAGACCTTCTCACTTTTATCGGACAGCGTCTTCATTAATTATTATCACAGATCACGACGTCAGTGTGTTGCTGTCTCCTTCTTTCTCTGCCATCCACCTTGTACTGGGTCTGCATGCGAGGCATGGGCGGACTCTGCCAGGAACAATGGCAACAATTAAAAAACAAGGAAGGAACAGAGTTTACAAAACACTGAATGACTTTTAAAAAAAAGAGCGCGACGGTTGAGCATCATGAAAATCATACGTGGAAATGGAAAATCAGCCCATCCCTGATCTGTAAATGTTATCCATGTGTTAACCATGTTACAGTGTGATGTTTTTTATTGTGGTTGTATTAAAATAAAGGCAGGCCATTTCTCAGTCTACATTCTCAAGTCAGCTTACCAGAGCCCATTCTAGGAAATTTTCCAGCTGCAAATCCGCGCTGAGCGCTGTTAAGCACCCGAATGCACCCCGAGCCATTTTCCATTTGCAATAAACCCTGTTTGAAACGGGGCAGAACAACAGGAAAGTTGACTTGTTAACACACAGGGAAGGAGGAGGACATGTATGGTCTCAAATGAGCAGTCTGGGGCATTTCCATGCACTTGGGAGGGGGTTGGATGGGCAGGGGAGGAGGGGGTGTATGATTTCCATAGCAACAGTCAAGTCCCCAGCTGTCATGTTTAGGCTGAGATAGGTGCTGTGAGCATAGGGACCACTTAACCCCAGCCACACTTCAACTTAGGAAGTTAAGATGC
The DNA here is from genome assembly GCA_037832705.1 of Centriscus cristatus. NCBI lineage: Eukaryota > Metazoa > Chordata > Actinopteri > Syngnathiformes > Centriscidae > Centriscus > Centriscus cristatus. Next base: position 342,708 of record JBBMJM010000017.1, on the reverse strand, counting down.
TGCTGAGTGTCTGTGCTGTGCCTCACTTAAAATGCAAACTCTATCCCCCTGGGAAGATAACGAATGCTTTTAAATTAACCTGGGGACACAGGGCCGATGCAAAAAGCCTCCGCAGGAAATAATTAACCATCAATGTTTTTGGATGTCGATGTCGTTACAGGAAAAAAAAAAAAAAAAAAAAACAGGATATTTTTATCCCCGAAATGAAATCTACTTTAGCAAGGATATCAAAATAAAAGCCTTCTTGAGGAAAACTTTTAAGAGATGGTTGTTACATACACCGGTCAGAGTAAAAAAGAAAACTCTTATTATCCACTGTCATTCCCTCCAATTATCAGAAACTGAGAGCCTTTAATGCCCAAAGAAGCCCGAATGGATTGTTATTATCTCTGCAGCATGGACGGTCTGCAGGAGCAAGCCTTTGCTCAGAGAACATTGTGTTATTTCAGTTTAAAGTGAGCTGCTTTGCAGCTTTTCTCACCTGAACCATGAATGGTTAAAAGAAAACACAATTTATGTAATGGCAACATGAGAATAACATACTTGAATGGGGAAATGAGCCATCCTAAAATGTTTTTTTATCCCACTTATGACACAGATGACTATAATATTCATTTTGCAAAGGAGCGCAGCGATTTAAATGGTGTGACTATTCAAAGTTGGAACAAAAGGCTTTCGACATCTAAACAATTGGTTTGAAGAATACATCTACTCCTTTAATACCAAATATAATGGCGTAGAACAGAGGATAGAATAATTAGGGGAAACGTCCGGCCCCTTCCAGACAACTGCGGCTCGTACCGCCACACGTCCCATGGAGCTTCTGAAGAGACCGAGCTCTTCAAACGCTCTTCCACGCCGTAACAGATATTGCTCACGACAGGCCAGACAAAATGTCCCCGCTGTTTTTGCAAGGGAAAATGTGGCATTGTCCCTCCCCGGCGGTCCCCTTCTGGGTGTGAATGGCTATCTAATCAAGCTCTCACTTTCACTGCAGCTGGTTTACAGCGAGCGGCGGGCTGACCTCTGAGGGGCCCGCCTCCCCCTCCCCGTCCTCTGGGACCCTTCAACAAGCTTTAGAGGCCAAATGAGGTGTAAGTCTATTAAAAGGGAGTTTGTGTGTAGATCACGGTCCCTCTGGGGGTGGGAGCCTTTGCCTTGTCATTCAGGTGCGGCTAATTTCCTTCTGCTCCACACGCAGACATGCGGCCTGCCCACGGTCGTCATCACAGTCAGACGAGACCCGCTGCTAGAATTTCAAATGACAAGAGGCAGCAGGTGATTTATTAAAACAGCGGAGTGAAACAAAGACGGCGTCGCTCCAGCGTTGTCGATTACATTCACAAGCGCGGCGCCGTGTTACGTTCAGGATCTGTGATCCGGTTCAAGTCACATGATTTGTGAGAATCTCATAAATATTTGTTCCTCGTTATTGGTACTTATTGAACAGGCAGAAGAAGACTGACAGGGGGGAAAAGGGGTAAAAAAAAACAACCACAGGCTACAAGTGACAGGAATGCAAGAAAATGCAAAGAATCGGTTTCATGTGTGGTGTCGGCAGGCAGAGGCAGCGAGAAATTTCCGGAAAATCACAAAAAAGGAAATGCTAACTCCTTTAGCATTAGCTCACAACCAACCAGACGAGTGGATACATGTTTCTACACTCACCTCTGTTCACACGAAGCTCCACTGTTGCTGGGTGCACCGTATAGGATCGCCTGTCTGGTACGGCCACGGCTCCATCGCTTCGGCAAGTGGTATAAAGACACGGAAACAAACACACTCGATCGGCAAGATGCACACAGATGTGAATCTGATATTTGGCTGAGGAAGACCTTTTCAGAATCAAGCATCGACAGTGTTTGTCAGAAGGGACCAGGGTCAGCGGAGCAGCATTAACCTCTGGGAGGCCATCTCTGCGCAGTGCATTAGTCACACTGGGGAGGAGGAGGGACATCCTGTAATAGATTATTGACTAGCAGGCAGCGGCCTGCGCCGCACCATGTGGTCCGAGCCAGCCACTGACCTCTTCATCACAGATGGAGGAGCCCACCTGCAGGCCAGAGCAAGACTAAAGGACAGAAGCGCACACACATACACACACACACACACACAATATTCCTACAGCTGCATAAGCCTGGTGACTGATGACAAACCCACGTTCGCTGTTTGGTTGGAAGACAGTTAGCAGGACAAGGAACCTGAGGGGTATGAAACCATATTCATTCATAGCCGTAAAATGAGAGTCCCTGGCTCATCAAATTCAAAGTGCTGGGGAAACAACAATTGCTTCCATGAACTTACACTACCTAATTAAAGGCAAGCAATTTCTCTCCAAGAGTCACTCTCAGGATCTTTAATTGAAATCAAAATGAATATTGCTGCAACAGAGAGAGCAGGGTGGAGAGTGGGTGGCAGGGCTGGGGGAGGGGGGAGGTGGGCGGGGTGTTCATTTCCCATTTTCCAGGTCACTCAGTCAACTCACGTGGCTTTTACACTTGATGTATCGATTGCCAGGAATTGGATTTTGATATCAACTTTCGCTGTTTCATGTTTAAATAACGCGCCCGAGCTTTTGAGCCCAACTCCTCCAGAACCCTGGGAACCGTCTGGGTTCGACAAAACACGGAACAAAAGTCAAGCTCAAACGAGTCTGTTGCCAGGATCGTCTGTGCTCTGTTTCCTTTTGGCTCAGACGTGTTTTTGGGTGGTTTTTTTTTTTTTTTTAATTGTTTGATAATTCATCTCCGAGCTCTAATTT
>JBBMJM010000017.1:227597-240529 GCA_037832705.1 Centriscus cristatus | reverse complement strand
CTGCTGCTGCTGCTGCTGCGCGTGGTGCTGGGAGAGATGGTGCATGTGGGAGGGGGTGGGCAGGCTCATCTCAGGCTCAGAGAGGAACGAGTGCAGTTCAGAGGCAGAGTGCTGCGAGTGGTGGGGCTGTGGGGGCTGCGGGGGCTGATGGTGAGACGGGTGCTGCTGCTGCTGCTCCTGCTGCTGTCTGTGGCGATCTCCACTGCCCCCGCTCCTCCCCCTGCTACCTGCTCCCCCCCGTCGGTCCTCCGCAACGGCTGCGTCCGCTCCGGAGCTCTGAGACAGCGAGCGCTCCAGCAGGTCCAGGGACGAGACCACCGAGCTCGGTTTCACCTGGCTCTGCTCGTGATGCGCTGGGGGTCCGTGGTTGTAGTGAGCAGCTGCCACCTCCAAAGCCTGCGACTGCAGCTGCAGCTGCAGCTGCGTTGCCGGAGACTGACCCTGATGTTTACTGGGGCCCAGTCGACTGCCGGCCCCTTCCATGACAGAGTGCTGCTGCTGAGGGTGGGGGTCCATCTTCTGGTGCTGCTGATGTTGAGGGTGGGGGTCCATTTTGGGGTGCTGCTGATGGGGTTGGTGGGAGTCCATCTTGTGAAGCTGCTGGTGCTGCCGGTGGGAGTCCAGCTTGTGGTGTTGGTGCTGTGGGTGGGGGTCCAGCTTGTTGCGGGTGGTGTGGGACAGCACTGACTGCAGCAGATGTGGAGACTGGTGGGACTGATCAGTGGGCGAGTCCATGAGGGAGGTGGCTGGGGGCTGAGACTGGGAGTGCTGCTGCTGCTGCTGCTGCTGCTGGACTTCGGGTGTTTTCCGAGGATATGGGATTTCGGCCCGCTCCTTCTTCTGGAGCTCCATCTGGGAGTGGGGCGGTAGCGAGTGGGAGGACACGTGCTGACTGTGTGAAGAGTGCTGCGGGGCCAGGGAGTGTTGTGTGTACGGGTCACCCCGCCCATAGTGGACCACCGAGCCTAGGTTGTCATGGTGATGAAGGTGGGAGTGGACCTGCTCGGCGCTGCCTCTGCCCCCACTGCTCCTGCTGCTTCCTACGGCTCTCTCGTTCCTCTGCTGCTGCTGCTGCTGCTGATGGTGGTGGTGTTGATGCTGCTGCTTCTTCAGGGACATCTCCAGCTGGTTGTCCAGCCCCGAGATGGGCCCCCCTGTCCCTGCGTTGCCTACTCCAGTGGAGGAGGTGGCGCTGTGGGTGCGTATGACGCTCTGAGGATGATACCGTTCCTCGGGGGACTTCCCCATGTCGTAGCTCAGCCCTTTGCTGGAGTCAGTGGTTGGCGGCGCCGACTGCGGCTGCGGCTGCGGTTGTTGAGATGGTGGTTGTTGGGGGTGGTGATGGGCACCCTGGGGGGCCGGACTGGCTTGGGCCTGCAGCAAGTGCTGGATGAGGAACTCGTCGTCATCGTCGACCTCGTCCTGCGACCTTTGAGACGACACTCCGAGCAGGGACGTGTCCGCCTTTGCTTTGGAGGATGTGGAGTGATAGGACTGAGGCTGCGAGCTGGGGGCTCTGGTGTCGGGATACCCCTGTGGGGAGGACAAAAAGGTGGGGGAGAGAACCGAGGGGATGTATTTATTTGAGCCTCCTGGAGACTGCGTGGGGCACGCCGGCACCGGGGAGTGCAACCCTGGACGGATGATGCCTGAGTTGCCGGACGGGGAGGGGCTAGAGTCTGGAATGTGATAAGACCCACCCCCACTCCCTCCCCCGCCCCTCTCACTGGTCATACTGCTTCCTGCTCCTCCTCCTGAGCCAGAGGTCCCGCTCGCCGTACCACCGCTGCTTCCGCCCCCAGAAGCTCCGCTACCTGATGAACCGCTCGACCTCAACAGGGCCGGGGAATGACCCGGGGCTCCGTATCCTAGCGACGGGCTTCCGGCTCCGCCCAGAGAGGACGGAAGAGATCCGTAAGCAGAGTCACTCCCATAAAGGTCAGTGGAGTACGACGGGCCTCGCCCTCCTAGACCACCGTAGCCCTTCCCCCCGGTACCTGAGCTCAGGTCCTGGGCTTGTGGGGAGCTGAAGCCCCCGTAGGACTGAGGCAAGTGGGAAGTCGGGGGTTGATTGGGGGAATAGGACTGGGTCTGCTGCTGAGGGGGGGTCTGACCTGTGAGAGCAGACGTGGGGGTTTTCACCGGGGGCACCGGGGAGCCATAGCCGGAGAGGCAGGACTTGGGAAGTGACTGGGGGGTGGAGGTAGACGTGGGAGGGGGCTGTTGCTGCTGAGGGGCCGGGGGAGGCGGAGCCGGCTGAGGGGGCGGCTGCTGCCGAGAGGGGGCGGAGCTGGAGCTGGAGGTGGGGATGGAGTTGGAGGGATGGGTCCCAGAGGTGGCAGAAGAGGAGGAGGAGGAGGAGGAGGAGGTGGAGGAAGCAGAGGGGGGCGTGTGAGGAGTTCTGGAGGAGGACCCCGAGCTGGCCGAGGAGTAGCCGCTGCTCGAGCTGCTTTTGGTACTTTTCCCGGCCGAAGAAGACGAGGAAGAGGAAGATGAAGAGTAGGGGGGCTGGATGATTGGCCGATACTGCTCCGTCCGGGTGGGGGCCTTGTGGTCAGACGAGGGGCTCTGGTCCCCCAGCGGGCTGCAGGAGAGTCCAGCATGCCTGTGGTGGGTGGCGATCTGCTGGTACCCCGCCCCCCCACAGCTCAGGTAGTGCTGGAGGGAGTGGGCAGCAGACGACGAGAGCTGCGACTGGGCCGCCGTGGGCCGCTGGTAGTGTTTGATGACACTGTCCTGTCGGGGGACGGCCCGTTCCTGCGAGTTGGACTGGGCCTGGGACTGGGACTGGGCCGAGGAGAAGACGGAGGCGTTGTACAGCTGGGAGGACTGGTCCTGGAGCTGGGACGACAGCAGGTTGAACTGGTGCGACTGCAGGTGCCTGGCAGAAGAAGCCTGTGCTGACGTGGCCCCGGTGGGATCCTGGCTGCCCCTGTAGGCGGCGGCAGCAGCGCCCTGGGACGACAGCAGTCTGTCGAAGCCCAGACTCGACTGGGAAGGAGCCTTGATGTGCAGCAGGGGGTCATGTGGGGAGAGCAAGCCATTGGATGTGGGGCTAAACGTGGGTGTGTCCTGCAGGGAAAGGGACGCAGCGGGGAAAGAGCGGCTGGAAAAGGACGCTGGGTGCTGATAGGCTGAGAGGGCGGAGGAGGAGGGGAAGGAGCCGGAGCCAGGAAGGGCTCCAGAAATGAATAATTCTGGAGGAGCAGGCGTGTGCATCGCTGTTGGGAAGAGGAAGACAGGTGACATTATTCATCCACTCCACACTCAGACACACCTGACTAATGACACCTCATTTCCTGAAAACAACGGAGTCACCGTTAATTCTAAGCCCCTCCCCCTTTGTCATACTGAAGAATCACACTGACAGTCTGTGCAGCCAATGATGGTACATGAGAATAATGCTGTGACAACAATCATGAGTAAATCACCGGGGGCGGGGGGGGCATTAAATGTCAAATTGACAGAGGCCTGTTTGAACGTCGACCCGTGCAGGGGGACAACCCCACCTGTCTGCCACGACGGCGTGCGGAACTGTGAGAGAAGGGAGGAGGCCGAGGGTGGAGCCTGGGGACCCCGTGACTCCAGGGCTGAGATCAGATTCATGACCGAGGCATCGGGGGCAGAGGGGCTGGCGTGATGGAGACCTGTGTCGAAGAGCCCCGACAGACCTTTGGAAAGGAAGGACAGAGACAGACCTGTGAGGAGAGGTCCTGGCTGCAGAAGGTGAACGCACCGACCGTCCAACGTAGAACATGTACGCTATTAGTGACGGGAGTACTGCACTTATTGGCATTAAATCGAAGAAGCACTGTTTGACTGAGACAACCCGGGGGGGGGGGGTGATTGACACGAGCTGCTGGTCGGTGCTACACAGTAATGTTACGACCCTAAAGGGAATTAAAGCGCTGCTGGAGCTACCTTTCCTTCTTCGACAGCATGTTCAGGGTTTGGAAAATCTCTGTCCTCATGCCCCCACGAATGGCAGTTTCCTAAATATAGACGGACGGACGGACAACTCTCAAGCATGATTACGTAGGTATTTATCGAAATTCTCCTTCAGACATCATGCAGAGACAGAGGCATTGGAAACCTGATAGGATGGAACGAGGAGATGTGAAAGACTCATGTGTTTGCTAGTTACAACATCCAGAGTGAAACAAACAGACCTACACTTCACTTCACATGGTCAAAGGTCACATACTGCCTGTGTATCTGAGAATGCTCCTCATCCTCACGTACCTCTGTGGGAACACAATAGAGCGAATGCACCACCCACCCAACGCTGCACAAAATCAGCTGCATTTATCACCAGCTCATTTCCAACCCGGGCGTGATACTCACAAGACCGATCACTGCCGCAGCACCGGGGTGGAACAAGAGCAGACACTAAAGGGGTCCCACTTTAAAACAGCACGAGGAGCTCCTGATGCTACGCGAGCCACAGAGCTACCCGATGTTCCCAGGGATTGGTTGTTTTGTAGCTCATTTAACAGGCTAACAAAGGACAAGAAGAGTTTGTAAAAAGTCCAAAGTAAGTTGTCATTTAAAATGTGTACAACAGCCACAAACAGCCCAATTGAGGTTTCTGTAAAAAATAAATCTATTTCTGTTTTGTTTTCTAATTGTTCTTCACTCAGAGTAAAACAATGGACAACTCGTTTACTTCAGTGAGATTTCAAATGTAGACAACCATTACCATTTCAGTAAGTCTGAGAATGACGACCACAGCCCCCACCATGGTGGGCTTCAACCCCGTGACAATACAGGGACACACACAATCATTTCATTGCTGGGGCCCCTTAGCCCCTTACGCTGGTAACATGGAAGGTATGACATTTATCTCACCCAAACTCCGTCCAGCTGCTCCCCAGGCTCCGCCTTGGCCAGAGCTCCCTGGGTGGTGATTGGTGGCATACCCCTGCAGAGGGTGTGGGGTGGCATAGGCTTGGCGGTGGAGGAGCTCCGACTCAGGGTGGGATGATCTGGAACTCCCATATACAAGACTGAGGGGAGAAAAGGGGGAGCAGGGGAATGTGAAATGGCATTAATGTCAGAGGACACATTGTCTGGCCCTGAAAAAACTTACCGCGGGACCATGATGGTCTTTAACAAACAAAATCTCTTAGCTATTTTAGTTTAGTGTTACACATCCGTCAACTCACAGCAAGTAATGCATGAATTGAATTGAATTAACTCTTGAAATGATAACTGGTGCATACAATATATGATACGAAATGACAATTATACTCAGGTTTTAATGCGATTAAAATCCATCGATCTATTAAAATGATCATGTCAATCATTATAGATACAATAGTTATGTGCAGCAACTGAACTAGACGTTATTAAAAAAAATAAACATGACGAAATCTTCATCAATCAAGGATGACGGTTTCAGGAGTGTGCATCAGGAGAAAAGATTCGCTTGTAATGTGCTTCAGACAACATGCTAGCTTAGCAGCGGAGGTCCGAACGGGCCGGCGACAGTTAGTTCGCCGTTGTACGACAGAAATACGTTGTAGCTCTAAATGGAGCTTGGCGTCGACATGATACAGCAGTGTCCCGATTAATACAAAAGTGACTGATTCAAATTCGAAGAAACACTGATTCATAGGCGGCCTCTGATTAATGTGGAAACAGCGAACAGCTGGATGGTGCAGGCTGGCACAAACGTATGCTACGCTGCATGCAAACATTAGCAGTTACCAATGTTTGTTTGCCCATTTAGGACTTCCTGACAGAGCCGAATGGGGTTTCGGGGGTCGACAAGAGGCACCGTACGGTGAAAAATCCTGAAGACCTGCAGCTAAACGAGAAACAATGATGCTGGTGTGCACAGGCCTCAACTGACCTCCATGGACCACAGCGCTAGCTTACAGGCTAACGTGAAAGAGACGTTAGCTAGCACAGACGCTGTTTTTTTTTAAAATCATCACCAGTATAGCAAGCGGCTCCCGTCAGTTTGCTTTATTATTCTTCTTTGGAAAACTGTAAATCTAAAATTCGATCAGATGGGAGTGTGGGCCAATTTCATTATGCAAATGAACACGCACAATCCATAAACCACCAATGGTCGTCTACATCACGCTTGTGCACGATGCAGCCCAAAAAAGATGCCATCAGTTTCCCCTGAAAGACCCCCATCTTCATGCATCATGCCAGTAAATGCATTACAAATGAAATGCATCGCATTAATCAGTCTATGCGATCTGTGTGTCTGTGTGTGTTGGGGGGGGGTCTTCTGTGATAGGTTTGCTGCATCTGCACTTAGTTTCTTTAAATCCTACAAATACACCCTTCCGTCTTCCATCAAGGAGGTTCAGTGTGTCCTAGCCTGCACACACAGGGAACAATTATTCCTGTGGAGACAGACCCTCCCCCGTCTACCTAAAAACCCATGTCTGTCAATCACGCTCGATTCGTATCCCCCACCTTTCCTTCTTCCACCCCGCCCACCCCCACGACACGCACACCGCTCCATTGCTGTTTATAACGTTAATACTATGCAACTGTTGGGTGACAATGCACCGCTCAGAACGGCCCGAACACCGGCCCAGCGCGATAAACGAAGCCGGCGGCGACCCGTTGTTTACCCGGGTCCCCCCGAGCCCCGCAGACCGCCAGCGATGCGTGCACATTGTCCCCCTCCGGTGCATACCTTGCCTTTGCCGACCTCTCGTAGCTCCATCCTGCTCCTGCGCCCAAATCGCCGAATCCTGTTCCCGGGTAATTTCGATCCATCTATGAGAGTCCGACGGGGGCGACGAGAAAAATCAGCACATCCGATCGAGGACAACGGGGGGAAAATCCGGTGTTTCCCGTCCACGGTTCAGGCTATTTTCCCCGGTTTCATAAGCAAGTCCTCAGGAGTGGAAAACAGCATATTGAAAGAGAAATGGAGGGGAGGAGGAGAAAGCTGGATGAAAAAGAGGGGGGTCTACGGGTTAGAATCCAACCACCTCCAAAAACGACAGCCTTCCTCCGTCTCGTGCGCCTTAATCATTTCCACAAACGCAGATTTAGTCCCAAAGCAGCCGCGGTCATGATGAAGATGTCGCGGATTTGGCCGGTGATGGTCGAATGTAGTCGATGAACATTTGACTCGAACGCGTCCCTTTTCTTCCTCTCTCCTCCCCTTTCTGGGGGCTAGTTTCTGCGCCGCTGCTAGCTAAGGGCGATACTGCGAACGACAGGCCACGTTGGTCGCACTTATTCCCCATAGGAAGGCAAAAGATGAAGAAATCCCCGACTCGAGTCTTCCTCACTCTCTCTCTCTCTCTACATGCAAACCGCGCTCCGATGCTAGCGGGCTAGCAGCGGATGCTAGCTGTCACTAACGACGCACAAAATGAAACGGCTGCTTTTATTCCCGTCAACCGCCCGCTCCCCTTGTTACCGCGTCCGACTGCCGGCGAGAAGGCCAACGTGCCCGACGCGGTGGGATCCGCTGCCAGAGGACCGCGACCACAAGTGAATTACAGACAGGACGAGGAATTGTGGAGAAAGCAGGCCGCGTTTTTATACATCTTTACTCATTTTCCTCCAGAGACGCCATTTTTGAAGGCGGCAGCCCGTCCTCAGTCCGCCCTCCCTCCCCGGCTCTCTCCCTGGCTCTCCCCCCGGCTCTCTCCCTCTCTCTCCGCCGACACTCACTGGGGGTCTGCGCTGACCTCCATTCGCGGCCCCCAGTCTGACAACCAGACCTTCGTGCTGTTCCACATTTTCACGTTATTGTTAAGCTAATTTTGTGGGGGGGTTTAAGTCAGCATTCTCCATGCTGCCCCTCACCGTTCGTCTGACACACATTGGGCTAAAATATGGTCATATGGATTTACAGACGTGGTAGGGGAAATCATCTTATGACTCTCAGAGTGATGGCGTTACCATTCCAAGGAGAAGACTTACTGACGAGTTTTAACCCCCCCCCCCCCCCTGTTTTTTTGTGTGTGGGGCATATTTAATATTTTTTCATGTATTGTGATAACTGCACCAACCATTCTCTATCATAAGTGGAGGTATTAGACAATTCAATGATATGGGATGGATGTCAGGGGTCCGATGAACAGGTATTCAGCCTGGTTAGTGTCCGTATCATTCAAACGTGACGCTTTTGTTTACAGGCAGTAAATGTGTTGGGTAGATGAGCGTTCACTGCCCCCTGGTGGTACAAAACACCACTTTAAAAAGCAGCGTTTTTACTGATGCCCAGCACCACTACTATTATACACTACTAGAGACTATGTCAGTATGATGACGCCCATGTCTTTAACTCACATTAGAGTTAAGATAAGATAAAGAAATTGATTTGAACACCTTAAACAAAGTGTCTGTGGAAATAAATCTGTCCGTGATGAGTTGGATTCTGCAAATAAGAACAGTTTTGTTTTCCTTCTTTCGGTGAGGACGAACCTGACTGCTGCTGCCTGCATCTGCCTTTTATCGGTAAAACTCTCAGAATCTGTGTGTAAACAAGTAGAACAACTCTTAGCTCAACAAAACCAGGATCATCAGTCTCCTGTGAGGAAAGGGCCCTCTGCCGGCTCCCCTCTTGTGGGCATTTTAGATGCATTATAATGTCTTTGTAATGCACAGTCTTTAACTGAAAAGGTCCGATAGCTGCATATTCATGAGGGGGACAGTAACACAAGAGGCTGCAATTAAATAATGTACGAATTCCTCAATCATATGGACGCAACCAGAGAATATCAGAGAAAACAAAGACAAAACATGTTTCGTGTTTCAGTAGATTCAAGTGAAAGTGGATTAGGTGTAATCTGCTCCAGAGGACTGATCATATTCATTCTCTCTCATGCTAACTCCCACCCCCCACACACATACACACACACACACACACACACACACACACACACACCAGAGTCACTTTACTGCAACACGTGCATCAGCACATCACTGCAAACTCGAGCTCGTCTGACGAAATGCTTGACTCCCATGAAGCAGCAGCAGCAGCAGCAGCAGCAGCAGCAGCAGCAGCAGCAGCAGCAGCAGCAGCGCCGTGCCACGTCATCAAAGAGGATTTGGACAAATGGTGAGTTTTCAGTGTCAGTGGCTCCATCTCTGTGCCTCCTTTACATCCTCTCAGCCTCATGATTTTCAACATGTCTTCTCCACTGTAAGGGGCCATTTACATAACTTGGGAAGTGTTGTTGGACTAAAGGCTTAAAATAGACTTTTACATGTCGGAGCAACAGCAGAGGGCCGACACATTCTAGGTTCATGTTACTGGCGAATAAGCAGCAGCAGACATTTGGTGTACGTCCACCTGCTGCGTTGATTCAGGTCTGCACAGATGATCCTCTCTGAACCAACACCGGATGCACATACAGCAGGGAACACTGTGGTTGCTCCCACAAAATGAAAGTGAAATTCAACTTTAGAAAGCCATTAATGTCCCACGATGGAGAAATCGACCGAATTATGAAATATGGGAGGAAATAGAGCTAAATAGTAAACATACAGTATTTACAGATGCAAAAGAAATGTAAGTGAACGCGTAATAAACAACAAGATAATATACAACAAAATGAAATGTACATACGAACATTAATAATAGTGAGTCCTAACCTTAACCTCATGTGCAGATCGCAAAATTACACATGAAGTGAAATAGACTGCTTTGGTGTTTCAGTGTCAGAGAGAAGGGAGCAGAGGGCTGTAAAGATCTGATCGATGCCCTGAACGCCTGCATAAAGACCCTCTCTGAGGGATCCTGACCCCGGATGTAAGTCCACAATCATATCTCAGATGGAGAGCACAGGTTTTCTTCGTTCCTTCAGCATCACTCACCGTTCAAGCACTTCTGATTCCCGTTCAATCAGCTGAGTGTGGGAACCACGAGGGTCTGTACTGTAAATGGAAGTGGGAGCTCGACTGTGTGGTGTCATCAGCTCCCACTGATGACACCGGCGCTAATGCAACAGCGAAGAATGTCAGCTGCTCGCACCCCCCAGTGGAAGACGGCTGCTCTGTGGAGCAGATCGGTGACTTGTGCCTTCACGTGCTCTCTGGGTTTCATAGCTTTATCGTGAATTACCTGTACATGTTCGGTGCTCCTGCTCCCACTGGACAGTTCAAGATTCCTTCATTCATCTTCTCCCGTTGCTCCAGTTACCATTCACACTCACATTCACACCAACGGGTGATTTACACTGACCAATTAACCTCAGCATGGTGTCAGAGGAGGGAGGAAGCTGGAGTACCTGGAGAGAACCCACACAGGCACGGGGAGAGCATGGAAACTCCACACAGAAAGATCTCGGACCAGGGACCTTCTTGCTGACCACTGGTCCACCGTGTCACCTGTGATGATGATACAACAGACTTTTTTGTTTTGTTTGTTTGTTGTGTGTTTTTTCTTACATGTCCTGTTCCATAGTCTTGATTTTATTGTATTCTATTTATTTATTTCTTGTGTAGTTTTTATTTGACTCTATTTATCGTATTTTCCTGATTGACACTACTTTTCATAGCACCAACAGGATCTAAACTGTATTTCATGACAAATATTCGAAGCATACAGATGAGAAAGGTTCACGTGATTCACGTCACTTTGTTTGGTTTATTTACGTCACAGCTTCCTTTGGTGACGTCTGTGGCCGTCCCAGCATCCGTTCCTCACTGCAGTGGACTGGAACCTCCAGAACCTGGAGACGCCGTCAGGATGCGTAAAAGGAGAATGCAACAAGTGGAAAGTCCTAATGTTAGAATTCTCTTATGACATAACCTTTTATGCAATAAACACTGACATTTCACAATAAATCCAAAGACTGTGTGTTGGTCTTTGCAGGGTTTACGTCGGGTGTATGTCCTGACTGTAACAGTGAGGTAAATGGACGCCGGAGCTGTGAAACAGTCCCAGTGAGCAGAGATCATAAGATAATCTCATGCTTCATCCTCTCATTAATACCTGCAGTGAGCAGTCGAATGGAGATGTTTGAGTGTGGGAACATCAAAGATGAGGCTGGAGAGAGGATCTGGAAGAGAGAAAGTTTCAGGGTCAGGAAGTTCCATTCAGTTGTGACTGAAAATCACCATCGGCTGATTTCTAAGCCGACTTTTGTGTTTGAAGACATAAACGACTGTTCTACTTCCTTTCTCTGCTCCGTGGACTCTCTTGTCCCCAATGTGTGATTTCAAATTCTGCTTGTGCATCAGTCAAACTGTGTGTGTGTGTGTGTGTGTGTGTTCAATGAGGTTTTATACGACGCGCTCTCATCTCCTTTTCCATGTCACACTTTGCTCACAAACAAAAACAAAAACATGCCTATCCCATCGGTATAAGCTCAAAACTAGTTGGATGAATGTCGTCTCTGTTCTATTTCCACTCGGCGATGGAGACAAATCCTTCTGGCTTCATGCAGATCAACCAGCTTGGCACAGATGAAGATGAGCTTTGGGGAATTATCCACCCACACCCAACGTTTCAAATTGAGATTTTGGAGATTTTTCACTTTACAGATGATACATTATGTCCTACTTCTTCTTGACTGACTGGCACGACTGCTGGGGGGTGGGTTGGGGGCGTGGGGGGATTGACTGGAGTCAGCAACCAACATGTTTCCTCTGCAGAGAACGCAGGGGTGTGGTTGGTTACCTTTCCTACATCTGCCTTTCATTGTACTTCAGTCGGGATTATATGTCCACTGAGACGTGGTGTCCTCGAGGGACCTGAGCATAACGTCGGTCAACAATAACAACAATACCATCAAACAACAGCATCATCATCATCATCATCATACGACATGACAGGACAATCATAATCTTCAGAATCAGTCAGCAACAGGTGAGTGGTCACAGAACACCCAGTGGAGGACAGCTCCGCCCCCTGGTGGGAGACAGGAGTTCTTCGACATGCTTCTCTAAACGTCAGGTAACCAGGTAACCAGGTAATCAGAGCTGTAAGGTCCAGTCGGTGCAGTCTTGCTGAGCAAATCCCTTTTTATACGTTTTTCAAAAGACTTCATGACGAGGGAAGTCGGGGCAACAGGTCTAGAACCATAAGGAGGGTTAGGATGGTTGATTCTGGCCTCAGGTATAACTGTGGACATTTATCAACACCTGTTGGCTAAGAGACAGCTGCAGGATAAAAAAAACGGAGGCCAATTGTTCCGCACAGGACGAGAGCAGTCGACGAAGTATGTTGTCAGGATCTGGGCTTTTCCTGGTTTTAGGCTGTTGAAAAGTTTTAGCCACAAAGAGAACATCAAAAGGAGCAGATTTGTAATTATGTATTATTTTTAATTCAGTAAAATCTCCATTAAACTCCATGACAGTGCATTCAAGTAAACTCAAGGGCCCTTTCCTCTTTGTCACACTTAGTAGAAGTAGTTGTGGAAAGAACACAGGTTCGAAGCTGAAACAAAAGTATGGAAGTGTCCTATTAACAGGTTTCACTCCATGTTTGCACATAACTAGGTGAAGTCCAGGTACCTGGGTACATTACTCGATCCCAAAAGACAAAAGTGATGGCTATTGATTGTCACAGACGTTGAAGTACCCTGCTCACAAGGGACACTGAGAAACCCCATTAATCACTTCCATCTCCATCTCTCTCTCTGTCTCACGAACATTTAGAAAATTGCAAATGTCCTTCATTGTAAAGAAACCATATATGATAACAAAGTTTAAAAAGTCTTGTAACATCACCTCATAACTCTTGACTTTTTATTTCACTCAGTGTCCTATACGTAATGTATGGTATAACAAGAAGAAGAAGAAGAAGAAGAAGAAGAAGAAGAAGAAGAACAACAACAACAACACTAATTTGCATTTATGGTGCCATGACAGGCCTGCAAGGTCCATCCGCTGCCTCTGGCCCTGTTTCTTAGGAGGAGGAGGAGGAGGAGGAGGAGGAGGAGGAGGGATGCCCGGTGGAG
This sequence comes from Centriscus cristatus, assembly GCA_037832705.1. Classification (NCBI taxonomy): domain Eukaryota; kingdom Metazoa; phylum Chordata; class Actinopteri; order Syngnathiformes; family Centriscidae; genus Centriscus; species Centriscus cristatus. The sequence goes on along the minus strand of JBBMJM010000017.1, from coordinate 227,633 downwards.
GATGCAGGGAAAAGAGGAACACGAGCAGGGGGAGGG
>JBBMJM010000017.1:105923-129175 GCA_037832705.1 Centriscus cristatus | reverse complement strand
CACACACACACACACACACACACACACACACACACACATCCATCTTCAACTCACAAAAGCTATTAGCTGGCTTAGGGTATGGGATGTGTGTTTAAATCCATCTGTGGAAAATGTTGACAAGCTCACGATGCTTGTCTGCTACTATATGAGCTCAAGAGGCCTTAGCCCTGAGATGATCATTGAGATGCTTACTGTGACGGAGCAGTGAAGGGTTTGCCGCGGCGAAGGTCTTAGATGGGATCAGACATATTAGGGGCCCCGAGGACAGAATTATGAGATGATTTGCTGCTGTCGAGGGACCGTTGTCCAGGAACTGGCCTCAGAGATCTGCTCTTGGCTTTGCGTTGACGTCGATGACCTGCTTGCGTGTTTCTCGCCCTGCGTTGTGAAAATAATATGAATAATTTAAATATGCCAGCGTGGTGAGTGATTTGTGTCAAGAAGTAGACGCAGAAATCATTTTGAAACTTGGGATTCCAGGGTTGAATGTCGTGTGTTAGGGGTTAGTCCTTGCTAACAGATTGTTAGCTAGCTATCGTGGGTACGTTCGCTAACTAGCTAGGTAGATGTAGTTTTGCGGAAAAAAACGCGGGTAGTTTGCAAACAACCTGGATAATTTGCATATTACCCGTTACACGTATGTGATAATATCAACAGTCATTTGATTTGGCTGCACTCATCAATTGAACCTCAAATTGCTCAAATATTCAAAGAATTTTCACTGATAATCTGCTTCACAGGTCCATCAGGTGCTTATCAGTGTTTTCTTTGTGTCAGCTTGACGTTCTCAGTTGAAGAAGAAGTTTATTTTTGTGTTTGTTTGTTTTGTTTCGTCAGTTATCAGTCTGCAGCGGTGCCCAAGCCCACCTCTCCACCGACTGAGCTGCTGCCGCCATCTAACGTTTGTTTCTGTCCTCAGAAGGAGCAGGTTCCTCCGGCAGACGTGGCGCTGGTGCAAGATCAGCTGAAAGATGTGAGTAACTGTGTGTGTGTGTGTGTGTGTGTTTTACACTTTGACAACATCTATTTTACTAATTCATAGCATTCACAGCTGTGTTCTAGTCACATGACCACATTCTTCTCCTTTGTTTTTTCCTTTTTCCAAAGCAGGACTCAAACCTTGACCATATTAAACAAAGCACTACAACCACATCAACCATGGTCTCAAGTTTAACACTGAACAAAAGATGATTACAACAGTAGACAATCGTACACGCAGGCAGGGAGAAGATACTATCCAGTTCTGAGTTGTAGAAAGTTCCAGAAGTTCCATTCAGACAGTTTATTGTCATTGAGACCAGCTGTCGTCATGTGATGTAATGAGTTGTGTTTGTGTTGTGTACCAGAGGTTCAGGTTTGTCGGTGACTGTGCTTGTGTGTCGTACCACCAGGCTCTGGAGAAGAACCAGCAGTGGCTGGTGTACGACCAGCAGAGAGAAGCCTACGTCCAGTCGGTCCTGGCCCGCTCGCGGGAGCTCGAGCAGCAGCTGGCCGAGGCAAAGCTGCAGCAGCCGGAGACCACCGCCGCCGACGGTAGGAAAGAGGACGGCGTGTGTGTGCGTGTCGTATACAAAGTGGGTTTCACCGATGCCCGTCAACTCGGCAGGTCCCGAGAAGGACGCTCAGCTGAAGAGCCACTACGAGCAGTTGATTTCCGGGGTGCGGAAAGACCTGGAGTTCCAAAAAGAGCAGGTTACCAGAAGCCAGCAGGAGCTCAGCGTGCAGAAGGAGCAGGTGAACGCCGGATATGTCTTTTTCCGAAAGTAGCTATTTTCACTTTTGTGTCTTGACACAACTAGACAAACCGTTACACTCCTCCGCTTCTGAAGTGAAGACATACTCGGTATAATTTGCCGTGTCACAGAAGCGGCGTTGAGATGAGCTGAATTATTAATGATTTGTCTGCGGCAGACGTCCAGAACTCGAGCTGAGCTGCAGTCTCAGACGGAGCAGGTCAGCCGGCTCCAGGAGGAGACGTCGGCGCTGCAGAGGAGATACGAGGACAAGTGCGGTGAGCTGTCGTCCCTCCAGAGAAAGTACAAGGAGAAGAGCAAAGAGCTGGAGGAGGCAGCGAGGCAGCTGCAGTCAGAGCGACTCAACGGCAGGTACGACGACGCAGCTCCTTTAGAAAGGAAACCGGGTTAGAGGTGTGTGGAGACTAGACGACGGCTCGGTTCTACTCGGTTTGGTTCCATTAGGACACGTCTGTTCTTCATTACCGCGCACAACACATCCGGCATGTTCAGAGAGAAGGTGACGAGGAAGAAAGAACGATGGTGGAACTAAAAAAAAAAAAAGTACCAGGTTCTGTCGCCATGGAAACACAAAAAAGCCGGGTAGAGTCGAACCGAGTCCAGTTGAGCTGGAACCGCGTGGTGGGGAAAGAAAACATTAGTGTCACATTTGTCACTGGACGTCCAGACACGCGGTGTGTGAGGAGAGACAGGTGTCGTCTGAGCTGGTGGAGCGGATGAGGGCCGAGCTGGAGAACACGGACCTCCGACTGGAGGAGGAGAGGCAGAGGTCTGCCGAGCTCCTGCTGCAGGTGACGGACACGTTCGGTCGCACGACGAGACGAGTGCATCTTCTGAGGCGTGGCTCTCGGTTTTGCAGGTGAACGTGCTGCAGAAGTCTCTTCTGAGCCAGAACGAAGAACAGAGAAGAATCACTGCACTGGAGCTGCAGGTAACACAGAACCAACGTCCCCCGAGAACTGGGGGGGGGGGCCACCCGTTTATGGTTTCTGAAGCCAGTCTGCCTTCTCCTCCAATCCAGCTCTCCGCCAAGGACTCTGAGAACGAGAAGATGGATCGCATGCAGCATCAGCTGCACAAGGTGCTGAAGGAGCTCCGCCGGGCCCGGGATCAGATCGCTAAGCTGGAGTCGGCCGTGAGTGATCCCGCACAGCACCGCGCTTCACAGGTCGTAACCGGGGGCAACACGTGGGCCCGTCAGAGCACAGGACGAGGAACGCGATCTGTCTCGCTCCACATTCATTTGATTTTAAATACATGAATATCTTTGCGTGTTCCATTAAAAACACCTCAGCGAGGGATTTTTTTTTTTTTTAATGAAACCGGTCTCGTGTTCCAGAAGCAGTCCAGCACCCGTTTCTCCGAGCCCAGCTCCTACAACAAACTGGAGTTTGAGCGTCTCAGCATCGACGACCCGACGTCCCCGTCGAGAGTCGCCGGCCTCCTGGACGAAAGTTTCTTGGAGTGTCCAAACTGTCGGGCCCACTACCCGACGAGCCGCCACAGGGAGCTGCTGGCGCACATCGACGACTGCTTCGCCTGAGCCGCGCGGGGGGGGCGGGGGGGCGGGTGGGAAAGTCTGCCGGAATGTGCAAAGCGGAGCGGGTTCCCTTTGTCTCCAGTCGTGGGGTCTTTCTCTGTGGACCACTGGACATTTCTCCATCCTGGCGTTAGGACACCTTCGTGGATCCTGCTGTGAGAGAGGTGCATTCCCAAACATCCCATACTTCACTCCGTGTAGCCGAATTTGGGTCGACAACCCCGAGAGGATTATTTAAGGGCGATCAAGGGACAGTGAGATTTAAAAAAAAAAAATCAGGTTCAAACTTTCTTTGCCATAAAACCAAAGATTGAAACAAATGCTGTTCCATAGTTCTGCTTTTTTATTTTTATAAAGCTCTTAGTGTTTGTTTTTTGTGTTTAAATCTATTTATTCTTGGGTTGTTGCGAGTGCCGGCGTTGTCGTCTTAGATCATGAACCTTCTTGTAGGAAACATCCGTGTGTTCTTTGCTTTCGTTCAGCTCGTTTGCGAAGTGTTTGTTCTTCATAGACGCGTTGTCTCAGCGGAGGGACGTGAGTGATGTCATCAGCGTTGGGGTCTGCCGTCCTCACGTGACCAGGATGTGTTCCGGAACCCGGCGGCTCATATGGTTTGATTTGTCCACAATGAACCAGACGTGAAACATGTGAAGTGTTTGCGGCTTAGCCGGTCACATGGTGCCGGGCCGACTTTCCTGTCTCACTTTCATCTCCACCTTGACTTCTTCTGTGAGGCTGCAATGAGATTGCACGAGTTAATTCCTTGTACTAAACTATTTAAGACGGAGGATTAGTGACAGTCCTCTTGATGTGGAAAGGGGGTTAAGGTGCCTTTATTCCTGCTCTGGTTGCAATGTGACTCCATGGAGTTAAGTCAGACTCATCTGTTCGGACGTTGGTTTTTTTTGTTTACTGTCTGATTTTGCCATGTTTTTAAGCCCTTTTTTATTTTAAGCATGTCGCTTCTCGCACACTGTACTGTGATAACTGTGCAATAAATGTGTGAATCCAGTTGTTTGTGTGCTCTCGTCTCAGGAAAGTTTGGGAGGGTCGGTCGGCCTGTCGTCAAATATTTACGCTCGTGTTCGTACTACGACCGAGGTGTGGGGTTTGAAGGTTTGTCTTGTCTGGATGATCCACAAAGGCAAAGAAACGTGATCGGATCAGAATGCAGCGGCGTCATTGTCTGATCACCGGTTCCCTCACCAACTCGTTTCCTGAAGCTTACGTGAACCGCGATGAAAAATTAAAAGGAAACTTCAGTGTGTGTTTTGATTGGGTCCAAAGGCAACAGCAAGAATTTAGTATTCGTACCTGGGAAAAGGAATAAATATTGCATGATGGTATAAAAACACGAGTGAGCCAGCACAGTATGAATGTTTTATTTCAAAAACCTTATCAAGTTCACATCATAAAGTCAAGATAAAACTGCTAGTAGACCAGGATTGAATATTTATGTAGAAGGATTATTCATTTGTTCTGCAAGGTACTTTCAAGGAATTAAAAGTAAATCCTGTGTACTGATTGGACCAGTAAACATGCTCACTGTTTGTTTTTTTTTTCCCCCAGAGAAAACTGACATGTTTCTGAACTGATGCTGGTTCCACGTGTTTCCAAGACGACTTGTTTCACAACAAAAACCAGATGTGGAGGATAAATTCGGAACGGTCAGCTTCTATTTCCAGTAGAGTTGCAGACGTCTGACGGTGCTTTGATTTCTACGTGTGAGTCGACCGCTCTCCACGTGGGGCAGATGTGTTTTTGGGGGGGGCGGGGACAAAAACGGGGGAGGAGGAGCTCAGTCCGAGACCAGCAGAGGGGCACGCAGTCCCACCGGTGGGTACTTTAAAAAAAAACAACTTCCTCAGTGTAACTAGATCAGCTGTTCTGGCAGAAACCTGTGATGGAGAGATTGAGAGACGGTTTGGTTCAAGTGTGAATTCAAAAGTAAACACATTAACGAGTACGACGATCCTTTTTACTCACCGTTGTGTTCTACCCGTCTGTATTTGCCCAGCAGGCAGAGCTCCCTCTTCTTCTGGACCACGATGTGCTGGTCCTCTGCCCGCAGGCCGTCAAAGTGACGGGAGAAGATGAACGAGTAGCTGTCCAGACACGTGCCGTCAAAGTCGAGCTGCCTGCAGGAATAGTGGACGGCGTAGTTGTCGTAGTCGGTGTCGATCACCCAGTGGTCGTCGTCTGGGAAGCACACAGAAGGGGAGGTGAGGACCTCCCACCAGCCGCTGGCCCGTCGTGTGCGGGCGCTGTTCATCAACTCCTGGCGGTGGCGTGTGCCAGCATCAACTAATACCAACCCACACTTGCGGTAAATTCAGCTCACGGTCCACAACTTACTTCCGGTCTGCAGGTATGATGCAACTCCCCAGTACTTCATCCTGAACCTGGCAGGGTCGGGGGTTTCTTCGAAGGTGGCGAGCATGTCGGCACAAAGCTCCCAGTTGCTAGAGAGAACAATACAACAGATGTGTGGGGGGAGGTTAAACCAGTGCAGACTCGTGTCCGAATGATTCACTCGAAGTCGGTTTGGGACTCACTTGAGAATAATGACTCGACCTTTGGCCGTGGCCGTCATCTTGCCGTCGTCTGCGATAGTAAAGTTGGCTATGATGTTGTCGATCAAGAACAAACCCTCGGGGTCCTTCTTTCCCACTGCGTACCAGCGCCCTGCGTACTGTCAGAGTGAAGGACACAATCATCATCACACACACACACACACACACACACACACACACACACCAGCTCCACAGAGGAACCTTTAGAGCGCCGCCGGTGAATTCACGCTCACCCTGGTCTTATCGAAGTTCTGCATGACCTGGATGTTTCCCACCTGGCAGTCCTGTGCCCAGGACAAAGCCAGGAGACAGAGGGACACGGCGCACCACAGCATTCTGCCACAGGAAGAGAAGACTTTCTAGTTAATCCACGAGCTGAAAAAACGAACAGAACAGAACGTTTTCGAAACCGTCGTCGACATGTACCTTGTTTCCCAAAAGAAGACGTCGCCTCACAGAGCTCCTCCTGTTCTGTCCGGTTTGGGTCTTATATGCAGCTGGCTGCTATTGCATAAGTACTGAAGACCTGACCCCCCCCCACACACACACACACTCACACAAACACACACCCACACGCTCCCCAACACCCGCACCCCCTGCTCTTCTATTGGACAAACATTTACATAACTGACCCGGCCTGATTGATTTGTGAGTTTTGCTCATTTTGGCCGACCCCTCCTCAGCCCTCCACGTGCACCCTCCCACCCGTCCCAGCATGTGTTTTTCATGCTGGAGCTGCAGGAGTTCTTAGGAAAACAATCTTTAGCAATGCCTCGTCTGGGATGAGCTGCATGGTCGTCTGAAACCTGAAGGAAGAAAAAAAAAGTCCCAGTCCTTGAAGCGTGTTTTTGTTGTTTTTTTGTTTTTTTCCATGCACCCTTAAGGTGGGACTGAAAGAGATTTGCCGACGTGAACTCTCACCTGTGAGTGCAACATGGTCACACTGCCTCTGTCCATGTTGGTGCATCCACCGCCGATTGTATCGTCAAGAGTCTGCTTTCGATCTTGTTTGAGCAGATGACGAAAACGGTGCTAAAGTCCATGTTCAGCAGAAAATGATCAATACCGTTTTGTTCGCCAGTTGACAATGACAGAAACATGAGAATTTTTTTTTTTTTTCCTGATTAAAACTTTATGTAAAATAATCACGGATGGATTGTTAGGTGAGAATCAGACAGTTTTCAAAGACACTAACGGGGTTCATGGCCAGCTATTACAAAAACCCCCAAGCACAAACTGCCTCTGAGCACCACTGACTCGTTTCCCTGCTCATGTAAGTAAAACATTCACAGTCTGCCCTGACGCCGGTCTCATCCCGCTCCGGTCGACTAAATTGATGCTGTTGTTGTGCGCTGAGATCTTGTAGTCGGGGTCCTCTGAGGGCTCCGTTTGAATAAAAGAACAGGCCGCAGCAAAACATCTGCAGCTTGCATAACCAAAGGCCTGGCCGGTCCAGCCCGCTGCCATCGTTCGTGTTCCACGGACTTAACAGCAGCTGGAAGCTGGCCAGTAGCAGCGCAACATTTCATAAGCGTAAGGATGGGCCAAGTCCAAAATCCCCCGTACGTGGACAATATATGAGACGTCTGCTGGTAAATGGTGAGTTTGACGCACAAACGACATGAAATACCACATGTATCGGAGCGATAAAGAAGACATGTCTGCACGGGAGTGATGGGTAATGTAATCAGAGAGAAGACAATGCGATTTAAACTGCAGTGTGAAGGAGCACAGCAGATAGGAGGGGAATCTTCCTGGAATGCTAATGAATCCTGATTGCCTCATGACTGTTACACACACACACACACACACATACACGCTGGATCACATCACTTCAGGCCCTTTTGACTGATAATTAGCTTTGTGTTGGTATAATGTGACTTGTCTACACTACATGTCACAAAGGTTCAGAGGCCTCTGGCCGACCTGTTTATTCTAGTAAGGCAGTATTACATCAAGAAAACATTGTCGAGTCATTCGAACGTCGTAACATCTCAATTACAAAAACATTGGTGGCACATACGGAGTGAGAAAGCCAAATTACCTTGATGGTTATCATTCTGGTACAGCTGAGTGCATGGGCGTAGGTTTGGTTTGAAATGTGTTTGGGACAGAGATGCATTCCCGACGGCCCCCCCAGCCACGCTGATCCGTTCCAAAATGCGAAGAATTCCCTCTTGGGGGATGACAAATACAATATATTTTTGTATAAATACAAAAAAATTAATGTATGTGAACAGAAGACAAGGCAACACTGAGGCTGACCACACAGACCCCCCCCAAAAAAAACAACAAACAAAACAACGTTCAAAAAGGAAATAGATAAAATACACTTAATGAGTCCAACCCCTTAATCCTACATTGATCACATATTATCAATAATAATCTATCATATTCTCAATAACATGGGGTCAGGTCAACTGAGTCATAAGGTTTTTTGGGGGGGGGCATTGACTGCCATCGTGCTATGAGTCTTAGCTAATGACGACACACTTGCATCATTTTGACGGTTTATTGTAAAAATATTTGTCTTGCAGTGAAAACAATTTCTTGGTGAAAATCACCAATAACATGCACCTCCCACTGTGAACTACAAGCTGCTGAAATTTACTTCAACGCCTCACACACACACACACACACACACACACACACCCTTTCTCTCCCTTGATAAACTCGCCGTAATCCCCACAACAAAAAATAGAGGGAACTCCTTGTCTTGCCAGCCTGCCAGCATCTAGTCAGACAGTGTCACAGAGTTAATAATAGCCCGCCATCTTTGATTAGAGCCTTGTTCCCAGACATCCAAGTCCATCTAATCGGCCAATTTCCAGTTCTGAAACTGACGCTTCCATGATGATGTTGATTTCATTAGAGCACGTAGGTTGACTGTGAACACATTTCTAGTGTTGGCTTCCTCGTATGATGAACGGTGCAGAGGCTGTTCTGGAATAAACAGACTTAATTAGTGTTACCTAACGCAGGTACCTACCTCGGGTCAGGGCTAATATGAGCACTCAGTGTTCATTAGATGCTTGATCTTTTTATTTTTTAAGGACAGTGTGCTGCGACTTTGAAAGATTGGCGTGAATTTCCTTCAGCATTGGCATCTAGCATCACTGCTGGCAACTTGTGGGGCCTGTCTGTTGACCTGTGTGCCTGTGTGTGGAAAAAAAAGTAAAGATGCACAAAAATACTCTTGATTAATCTATATTAGTGGTCTGGAAGGCAACAAAACGCCCCCACCCTGCTTAAAGGTGCAACAACATGCCCAAATGTGGTTTATTTCCACCAATACAAGAGCCTTTTCAATAATTATACTTTGTAAGGGGCAGTGGTGGGTTCTTGGCCATGCAACAAAAATGCATGCATGCATGCATTTCAGACTCTGGAGACTCTGAACTGTGCAATGTGAGTGTGAATGCACTGATCAGAGATCGGGCCAGGATGCACGGGCCCAACTTCAGCTGCTCCACCACCTCTGATGCAGAGGACGAGGAATGGACGGGTGGATATTTGACCACTTCACCGGCCATGAACGCACCATTTGCACCTGAGCTTCCATTTGAACTTGAAATCTTCTACTCAGCTAGAGCTACTCCTTCATCTTCTCCTCCTGCTCGGATGCGGAGGATTGTCCATACAAAATGGTCAGCGCCAGGATTTGCGGGTTAAGGACGCTTAAAGCAGGGCTTTTATTGTCATGACGTCACATTAATTAGCAGCCACACTGATCCTTTCAGCCTCCTAAGCCGCCGGCGCCGCGTCTTGTCCTGCTGCCGGAGCTCAGTAACTCCCTGAGGGACCGTGGAGGAGGATGCTCCAAAGCCTCTAGACCTTCTCTCCCGCACAGGTGATGCTTCTCTAACCCAGAGTTCCACCAAGAGTTCCAACGTCCAAAAGTAACCAAACATGGCAGACAAAGACAGTGTGGAGAAATACCTGGAGAACAACCCGCAATTCGCTAAAGAATACTTTGACAAGAAGCTGAGGGCAGAAGCGCTGACGGCGGCGTTCTCCACGCCTTTGGACGTCAAAGACACCGCGTCCTTCAAGGATGTGAACTCCGTCCAGGAAGCCGCCATCATCTTCGATCTGGTCCAGGAGCTGCAGAGGCAGGGGGAGATGGAGAAGTCCATCCACAAAGTTCTGCAGAGGGTGTCTCTGATCACCCAGGCCGACCGGATCGGCTTCTTCATGTGCAGGTCGAGGAACGGAACGCCTGAGCTGGCCACCTGCCTCTTCGACGTCACCCCGACCTCCAAGTACGAGACCAACCTGGTCCACCCCCAGGCGGAGATCGTCTTCCCTCTGGACATTGGCATCGTGGGTTTCACCGCCACGTGCAAAAAGCCGCAGAATGTCCCTGACGTCACACAGGTGAGCGCTGGTTGGGGGATGGGGGGTTCTGGTTTACTTGACCTTTGGTGTTGGTTGAAAATGTGAGAAATATCCCCAAGAGATGAGATGATGTGAGAGAAAAGAAAGAAAAAGATTATTTTTTTCTTTATCCTGAAACAAACTGTTCAGAATTAAAGATCGGAACAACAAAAAAATATATTTCAAACAGAAAAATGTGTGTGGTGTCCATTTGAGGGCCACAAACGATAAAAAATAGTCCAGAATAACTGAGGCATCGTGCTAACAATGAAAAATTACAAACATCTTATTCCTTGAAGACACGTCCCTCAATCTCCTTCATTTTCCAGAAGAACTGATCCGAGTTAAAGAGACAGAAAGAAACGGATGAATGGGATTTTGTAACTTGGGGTTTGTCCCTTCTTTGTCTTCGCAGAATAAAAAGTTCTCTGACTTTGTGGACAAGCAAACCGGATACAAGACCAAATGCATGCTCACGTTCCCTCTGATGGCTGACAAAGAGTGCCTTGGAGTCGTACAAGTACTGAACAAAATAGGAGCAGCTCACTTCACCCCCGAGGATGAAGCGGTAAGAACGGATAAAGGCCACGCTTGACCCTAGAAGCACCCCCCCCACACACACACACACACACACACACAGAGAGAGCCTGTCTGTTGTTCAAAATTGCTCAAAAATAAAGATGATTCATGTAACTGCACCTCCAGGTTTGGGTGCTCCAGCACTCGCTGTTGCTGGCTTCAATTTATGAGTTTTTTTTTGGGGGGGGGTGCAATAATCAGCTGGAAAAGTTTCACCGATTTTTTCTTTAAATGGACACGCGGTAACATTCCCAGGAAGTCTAAAAATACTTGACGAGATCCGGCAAGAGCCTTGGCAGCGACTTGATCCTCCAATCAGTGATCTTTATCGTGTGTGTGTGTGTGTGATGGGGGGGGGGGGGGTTTCTTTACATTGCAATTGGCGAGAACATCTTGTCACAATCCCTTTTTCTGCTTTATCAGCGTTTTATCAGGTGACAAACCTGCACGACATATCTTCAGAAAACATGTCATGTCTTTTATTCTGTGCCCCCCGCCCCATCCCCCGGACTCAAAGCACATCTCCGTTGGTCAAATGTCACCGTGTGCACGCCGACTTCTGTCTGCTCGTGTCTGTTCACAAACGATCTCGTCCCTTTTGCTCCGCAGCTCTTCCACAAGTACATGAACTTTGCCCAGGTCGTGTCGCTGCAGCACTACACAAACTACATGTTCAACGTGGAGTCCAGGAGGAGTCAGGTAGACGGGAGCAATGCTTTTTTTTGAATACGTTCACTGAGCCAGTGAGCGAGTGTCTCCCCTTAGCAACCGTTTCTATGGCTAGGTGCTGCTGTGGTCGGCCAGTAAAGTGTTTGAGGAGCTGACAGACATCGAGAGACAGTTCCACAAAGCGCTCTACACCGTGAGGACCTACCTGCAATGCGAGCGATACTCAGTGGGTCTGCTGGACATGACCAAGGAGAAGGTGGGTCCTTGGAGCCCGGGTGGGATTTGGACACAGGTTTGAAATCATTGTTCACGCCTCTTCTCTCCCGCACCCAACAGGAATTCTACGACGAGTGGCCGGTGAAACTTGGAGATGTGGAACCCTATAAAGGACCAAAGACACCTGACGGCCGAGTAACGAACCCATTTCAGTTGGCGCGTTCCACTTGTAACGTCCCGATCGGCGACGCATCTCTGACGGCCCTCTGCTTTCCTTCCAGGAAGTCATCTTCTACAAGATCATTGACTACCTCCTGGAGGGCAAAGAGGAGATCAAAGTCATACCGTGAGCACCAACAAGAATCTCGATGACTCAATGACTATATGACTATCGACATTTAGGACGAAGGATCGTCCTACTTGTGTTATTTCTGTCTGTATTTCATCATTGTGTCATTGGAGCGCCAACATAGTTTAGTGATTTACTAAATCCGATTGACGAGCGGGACAAGATGTAGGAACAAAATCTATAGACGAAGAAATACAATGAGAAGGCAGAGGAGAGATAATTAATGATTAATGATTTAAAACGGCCGAGTCAGTTAAACTCTTGAGATTATTCCGTGCAGAGCAGGCCGACGATCACTCAGGTCAGGTCCCTCAGTTAATGACTCAGTGATTATTATCAATCAATCAGTCCGATGTATTTATAGAGGCCGTTCAAAGTGCTTTACATCTGGACTGAAAACTGGAAAAAATGTATATGTAACAGTCTGACAAGAAAAAGGACACAGAAACTAATTGAAGATTGAAGAACAATAAAATAAACTAAAGAGAAATAAAAATTGAGAGAGATATGATTAGTGTGTAGCTGGAGCGTTCATGGGGTGTAACATTGTCTCTCTGTCTGACTCTGGCAGGGGTCCTCCTGCAGATCACTGGGCTCTAGTTAGCGGACTTCCAACCTACGTCGCAGAAAACGGCTTCGTAAGTCTCTAATAGCAAGTTGATCGTTGTTCCTATGTCCCGACATAAGAATATGTTGTTGCTGGATTTTTATTTAGATCAGAAAAAGCAAACGAATAACGAAATGCGAGTAATAAAATAATGAAAATGAATTTCCTTCATTTGCAGATTTGTAACATGATGAACGTGGCGTCAGATGACTTTTTCACTTTCCAGGTGAGGAAACGTTCACCGTCGGTGAAAGTCAACGTATGAAATGTGCGGCGGTGGTCGAATCTTTAAGGAGTTTGATCTCTGTCCCTTAGAAAGAGGCCGTGGACGAGACGGGTTTCGTCATCAAGAATGTGCTGTCGTTGCCCATCGTCAACAAGAAGGAGGAAATCGTGGGCATCGCCACTTTCTTCAACCGGAAGGACGGAAAGCCATTCGATGAACACGATGAGCAGATCACCGAGGTCAGTGCGCGTGCAGATGTTTGGGGGGGGGGGGCAAGTATCAACGGCTGATCTCTGCACTCCACCGACAGGCCCTGACACAGTTCCTGGGATGGTCCGTGCTAAACTGCGACACCTACGACAAGCTGAACCGGATGGAGTACCGGAAAGACATCGCCCAGGAGATGCTCATGTACCAGACCAGATGCACGACGGACGAGCTGCAGTCCATTCTGGTCTGTGTTGGTCTCTCCTACATCAGACGATCTTCTCCCAGCGAAGTAACGATGACTGTCCTGTTTCAGAACACCAAAGAAAAGTTTGACTCGGAGCCGGAGGACTGTGATCAGAAAGAGATGTACAAACTGCTGGTGAGTTTGAAATGAACCTCGATGGCTTGGCCGACATCCCGTCACATCCGGTCCGGGGTTTGAACGGATTATTTCACCTCGTTTCCCGTCAGAGAGCCACCTGTCCGCCAGCCGACAACGTCAACGGAGAGAATCTCTACCTGTTCTCCTTCAGCGACTTCCCCGTCTCGGAGTTCGACCTCATTAAGGCGGGAATCCGCATGTTCTTCGAGCTCGGAGTCGTCGAAAAGTTCAAGGTTCCCGCGGAGGTGAGTGACACCTTCAGTCCGGTGAATCGCTTCTTGTTTTATTCAGCGTTGTAATAGCGAGAAAGGTGGGAGTTAGAAACACAGGTCCTGGTGATCGTATTAGACTCCGTGGGTCAAAGGTCAAGCTAACACGTCCTTTTTCCTGCTGTAAGATGATTCATATATGTAACAGTACACTCTATATCAATTCTAATTCTGTCAGTTATGCGAACAGACAATCTGGCCGACACGGTGGAGCAGTGGTCAACACTGGGGATCTTCCTGTGTGGCGTTAGCATGCTCTCCACAGGCCTGTGTGTGTTCTCTCTCTGGGTACTCCGGCTTCCACCCCTCTCCACTCCACTCTAAATTGCCCGTGACTCGTCCCTGAATGAGTAACGGACAGTCTGTGTCTTGTATCTGCCAGCGTCTCAGAGATCAAACCGTCCCGTGCTTCTTTTTGCTGTTTGGCATTTTAAATCCGACGCTGACGCAGACGTGACAGCTCGTTTGCTGTTTTCCTCCTGCGGCAGCTTCACCGCCTCTGAAGCTTCACTGCAGTCGTCTTCAGATGTTCGTTTGGGTTCTTCTCGACTTCTCCCAGCTGCTCCGTGTTGCTTTTGTGGGATCAATCATTGTAACCAGGGCAGCATCAAGCGATCATAGTGTCTAGTGTCATATGATTTTCTCTCTGTCGTTCAGACGCTGACCAGGTGGATGTACACGGTGAGGAAGGGCTACCGATCCATCACCTACCACAACTGGAGGCACGGCTTCAATGTGGGCCACACCATGTTCTGCCTGCTGCAGGTAACTGCCTGACAGACAAATCCCAGGAATCGGTTTGTCGCTGCTCGTCAAAAGTTTCGTTGGTAAAAGCTGAGCGGAATGCGGTGAAGTCTTTTCTTGGAATATAAAGATTATGAGACGCTAATGAGAAGACGCTGACGACGACACAGTTTTGATGTCACGTAGGCGGCCGTTTCTTTTTGCCACATTTTTCATCTCCCCTGAGAGCTAATTGAGTTAAAGTCTGACACCATGACGCGCAGTGTTTTGCACGTAATAACCGACGATTCATGTCTCGCGGCACACAGACTGGGAAGCTGAGGAAGTACTACTCTGATCTAGATGCCTTCGCCATGGTTGCAGCCGCTTTCTGCCACGATATCGACCACAGAGGCACTAACAACCTCTACCAGACAAAGCAAGTCAAAACATTTCACGGTGTGTGTGTGTGTGTGTGTGCGGCGTGCATGCTCGTGTGTAAATCGATGTCTCCCCGTCTGTGTCGTTTAGGAGCGCGGCTCCTCTGGCCAAACTCCACGGCTCGTCCATCATGGAGAGACACCACTTGGAGTACAGCAAGACCCTCATGGGGGAGGAGGTGGGATGCAGTTTGTTGGAGAAGTTGTCTTTGGCAGTTTGCAGCCGCGTGTTGATCCCCCGTTCCTGGTCTTCTGCAGAGCTTGAACATCTTCTGCAACCTTCAGAAGCGCCAGTTTGAGAACGTGCAGCACTTGTTCGACGTCTGTATCATTGCCACCGATCTGGCACTTTACTTCAAGTAAGACGCAGCACGTTTCACAAAATCAATTTTGTGACTTGTTTTCCGATGGGTTTGACTCCTCTGTGTGCTTGTTGCTGCTCCTGCAGAAAGAGAACCATGTTCCAGAACATTGTGAACGCCACGGAGCCGATGACGAATGAAAAGGAGGCCACTGAATTTGTTTCCAACAATCCCATCAGAAAGGAAATTGTCATGTAGGTGTATGAGAATGAACTTTTGCAGCCTTTACATATAATTTGCATGAATCTGCTTGAGTAAATACGAGTGAATGTTAAATATAGTTCCCCCGCTGACGAATCTACTCCTGACTGTCTGTCTGTCACCTCCAGGGCCATGATGATGACAGGCTGTGATCTGTCAGCTATCACCAAACCCTGGGAAGTTCAGAGCAAGGTGGGTGGCCCTCACAGCCCTCCCATGTGGAGGATTTTGACATCATTTGTGTCACTTGCAGGAGGTGAATTGCATGCACAAACACATGTTAAAAACAAGTTCAAATCAGTTCAGTGTCATTTGTACAGCCCAACATCACAGTTACAACTGTCTCAATGGACTCCTTTGACCCTGAATAAGGGGGAGGGGAAAGGGAGAACTGCAGAAAGGCGTACCACAAGGCTCCATGCTAGGCCCTCTACCAGGAATGGACAGACCAGTAATAGGTGTTGAACGTACAGACTATGACGGCACTGAGATTTAGCTACTAAAAGCTAACAGTCACTCACTCACATGAAGGTTCAATTGATGTTTTATGTCCTTTCGTGGTTCAGTTTTCTTTCAGATCCACTTTTCTTACAAACACGTTATTGTTCCGCTTTCATTTCGCCATTGTTTCCCGACTAGATGAATAAACAATTTTCTTCTCCTCCGTGCCGACATGAGAACACTAAAAGACATATCTGCTTCCACCGCGAGCCGTAACGTCAAGCTGAATGGATGCTGAGAACTCTCTCACGCTCGCCTCGCTCTGTCTGCGTGTCTCTAGGTGGCGTTGATGGTCGCAGCTGAATTCTGGGAACAGGGAGATTTGGAGAGAACAGTTTTGGACCAGCAACCAATCGTAAGGGTCGAATCCCGACTTGATGATATGTGACGCCCTCTCGGGATCGTTTCTTCACTAAATGCTCCTCCCTGTCTCTCTCAGCCCATGATGGACAGGAACTGTGCCGAGCAGCTACCCAAGATGCAGTGCGGCTTCATTGACTTTGTGTGCTCGTTTGTATACAAGGTATTCAATTATCTTCACGCTATTATTTATCTCATCATGACCAAAAACACCTTTTTTGTACCGCCTCTTTCTGTTTCCACCTGAGCATCCTGCAGTTGGGGGACTTTCATACTTCGGAGGAACTAATACTGTGAATGAGTTTTTGAGTGATTTTGATTTCAAAGATGTGACAATTGCTCATCTAGTATTTGTATGTTCCAGCTAGGATGTTCTATCTGGAGACAGACAGACTATGGAGGCGCTACAGAGGGGCTGTTGGAGTTTACTCCCCCTTTGGTTCACAACAAGACATATTGCAATGAACCCGTTGTCCCCAGCAGGCATGTTTCTCAGTCTGGATGATATTTAGACAAGAGCCCACATGTTGGCTCCATGGGTCAGAGTTCACCGTGGACTATCACACAAGAAGACGAAAACAATCCTGTTAAGTGGGTCATGATGCTTGAATGTTTTTCTTCCCACCTCTGTTTGTCAGGAGTTCTCCAGGTTTCACAAAGAGATCCAGCCCATGTTCGACGGTCTGAACAACAACCGGTCACACTGGAACGAGCTGGCGGAGGTGTACAACGCAAAGATTAAGGCTATCGAGGACGAGAAGAAGAAACTGGAGGAAGAGGAAGCCAGGAAAGGTAGACAACCGTAGTTCTTTCGTTCTTTCGTTCCGCTTTCGTATGGCCAACTTGTTTTTTTGTGTTTCAGCCGGAGGCGAAGGAAAGTCGAAGACCTGCACGATCTGCTAAGTTCCTCTGCTGCTTGGATCTGGACTTCTGCACCTAGCACCCGCCTAGTCTGGTCAGATAAGTCATCTGTTTGGATCCGTCTAGGCTAACTGATCTACGCCAGCATAGTTCTTCTCTGGTTAGGAACCGAACGCGTCGGTGCTTCTTGGGGCCGGTGTCCGGTCTGGTCAGGTTTCAATCTCACCTGCTTTAGTGTCGTATAGTCTGGTCTGGAATCCAAGGAGGGAGGAGTCAGAACCACCATGAAGACCAATGACGGACTGCAAATATGGACGTCTGACTGTCGAGACGTGTTGCGTCTCCTCTGCTGGACACAGACATTTGAAAAGCTCTTCGAACACGGACATTATTTCAGTTTAGCAATGCACAAAGCAAACCTGTGTGGTTTGAAAACCCTGGACAAACCTGTAAGCAATGTACGAGTGAGGACAGCGTTGATGTCCGTAGACAGACTCGCAGCAGATTAGTGGGCTGAGAGTTGCACAACACTTAGGCCATGAGTGGAGGACAATAACCTTTAACTTTATACCAAGGATCTGAAAGGGCTTGACTTCTTGTTTGATTACCAGCTGATGTCGCATGAGTAACATTTGAGCAAAAAAAAAAAAAAAGGGAGTGTGTGCGTGTGTGTAAATACGTTTCGGGTAATGAGCAAAATTAGAAGAATGAGTTATTTTCAAACATGTTCTCGGGTAACGTGCAAAGCATCTAGCTAGCTAGCTAATATTGTCAATGTTATCAAAGCTAGGTGTCTACAGTAGCTAGCTAAAATACCTAGCAACAGCTACTGAGTAGCAACTAGCGTTAACTAGCGTATTAACATTTTTTTTCCACATTACCCACAACTTATGTGTACACACACTTCACACACAATTAAGTAAGAGCTCCAACAGCAATAGCAAACTAACAAGGTCCAATGTTCTCTTACCTCAAACAGTGCTGAGACATTTAAGGGATTTCTTTTATTATGCAAATTAACTATATATTTTATTTTTTTGAGAATTTTGTACATGAACTGGTTTTAGGGACGGAGAGCTTCAGACGAGCTCCTGGATTTGTCGAAAAAAATAATAATCATCATGCTCAAATTTCTGCATTGCTTCAGAAAAACCTGATCTCCACGACAATACAATATTTACACTGTTTAGAGAAAATGTACAATTTCATATCAATTCCAAAAATCTTCTTTTGAACATGCATGTTTTCACTTGTGCATAGTTTAGACATGTTAAAGTGCAACTGAGGCATTAAAATGAATTTCAGAGATGTTAAAAAGGGGGGGGGGGTAAAATAGCTCTTCCCCTCCTCTAAGACAATTCGATAGGATTTGATTCCATTCGGAGTTCCATGCAGCTTTAAATAGCCTCCTTCCAGAAGGGGTGAGGCCGACGAACCGTAGCCTTATCATGCATTTGCAGATGGCTCGTGCATGATGTGGCGGATCCATCTAGAACACCATTGATCCCGTGATTGTTAAACGCCAAAGTCCTGTTTCCTCGCTTCGCTGATGCAACCGTGAGTTCGGTCAGACAGTGATGCCGACATGATGTCAGCTGCTCCTCTGTGTAAACCTGGACTGTGTTCAGACAGAGGTGACTGCCTGCACTATCCGAGACACTTTAAGCAACCTGAGGTTTCCTCTTACACAATGTCATCTCTTCCAATCAATGAGGCATCGATCAAGGGCGCTTAATCCAATCAGAGGAGATTTGGTACTACCTGGAAGCTCTTCAGGCAATGTGAAGAGCTGTTGTGATCCCTGGAACCAACACTGCAAGCACACGAACCGGCGTGATAATGGGTTTAGGACGTAATTTAAAGTCCCCTTGTGCTTATTTCCTTCCAATGGTTTCACCACCACTGCTGACTCCAGCGGTACGAACCTTCCAGGATCCTATGCGGGACACCAAATGATGCACCGTTTGCTCATTCCTGTTCCAAAAAAATCTAGAAAACTATGTGTGAAATAACTTCTAATGTATGTTTGTCAATGAGATGTAATATGTGTAAGCAAATAAATGAATTTATGGAGGAAAGTGGCGGCGGCGAGAACTTTTTTTTTTCTTCCTGAAAACAGTGTAACACTCCAGGTCTACTTCACACATGTCAAGGGTAGAAGAGAGAATGAACTTCAGAAACCTCCGTCTTAGCCGTACTCTTAGCCACATATCGTGCAGGGATCTTACAGGCTCCAAAGCTGGATGAGCCTCAGAGGAAAGCGGATCAGTGGATTGGTTCTGATCCCTGCCTGATTCAATGTGTCTCGCTGTGTTTAACATCCGGTGTTCTGCCGTCTGCAGATTCTGCATGCTGACTACCGAGGGGGGGCTTTTCACAGGAACCGTTTTTGGAACAAATACGATTTAAACGTCTTTAAAGGGCCGTCCCCCCGATGAGACGGGATATCTGACACAGTGACACACAGCGGAGCCTGTGGTCTTGTTTTCTGGCACATGGCTGGTGCCCCATGTGACCCCCCCCCCCCCCCCAACTCTACTTTTCTCACGTCCTTTTGGTTAAGTTGCTGTTATAGACAGTATAGCTGCAACAAATAATTTGCAATTAAATACTTTATGTAGGTTTAAATGTAAAGTGTGTGTGCATATATATATATACAAATACGCACTGTTGATATGTGAAATGAAAAATAGAATACAATTTTAAAAATTACTTATATAGATTGGTTATGGATATTGACATAAAATACATGCAGATCATGACAAGTATGATCGACGATCAATGATTCCCCAGAGCTGCTGAGTAAACAGTCTTTATTTCTGTAGCAGACAGTCAGACATGCGCACTAAAGAAGAACGTGTCTTAAAGGGGGGGGTGCAGGGCAGGATTTTGCTGCTGACACCCACAGACTCAAAGGAACAGGTCTTCAAAGTACTCGTCAAACTCCTCGTCCCTGAACAGGTAGAAAAAACAAATACATAAATATTAGTGATTTTTGGTAAGGTCAGCCTCAGACAACACACACACGATGTCATCTGGAGTAGAGATTCTCTGTGGTGCACAAGCAAATACATACATACACAAGAAAAAAAAAAAAAAAGGTACTGTAATTTCCGTACTATAAGCCGCTATTTTTTTCACAAGTTTTATAGAAAGGTGCAACTTATGTATGTACAAAATGTTTTTTTCCTTTAAAAATGTACAGGCTGAGGCTTATAATCAGGTGCGCTCCATAGTCCGGAAATTACATATTATATTGTGTCCTGAGCTACAATAATCAGCCATCAAAGATGAGATACATGTTCTTGTCAAATGGCGTTTGCTAATGCTAATGCTAATGCGCTAAAAGTACAGCTAATTAACCTCTGGCCTACACCTGCATTTTGCTCTTTCCTCAGAGCCCGGAGTCAAATGTCAGGCTTAGCCAGCAGCTTTCACGTCCTTCCTGACAGGGAAGCCTTGTGCAGGCTTGTGTAAGACATCTAAATGGTCTACGTTCTGTCCGCAGAGCAGGAACCTCCGTGCGGCAGCGTGTGACGACCGGCTGTGATTGTATTACAGAGGCTTACTGGATGTGACTGAACGTGAAAACGAGACTCACCTTGACTTTTCCTCCACGGCAGGAGCTGGGCCTCTCCAGTGGTCGGCCTCAGACTGATCCTCCAGCTCATCCTCCGCCCCCGAGCCTGCGAGAAGACGGACAGCCGTCAAATCTGAGGAGGTACGGCCATTCTCTACCAACCGTGAAAATATCCTCTGAAGGAAGGAAACTCCACTAATAACCAAGATACTGAATGTGTAATTCAATCATATAAATGAATTATTATCACATATTAAATATACCTGTGAATTTCTCACAGAGATTAATAATGATCGATCTGGAATCACGTGGTGGTATATTTGATCGACAGTCTGCACAAACATACGTAGGGGAGATCGACACCATCCGTAGGGAAACAGTCTATCATGGGTACTTGGAGGAAGATGTTACTGAGAGGCACAACGAGCCGTATATGCTGAGAATCAGTGTTGCGGTGTTTAGTTTGCACTGGGTGCTGAACGTAATGGTAAATCCTTTGGGCGCAGGGCGGTATTGCAGCGTACCCCCCACCATCCAGACTATGGGATACACGGAAAAGACCCAAAGAAGCACAGACATCTTTTAACAGCGTTCACAGAGGAAAGCAGGAGGACGGGGAGAGGAGTGTCGGGTGGGAGTGTGTGTGTGTGTGTGTGTGTGTGTGTGGGGGGGGGGGGGCAGCTGAGGAAAAGCAGACCTGTTATCCGTCTTATAATTGCAGCCACGGGGCGAATGGATTGTTTTTCCAGAAGGGTGTTTTCACTCCAAAAATCTGGGGGAGTGTCAAAGCCGAAAGGCTCAAAGGAACTCGAATGACTCGTAAACTGTCAAGTTTGTGTGTTTTTGTAGAAAATAAGGCAGTATATGTGTCTAGGAGGATAGAAGTTATGAACGCTACCTTTGTCCGAGGCGTGTGACTCATCCGAGCTGCTGGAGGAAGAGGATCGATCTGTCGGGGAGGGGTTGGGGGGGAGATCCGCGTCAGTCCACGGGGAGTTGTTTCCAAATGTCAAGAACATGCCCAGTGTGAACAATTTAATATCTGAGAAAAGATATGTGAAGACGAGATGAATCGTACCTCTGTGCTTCTTGTGTTTGTGCTTCTTGGGATGTGATCTCTTCCTCTTCTTTTTCTGCGACGGCCCTGCATTCTCCTTTGAAATTGCTTTCTTTGCCTTCACCTCCTTCCTCCTACAGAAAAAAAACCCACTTCATCAAAAAGAATTCAGACTTTAAAGGGACTATATGTAACTGTAAGAGGCTTTCAGACAGTTGTCAGCGATAGAAATCCTACTGCACCAAACTCGCATGAATGATTCTTTACAGCGTTGAGTGGCAGGAAGAAAAGCTGTTTTCACAAATAAAGTCAGTGAGGAAAGAAAATGTCTCAAAAGATGTTAGCTTACTTGTGATGGTAGTTGAGTTTGAATGAGCACTCGGGGCACAATCCTGCAAAGGAAATACTATTGTCATTCACAGTTAACGTGTTTTGTTTTGGGGACTTTGCGGAACCGAAACACATATATTTAATTAGATGCAGCCATCCTGCTGATGTTAGCGACCGGCCATCCAAAATGCTAACTAATTAGCTCGTAAGTTTGATGTAGCCAAGCTATTTATAAAAAGTTAGCTAAGGTGAGACTTATTTTTATGTACTGACATTCAGACAACAGTATGTATTTAATAATTTTGCTTTAAATACAGCTGTTTCTTGAATCTTAAACAAATGTATTAAGTAAAAGTTATAAAAAGTAAATTCTTTATTACGTCTAACCCTCTTCAGTTAATCATGCAGAGCAGCAGTTGTATTGTTTAAGGCCAGAACTCACTTCAATCCAGACACGGGAAAGACTCTGTACGTTAATCCCTAGTGATCCTTCTTCCTTACATGTACCAAGTTGACACGGCAGGTCAGTATCATCAAAAATAATTCGGGCTGTCAAACATTTGGATTTAGTCTAAATTGGAAACTTGCCGTTAATGAGGACAAACATGAACTCGGGGTGTGAGTTCAGTCCATTGCACAAGCTTGTTAAAAGGGGCCATGTCATTTCCTGCTTGACTGACTTAACTATGACTGGTGGGTCGTCCGATTACACTAATTATTCTGACAGGATTTTCTGCGGTATGATACCTGAAGGAGGATTATTATGAGCTGGGTCTTCAACTGGCGGCTCGGCCATAAGTGCTCCCATGTACACACACACACACACACACACAAATGCAATTCATTATTGAACTTACTGAGTTTCACCAGAGCATTTCTCTTCTCGCCCTGTTCCACGTAGGCAAAGTTCACCTCCCAGCTCTTCAGGCCTTCCTGCTTCTCGCAGCGTTTGTTTCCGCACTGGAACTGACCTGGATATTAATGAACACACGAGCTGAATGTAACGTTGGCTGTATTTTACTCCACCGCCGCCACCGTTTGTCCACTGGAGCAGATGTAACATTGGCCTAGCGACGTGGACGCTGT
>JBBMJM010000016.1:3456271-3489365 GCA_037832705.1 Centriscus cristatus | reverse complement strand
TGTGTGTGTGTGTGTGTGTGTGTGTGTGTGTGTGTGTGTGTGTGTGTGTGTGTGTGTGTGTGTGTGTGTGTGCGCTTACTCCATCTGGTAAGTGACATTCTCAGGAGACTCAAACCTGCAGAGCAAACTGCTTAAAACCTGATCAATCATCTTCTGTTTCAATATGAAAAAATGAAGTTTTTTCTAAAGCATGGTCATCTTTTGCAATGACAACAGGCCGTTTCCTCATCTCACCTGCTGGCGTTTGTTGAGTTGTTTTCCATCAGCTGCTGCATCTTAAAGCCTTGACTTCAGAAAAACAACCAGCATCAGAAACGGGAGAACTGGACACAACGACGTGTGTAAGGCTCAGGTTCGGATACTCGTCAAGTCGGCAGCAAACGGACCTGATACGTAAAATTCAACCCAGAGAGTTATTCTGGGCACATTTGGACTAAACTCTGAGGACTCACTTGTTCAAGTGCTGTGTCGGGGGACGAGGACGTGCACAGACACAAAGTATCATCACGAGAACTGCACCAATCGTCTTCATGTTCCTGACAGACTCAGATCGGACTCGCGGCAGCGGACACTGACGGACGACTTTTATAAATACACGCTTCCTGTTGGATGAAGGTCGAGGTCGGTGAACGATGGAACTGTTTCAGCATTTCTTGCTGGAGGTCAGCAGCAGCTTCAAGGGACACTGAGCGACATTCAGCTGCTTCCTGTCTGATTGATTGGACCCTGTCTGATTGATTGGCACAAGCTACCTGTGATGTCATCGGTCAACAGGTGACTGCCGTTTTAATATTTTGAGAAAAAAGAAAAATAAGCAGCAGGAAGTGTCAAACAAACATTTATTGGTAAGTTAAACACAACACGCTGTTGATCGGACATCAAAAACACGAGGGACTAAAGTCTCTCAACTCATTTACCGGAAGTCGTCAGCGGAACAACATGCCCTTGCCCGGTGAAGGATGGAGTCCTTGATCAGTATTTATTTGTTCTGATTGAATTAGGAAGGACATGTGCAGGAAGTCGCCCAGACTGAAGACTTATTATTTAAGTGTATTCCCTATTATTTGTTGCTATTATGAGTTTATCCTTGTGTTGTTGTTTCCAGATCATGTGTATGTTGAGTTCTTGTTTCTTTGTCCTTTGATTCTGTTCAAATCTGAACTGCATTTTATCAGGATTTAAAGTACGTGCACTGTTGAGTTTGGCCACCAGGGGTCGTCACTGGGCGTTGATTCAGAGGTCGACCACCCCTGTGTACCATCAGGGGTGCACACCTGACTCAAATCAGCTGCTCGTTGCAAGGCCTCTGCAAGGACTGATTCAGGTGAGGTAGGAGCAGGGTGACGTCTAAATCCAGGGGCCCTTGAAGAACGGTTTTGACACCCCTTATTTAAATACATATTAAGCATCAATAGATAAAATAAAGTTGGAATTTGGAAATTTATATTGAATACTTGGACCCACAGAGATGTGAAACGGTGTGTGTGGGGGGGTCCTCTCATTTTCTATGACCTTTGACTCGGTTATGCATTTCTCAAAAGACAGCAAAACAGATGAGAAGGAAATTTCACCTCTACAGGTTATCACCCCCCCACTGGTCCTGGTCACATTTTCTCTGTCATATTGTTGATATTAGCCCTATGGCGCATTCAGTCATTTATTCATCTTGCTCTCCCGTTACAAGTCCCAGCTATGGTGGAGTCATCAGGTGAACGTCAGGGTACACCCTTGACGAGAGTGGAATGAGTACAGCAACAAACATGTGCTGATAGTTTTTATTGGTTTTAGTACAACAGCCACTGTAACTATTGACATAAAAGTGTATTGCTCTTGTCGGTCCATTTGTGGACACCTGCTCAGTGATGTTCATTCACAGGGAGTCA
Source organism: Centriscus cristatus (assembly GCA_037832705.1). Taxonomy (NCBI): domain Eukaryota; kingdom Metazoa; phylum Chordata; class Actinopteri; order Syngnathiformes; family Centriscidae; genus Centriscus; species Centriscus cristatus. The sequence continues at coordinate 3,487,482 of JBBMJM010000016.1, read as the reverse complement.
TGTGCTCTGAAGACGATCCCTTGTTTTTACAAAAGCAAAGAGTCAGCACAAAAAAAGCTGAGCAACACCGCATTAACACCTGTAGAACAGTTGATGCCTCGGTCGAAACTTGTGCTACTGTTTTTTGAAAGATTTACAATAAGTGCAGACAACAGTGACGTTTTTCCCCAAAGCTACTATGTAGAAATAGGCAGTGATGAAAGAGCTATGCATAGAAACATGCGTCCACTAAAAAGGCAAGAACACATTGCTATTCTCTAAAGCGCTGACAAGTCACATGACAACGCATCAACTGAAAGGGGGTCGACAAATAGAACCAGCACAGGTACACTTCGAGCAAGAGAATTGAAAAAGGGCATTGAAAAAGGTTGTTAAGAAAACAAATATACTGGTCAAACTAAAAGAAAATACATCTTTGGATACGTAAAAAACCTGTACAACCCCCACAAGGAGCGCTCAGTCGTCTGAGGCGTCCTCCGGCTCTTTGGTTTCCTTGTTCTTTCGCACCTCCTCCAACTTTTTGTCCTGTTGCAGTGGAAAAGTAAAATTAGAGTCCAGAAATCCATCTGACTCCACCTGAAGGAGAAACACTCACCTTCTCCCTGAATTTCTCATTCATCGCTGCCATGATGGCGGTGCGGTTCCCTTTGTTTGCCTCCATCTTCTGGTTCAGTTTCTCCTCTGCCAGCTTGCTGAAGTTGTTGTTTTCCTCCATGGCTTTCTGAAGCACCTCCTTCTCATGTTCGCGCTTCTCCGCTAAGTGCTTTAGGACCTCAGCTTCATGGTTCTGGAAAGCAAATGACATTTCACCTTTCTGACCCACATGAGCACAGTGTGTTTTGACGTAAATCGCTCTGAACATTCACCTTGCGTCTCTCCTCCGCTGCGTCCAACTTCCTTTGAATTTCTTCCAGTGAGACATCTTTTTTCTTGGGAGGAGCCAGTGGAAACTCACCCTTCCCGTCGGGAGCAGGAGTACCCAAGAGGACCTCAAAGGCCTGACCTGAGGCACGCTTGTCCAGCTCTTTGACCTGGATATCTGCTCAGAAGGGACAAGGTATTAAGGCACTGAGCAGATCCTCCAGATCAGTATGATTCATGTGAAAACTGGAGGATGGGATTCACCTTCAGAGGCAGCCATCTTTACGTGACAAGGCTCAATCTACCTACAATGGAAACATCAGCAGATGAGACTCCTGTGCTTCATCATCAAATACACATTGATGGGCTACAAAATGAGCAAAAATACCAAGTGTAGTTACTGCTGTTTGCCCTCTTTGATCATATTTCATTTTTCCCATTTAGTCTTTTCTGAGATGGTTTATTCCTTGATGTGTTAATGGATGTTGACCAACAAGTATTAACATCCAGCAGCTGCTGTCACAGCCATTATCATCATCACCAGCATCCTCTTCACCCCCTAACCATCTTCATCGTCCCCATCACGATCATCCTCATAACCATCATCATCATAACCATCACCACATCATCATCGCCAATGTTTCCGCCCCCACCCACTTTAACGCCCTGATCAATAACATAACATAAGCATCAATAATCAAACTGAGCAGATGACGCACATTGATGATGATCGACTCGCGTGAACGTGAATGCCTCGTGCCAGCGAGCAGAACAATGAAACACTGGAGACGCGAACCGCGGAGACAACCACCGCCCATCACTCGCTCACTCACTCACACACACAGAACCTTCGCGCAGCTGCGAACAAAGACGCTGATTCTTTGTCGGCGGGTGTTCGAATATTTCCACTGAACAAACATCACCGACCTGTCCTTCGTGTCCTCGAACCATCGCCGACCTGTCCCTAATTTCCCTGAAACATCACCGACCTGTCCCGCATGTCCCTAAACCATCACCGACCTGTCCCGCATGTCCCTAAACCATCACCGACCTGTCCCTCATGTCCCTAAACCATCACCGACCTGTCCCTCATGTCCCCAGACACAAATACAAACAACAAGAACTGCTGTAGTTATGATCCATCAGGACAAAGACACTATGACGTCACACCCACCTTCAGCAGACGCGTCGCTCCTCTCACACTGACCGTCACGAGCACACTGCGTGATTCTGCAAACGCGAGCGCGCCTAAATGGAGCGGACCCGTTGCCGTCACGCACTTTGCTGCCACCCATTGGTTTAACTGCAGCTCCCGCGGTTTCTGGGAAATGTAGTCAGACGGATGGACAGACAGACAGTCATTGGTCCACACGACTTAGATCAGAAGGGATCACGGGAGCTTCAGTTTCGACCGACATTGGAATGTAAATGAGTGTCAGTGAACGTCAGTGAGTGTGAGTGTATGTCAGTGTCTGTCAACATCTGTTAACATGAAAGTGAATGTGAGTGAATGAATGTCAGTGAACTACAGTGAATGTGAGGGAATGTGAATGGCAGTGAACGTCCATGAACATGAATGTCAATGTCAGTGAACCTAAATAACAGTGGATTTCAACATCAGTGAATGTAAATAGCAGTGAATGTACATGTCAATAAATGTGAATGTCAGTCAATATCAGTGAATGAGAACGTGAGTGAATGGGAATGACATGAACATGAATGTCACGTTCAATGACAGTGTCAGTGAATGTGAACGTTAGTGAATGTGAATGAAGGTGAATGTGTGTCAGTGAACATCGTGGATGATGTAAAGTGAAATCAGCTTCAGTTCTATCTGGCTGATTCTATATTTAACTCACGTGAGCAGACTTAGATCAGCTGAAAATTTGACACTTTCATCTATTTTTACACATTTTCTCTTCTTGTATCTGCTGACGTGTTTCATAAGAAATCAGATGAAGCAGCCTCTTCTCTGTCCTAGGATGTCATGGAAATAGTCCCACGTCCATCTGTCTCACGGTTTACAGCTGGACACAAGGACTGAGGACATAGGGAGTGAGGACAGAGAATCAGAGACAGGACAGAGGGAGTGAGACACCTGAGAGTAGATTTCATGTCTTTGGGAGGAGGATGAAGTAGTGGAGACTGAAAATGTACATGATGTCTTATAATTATAATTGAATAATGAATTGACTGGAGCTCAGAGCCTGACCCACTTTCACATCACACACACATTCACACAACATGATACTGGATTGACACTTGCGGTGTGTGGCGGACATCTTCATCTCTGTTGTCTGAGCTATAACCAGCGATTAGACACCTCCCACTCCATGTGATTGATGAACTATTTCCAGCTGATTGACGAAAAGTAAACAAAAACGATGACGTTGATCCATCACATCACATGACACATTTTATGTAACTGAGTTATGTAACCACACCCTCAGCTGCTTCTCTGTCTGCCAGGTTTCTACCACCCCAATACATACACACACGTGAACTGTTTGTGTCAGAAACAGTAAGAAAGAGTGTGTTTGAAGGTTCTCAGTCATCACGTCCTAGTATCCCTCTGGTGTCCTCCCGGCGGACTCTGAGTCCACGTAGAGGGCTCTGTAGTCCACCTACAGAACTCTCTGGTCCACCTACAGGAGTCTGTAGTCCACATAGGGGACCTCTGTAGTCCACCTACAGGACTCAAGTCCAATCATATTTTATTTGTCTGTTCTCTCATGTAGACTTGTAGTTCTTGGGACAGGTCTTGGTCTCAAGACCACTTTTTTAGTGGTATTGGTCTTGTCACAGCCTCGACAGTCTTTGGTCTCAGTCTCGGGTCCCTTTGTCTCGCAATGTCTCACACTGGCATAACAGTCTCGATCACATTACACATCCATTACACATCAAGGTGACAGAATCTTGTGATCAACAGTTCTTCCTCTTGTAAATGTACAGTTTGAAGTGCAGTTTTGTAAAGTATTTGTATTTTGCATATGATTTAATGCATTTTTGGTGCACCTGCCAGTGTGTCATTGTGCTTATACTGGCCTTGTGTGAATAAATATATGGCATAATTTATAATGATATTTGAATATCGTTGTGATTGAGTAAGCATTGGGCCTATGTCATTTCAGTGATGCTGATATTATGCTGTGTCATGTGGCTACTACAATGGTAATTAATCCAACCCTAACCCTATCATCAGTAACATAATTACCATTTTTTGAGGTGCAGGGTGGTGTTGGAGGCTTGTTGTTTTGTTTGACGACTTTGGGACTAGTTAATAGTCATGTCAGTTCTTGACAGCACTCATGACTCATTCCTCAAATCGTGGACAAATAACAGTCATTCAATCACCACACAAATTGGATCTCAGCCAATTGATGAAAACATTTATAGTGAGTTCACACACAAGACACTGTCTCTGTGTTATTGTGCCTGTAGTTGAATACAATCTCATATTTATACTCAGCAACTGATCCCAATATGGTGCTCATGTTCTACTTCTCACAAGATAGCAAAAAAGCTAGTTTCAGTCTGAACTTATCTTGTTCTTGACTTGGTCTTGATGGTCTTTGGTCTTGGTAGTGTTTTGGTCTTGGTCTTGAGCTGAACTAGTCTTGGCCTTGTCTTGGTCTTATTATTCTTTGGTCTTGGTCGTGTCTTGGTTTCAGTTTAGGCGGTCGCAAAAAAACAAACATTCAAAGGTCAAAGGTCACTCCTTGGGAGATGGCAATGTTCACCTCATCCATCAGTGGATCAATGATGCTTCATTGATCCAGCCCCTTCAGTCCTCAGATGTCTTATTTGTGGAACAAAGGCTTTCGGACAATAATCCAGTCAGTGTCGCCACCTGCTGGACAAGTAGGTGAACAGCAGAAACAAAAATCGTTTCCTAATCTTGTTTGTGCACGCGCACACTGTTCTCACGATGCTTCAGGAGAACGGCAGTTGGCAACAGAAGGAGACAGACACTAAACCTCGACGGAGGACGAGGACGTGATGTCCGCACAGGCACGAGACAAAGCGGAAGTACGGCCCCTAAAACCGCACGTGATCTAGCGGATGGACGCGGACGAGCAGCCGGAGAAATGATGAGTCTGTCCGCGTCCTCCCTGTCCCGGCCGACTGTCCTCCGTGTCCCTCAATGACTGTGAGAAGATGAGCACGTGGAACAGTTAGCCGGCGTCTCCTCAGCACCACGGACAGCGATCATGACTCGGCTCCGGAGAAAAGCTTTGGTCGCGCTTCTACTCTTCACCTTGTTCATTTTTGGGATCTTGATGGGGCTGAGGACACTCAAACCCAGCGACGGCTTCTCTGACCTGTCGCCCGGGATGGACTTCCTGGCATCGAACAAGAAGCGTCTGGATGTGAAAATGGAAAACTTTGGCAGCAGTAACACCAAGGTGGTTGTCTCCAAATCGGATCGAGATGACAGCATCTTCTATGATGTGCATATCTTCTACTACTTGTGGTACGGTTGTCCGAGTATGGACAGGAAGTACATTCACTGGGACCATGTCCTGGTGCCCCACTGGGACCCAAAGATTGCAGCCAGTCACGCCCAAGGAAGACACGATCCCCCCGAGGACATCGCCTCCAGCTTTTACCCGGAACTGGGACCATACAGCTCCAGAGATCCAAAGGTGCTGGAGGACCACATGTCCCAGGTCAAAGCTGCTGCAGCAGGTAAGGACGAGCACGTCAAGTGCTTGTTCACCAAAGTCCTTGAAAAGACACTGTATCATTAATTCAGGTTAATAATGTTTGTGTCTTTTTCATATAAAGCAACATATTGGATCAAATCTCATGTTTCCATTTCATCAATGACAAAATAATGAATGTGGATCAATAATTAAACTTGATATCAAACAATAATCAATAAATTTTGATAAATAATTATAATGAAGATACATTATGATACTTTTTTTAAATAATCAACATTTGTTGTCCCTTTAATTCAATTCACTTCAAGTCAATTTTATTTGTATAGCCCAACATCACAATTACAATTGTCTGATGGACTTGGACAGTCCATACATACAAACCTCTGACATCTGACCCTCAGTCAGGGTGAGGAAAAACAGCCAAAACCCCCTGTAAAAGGGGAGAAAAAGGCAGAAGCCTCAGGGAGAACCTTCTCCTTTGGGACGGACAGACCAGCAGTAGGTGTTGACTGTACAGATTAAGAGATTTATCTTCTGAAAGCTGCTAAAGAGTCTTTCTTTGTTTCCCACTAACTGTTGACCACTAACACAAGGGAAAACAAACACACACAGTGACGAGAATAAACTTACATGACACACAGGTACATCTGCGCCTGGAAACTTGGTGATAAACAGTGGCCATTTTTTTCAGACTGGTGACACATTTCAGTCATATCAGGACCGAAAATGTTCACAGTTCCACTCTGACCAGACGTTGCCCCTCTTTCACAGGGGTGCTGATCCTGTCCTGGTATCCTCCAGGGGTGGGAGATGACCACGGCGAGCCCAGTGACGACCTGGTTCCCGCTGTCATGGATGCCGCCCACAGACACAGCATCAAGGTAACTAGTGAAACAGCCTGCATGTTTGACTTTCTGATGGTTGGATGATGACTGAGTGTTGACTGTGCGTTGACCAGCAGACTGTTCTTCTGTCTCTCACATCAGATATTTTTTCCACAGGTAACCTTTCACATACAGTCATATGAGGGGCGGAGCGACCAGAGCGTCCACGACAACATCAGATACATTATTGACAGGTCAGTTCATCTTGTGCATGTTTACTGTGCAGTGGTTCACAAAAGAAATATCTCAGAGAGAAATATAAAACTGCAGCTCATGGAATCTCAAGTCCATGAGACACATCTAATGACAAATTTGGTGACTAATCTTCTCACCCTCCTGCAGGAGGACAGAAAGACAGTGCTAGCTTGCTGAGATACTTACAAACTCATCTCCTCTGAACAGAAAGAATGTGTTTGATTGTTGCAAGAATCATCATTCCTCTCTCCTCATTTTGAGGTATGGGAAACACAACGCCTTCTACAGATTCCGATCCAGCACAGGACAAGTTCTCCCTCTGTTTTACATCTACGACTCTTACCTGACTCCGTCTGAGTCGTGGGCAGACCTCCTTACTGCTCGAGGCTCACACAGCATCAGGGGCACACCTTATAATGGGGTTTTTGTTGCCCTCATTGTGGAAGAGCGCCACCAACAGGACATCCTAGCGAGTGGCTTTGATGGTATGTACACATACTTTGCCTCCAATGGCTTCTCCTTTGGCTCCTCCCATCAAAACTGGGACTCCATCAAGACCTTCTGCGACACAAACAATCTCCTGTTCATTCCCAGCGTGGGTCCAGGGTACATGGACACCGCTGTCCGGCCGTGGAACAACCATAACACCAGGAACCGGGTCAATGGGCGGTACTATGAGACTTCACTGCAGGCTGCTCTTTCTGTTAGACCAGATATTGTCACCATCACATCCTTCAACCAATGGCATGAGGGCACACAGATAGAGAAGGCAGTGCCCAAGAAATCAATGACCCGGTTGTATCTGGACTATCAGCCCAACCAGCCCGGTCACTATTTGGAGCTCACGCGCCAGTGGGCCAAGAACTTTATCAAGGAAAAGGACAAGTGGCTGATGTGAAGTGGTTCTTCTGATGGTCTGTTGGAAGTCCATCATGGTAAGTTTGAGGGAATGTTACGTCTGTTGGAAAAACACTACATTTTACACACACTCACAACTGTCCTTCTGTAATTTTCCTTGGAACAAAAAAATGATTATCCACTCCACAAGATCACTTTCATAAGTCCAAACATCATGTTTCCTATTAAACAGAATGGTGTCACCATCTGGGTATTCATTGTTTGTAAGTGGAATGTTACTTGTCAGCATCAAAAAGTCAAATGGCATCATCAGACTGGTCAGGGAAGATTGACACCACTGTTACCACACCGCTAATGGTATTGTGAAAGCAGGACAGCTGATGGTGTTGAGGAGACAAGTCGTCAACTGTGTAGACCCTAACCCTAACCAACTTTAGGGATGTGAATCCATCATTGCATATCAGTACACTGACAGTGATAAGTGATAAGATGTTACAATGCCATACGATTCACCCCTGTTCACGATGTCATTCATGAAAGATTTTCATTTATACAACGCAATTCCATCCAGTACAATTCATAATGTGAACGATTCCACACAATACACAGAACTTATAAGCCCGCATCTGGTTTATAAACTTCACTTATTTTGTCCTCTCTTCTCTTTCCCTGTGAAGGGTGAATTTGATCTGTGATTTTCTATGAAATAAAACCAATAAATCCTACTTAAAATTCAATATTCAATTCAATATGGTCCAGAATCAGAGGATTGTTTTAATCCTAATAAACCTTAAATCATAAATTCATTTAAATTGTTTTAAACTCATTCTCTATCCACACCATGTGCCTTTTCAAATAAGTTGCCATGTTCGTTGTGCTGTTACATGATATATGCGTGTTAACCAACAGGTAGGTGTGGGTTAAACAGTTTTAAAGCACCACACAGAGGGCTCTGACCTTCCTTAAACCCATTCAACGCACGACCCGTTGATTAACCCTGACTTACAGCAGCACGGTGAATTGCTGATGTCGTCAGCTTTTGACAACTGTGAAAGTATCTCCAAACTTTAGACTTGTGTGCCTCTTCACCTGTTCTCTTCTTCTGTCCATTAGTTGCCATTAACTTACTGCAGGTGAAACCAGGCCTTGGGGCGTCATGGTGTGTTTGAGGAGATAAAAGAGATGAATTAGATGAAACTCACTTTTGCTTTGTTCTGTTCAGAGCAATTCAGTTTTGGTCATGGGTATGAATACTTTTGCAACCCACTGTAAGTACTGTTGTGTGACAGGAAGGACATTTGCTGTGTTGTCTCATGGGACGCGGGTCCAAACATACAGATGTATCACTACTGAGAGCAAAAGAGCGTAAGAGTGACTGAATTTGGACTTCAGGGACATTCCACCTCACTGACTTGTATTTCAAACCAGCTGCTTGAAGAGAAAACAGATCCGTCAATCTTCAAGATTTGTGTTGCTGTGATGACTTACAAATCATTAAGGAGAAAGACAATTGAAATTTGTTTCAATCTTTGTGTTTCACCTTTTTGCCCAATTTTAATTTGAGCTAACTTGACTCACAGAGCTGGCACACAAGCTCTTAATTGCCTCCACTGCTCACATGGCAAAACAAAAACCTTGAACTTTCCTTAGGCATGGTCATCAGAGCATCCAAAGTTGAAGAGACTTCCGTCAGAGAGCAACAAAACATTCAAAGGGAGAAGATGACGCTCAGAGGTGTTTCCTGTGGGACCCAGGCTTTGAGATCCCCGTTCAGAGGACCAGAAGGTTAGAAAAAGTAGACCTTTTTTCGTTCCAAACTGGACGTGACATGAAGCGAAATGATCTGCCAATGTGCTAAGGACACATGGAAAATACATGCGGCCAGTCACCCTCACACCCGCACGCTCTGAGACCAGCTTCCTTCCAGGAATACAACTGCATTGTGGGTGATGTAGTGTCGTACTCGCAATACTTGTTTACTTCAGATTGTCCCTTTTTTATTATTGCTTGGGACTGTTGTAAAAACTATTTCTGTAAAACAGTACACATTTGTTGCTGCACACTTTTAGAGGTGGAATGTGTTTATGTTTATGAAGAAACAATAAAAAAAGAACCAACGTGTTGGACATATCAGGTTTCTGTTGATAGGGTTAGGATTAGTAAATGCCTGTATGAGGAGAACAAATGACACCAGCCACATTCATGAAGTTTTCACGTCAGATGTGATATTGGACATCAGACACTGGACAAACACAGCGACGCATTGGTGCCACCAAACCCAAATGAGTTACAGAGGGCAACCCGCCGACCCTGTGTCAGCCATGGCTGTGCTGCGCAGGGAACGTAGTTCAGGTTGAAATGTGGTTCGGTGCGGTCCAGGTTCAGCGTTGGGGGCATGGCACCGTGGTAACAGGCCAGAGCAGTGAACGCCACTTCCAGAGCTCCTGCAGCACCAAGAAGATGTCCAGTGGCTCCTTTGGTAGAGGACACAGCCAAAGGTCCAGTGCTTCGTTCAAAGAGCCTCTTGATGGCAGCGTTCTCCGCAGCGTCACCCAGAGGGGTGGATGTGGCGTGGGCGTTCACATATGTCACGTCTGCAGGGGACAGACCAGCGTCTTTGAGGGCCGCTGACATACATCTGTGGGGGCAAAAGTACACTCTGATGTTTGCTGGATGAATTCGCTGGATGCGGAATGAATGAATCAGGAAAAAACATAGCATCTCAAAGCCTGTACCTGAACGCTCCATCCCCATCGGCAGCAGGTGCCGTAATGTGGCTGGCGTCCCCTGACAGTCCATAGCCCAGGACTTCAGCGTAGATCCTGGCTCCTCTGTTCACAGCGTGTTCCAGCTGTTCCATCAGGACAACTGCAGCCCCCTCACCCATCACAAATCCCTCCCTCTCTGGGTGGAATGGCCTGGATGCCAGCTGAGGGTCTTCATTCCATTTGGTTGCGAGAGCACGTGCCCTGGCAAAGCCAGCTATTGCCAGAGGACTGACACAGGATTCTGTTCCCCCTGAAACCATAGCAACTGCATCACCATGAGCAATGAACCTGGCAGCATCCCCTACAGCGTGGGCACCGGTGGCGCAGGCAGTGGACACTGCGTGGTTCGGACCCTTTAGGCCATGTCTGATGCTTATGTGGCCGGCAGCCATGTTCACCAGGATGCGGGGCACAAAGAAAGGACTCACTCTGCTGTAGCCCTTCTCTGTGAAGAGAAAGTAGGTCCGGGCGATCTCCTCCAGGGACACCATGCCCGTACCGACGGCCACCCCCGTCATCAGTTGTTCCTCTGGGGTTCTTGGGTACCATCCTGAGTCCTCCAGAGCCAGCTGAGCAGCTCCCAGGGCCATCACAGTGGCCGACGACATGTTCCTCAGTTCACGGCGGGAGACAAACCTCTCTTCCATGAAGTGTCCCTCAGCGGCTCCTCTGGGGACCAGCGCTGCCACCCTGCAGGGAACGGATTCATACACATCCCGGTCCAGAGCCACGAGCCCGCTGTGGCCCCTTATGAGCCGGTCCCACACCAGAGCTGTCCCGGTGCCCAGAGGACAAACGAAGCCAATGCCTGTGATCACGACGCGATGCCGGTCGGAGCTCACGTGTCTGGACGCTTGGTTCGGACAGACAAGGACCCTGCTCCGAAGGAACGTCCGAGTTTTCCGTTGTAGTTGCTGTCCGGCCCAACGGGCCAGAGACCGAGAGGACATGACGCTGGCACCAGCAGACTCAGCTGTTCTCTGAGGACCCAAGGGTGCTGGTGTCCGCAGAAAACGTCTAATTAAAATCCCAAATTACGAAAGAGATTCAAGGTTTCTTTGTTTTTACCCGGAGGTAGAATGATACAAATTAAATACTTGACCAAAAAAATCAAGCATCTAAGTGACACATGAGTCGTTTATGCGACGACAACAACACGGATTTTCATTCAGGCGCGCAAAGGTCAGCTCAAACCCGGACCCGACCGGACTTGGTTCTAGAAGTGTTGCTGCTGACCGAGGACACTGGGTTGTTCGGCGGATCTCGGTCATGTCTTTGTCCCCAGCGGTACGAACTTTGTGTGAAAACTCCAACGACGTCTTCCTGGACGTGTCCATGTTGTTGCTGACGTACGCAGACAACATTATAAGGTCGGTGCAGTTCACAATCTGAACGTCGTAATCAGCTCCAGTCTCTAGTTCACAGCGTTAACTGCGCTTACGTCTTCAGCGGTTGAAGTCCTCCAAGGAGGCTGTTTGCTTGGACTAGTTATCGGTTTTCATTTGTGACTTATTCGAAGGACAAAAATAACACGAACTGAAGTGAGCTGAACAGCGGATGAAGGACAGACACGTCAGAGGTTGGAAAACAAAACCAAAAACATATCCTCAAAGCACGAACTCTTAAGAGGAGGAGGAGGAGGAGAATCCTCAGAATCTGTAGAGAACTGCAGCAGCCGTGACCGTGACTGTCACGTGACTGTGACGTAAGGACCAGAGTAAAGGATGAGTCATAAGGGAACGTTTCTCTGTTTCGTGTGTTTCATATTTTTTCCCGGTTTCCTTTTGTTTTCTTCTTTAGAAGCAAATGGCACTGTTGTAACTGTTGGAAGCGTTACAGAGGACTGTTCCAGAAGCCACTGTCTCACATCCCTTGTCAACAGGAATCCTGCAGAGGAGAAGTACAGGTCCATCCGTGTTGGCAATGCCACCTTCTCCACCAAGCTCCTGCCTGTCAGAGGCGCTGTGGAGGTTCTCTTTGAGATGGGCTTCGAGGAGGTAATGTCCTGCAACTAACAACTGCCGATTGTCATTTCACAGATTGTTTAGCGAAGTGAATCACTGATGAACATACAAGCTCATGTCCATCCCTCAGGCTGAGACCCACCTGTTGTTTCCCCCGTCTGCGTCGGTGGAACAGCTGAAGCTCATCAGAGAGTCCATAGCTGCAGAGAGGGATCAGAGGCTGCGTGGAGTGCGGCCCACCTCAGCTGCTGGTCACACTTCTTCACCACAAGGTCACGCGTCCACCAGCCAGGCATCTCCGTCACAGCCATCATCCGTGGTAATCATGTTCTTTCTCCCTGCTGGATTGGTTCTACTCACATCATCCAGTCAATGTCACACACAACACTTGAAGATCAATTCTCATCCCAGTTTGACATTAAATGTTGCCCAGACTGGTGGATCACTTTTAATTCTTGAACATCAAAGTGAGACGGCCACAGTGTCATTTGTCCTTGGATGATGATGATGATGATGACAAAGATGAATCAGAGCTCGGTCGTCATTTTACCTCAGAGGATCTGTGAGCTGGGGGAAGCATGTGAAGGTCTACGAATAGCAATGAGGATTGGAGGTGGTTGGACATGGCGCTGTGAGGTGTCCATCAACGTCCATCAGTCACAATGCTTTTCCCTCTCTGTCCACCAGGAGAGCAGTGTGAGCTTCTTCGTGATGCTGCAGTCCAACTTCCAGCATGTGCTGTTGTATGAAAAGCCTGAGCTGCAGCAGAAAGCCAGATGTCACGTCCCTGAGCAGCAGCTGTGGTCCATCGCTGAACAGAAGCTGAAGGACGCTCTGGAGGCCGAGCCAGGTCACATTCCCTAAGTTCAGATCCATGTTGCTTCTCACAGGGTGCTGAACACTTCATCTCCTTGTAGAATGTCAACTTGGAAAAGAAGATCTCCTGGTATTGGAGCTGCTCAGATGGTTCAAGGAAGACTTCTTCTCGTGGGTTGACTGTCTTCCCTGTAGCCGGTGTGGGGGCCCGACCCAGAACACCGGCTCACTCAGTCCCACTGCAGACGATGTCCGCTGGGGAGCACAGCGAGTAGAAGACCACCGCTGTCCAAGCTGCCAGCTCTCCACCAGGTTCCCCCGGTGTGTTGTGCTTGAGTCTTACTGCACAGCTCAGCAGAACATGACAGAACATGTGACCTGCTCACACCAGTACCTTCTGTTGTCACTTCAAGCTACAACAATCCTGAGAAGCTTCTGGAAACCAGGAGGGGGCGCTGTGGAGAGTGGGCCAACTGTTTCACTTTGTGCTGCAGAGTTCTGGGCCTCGAAGCCAGATACATCTGGGACAGTACCGGTACGTCCATGTTGTGGTTGGTCGCAGAGCTGCAAAGGGTTCCCTCCTGCCTCCAGTCTGACAGATTGAACAGCAGCACCAGCTTGTCAGAGGCTAACTGCTGAATGATGTTCCAGACCACGTGTGGACTGAAGTCTACTCGCCGTCTCAGCGCCGCTGGCTCCACTGTGACTCCTGTGAGGGTGTCTGTGACAAACCTCTGCTGTATGAGGGCGGCTGGAGGAAGAAACTGGTCTATGTTCTGGCGTTCTCCAAAGACCAGGTCAGGCATTGGCCGCATGTTGGGCCGGGTAGTTGATTGTTCTGTCCACACTGATGTGTTCATTTTCGCAGGACCGCGTCACGTGTCTGCATCTCTGACAGGTGTCTATGTGTACTGCAGTTGGTGGACGTGACGTGGAGGTATTCCAGCAGACATCCAGAGGTCCTGTCCAGAAGGACCTCGGTTCAAGAGGCCTGGCTGCTGCACACTATTACCAGACTGAACAATGCGGTAGGTGGAGACCCTGAAGGAAAGACGAATGTCTGCGCAACTGTTCAGTCATCTGCCTCAAATTCTCTTTCATGCTGAAGAGACAACGATCGCTGAGTCCAAGCAGGAAGAAGGAACTGACAGAGCGGCTGCTCGTTGAACTCGTCCAGTTCATCTCCCCCAAAAAGCCCAAACCAGGGGAGCTGGGAGGACGGAACTCTGGGTCTCTGGCCTGGAGAAGAGCAAGGGGCGAGACAGGAGACGCGTCCATACAGGTAGAAGGCTATAATCTGACACTGTTAGAGGCGCGTAGTCTCCCGCAGCATTTGAAACATCCATCCATTCTATTTCCTGCTTGGAATGTGAAGAAGCTTCACCACGAGCGACTCCATAGGTGATGAATGAATGTGTGTGTTGGACAGGCTGCAGGTTATGTGTTCACGCCTTGTGAGCAAGAGAGGAGCAACAGGTTACTGCACGTGTGCTACAGTGCAGCCAGAGACCAGTATGTCCGCCTGTCCGCTGACCGCCAGTGCAGCAAAGGCTGGGACCAGTGTGTGTGGACGAAGGACTCGATGTTCCGGAAGGTGGAGACAGACTGGCAGATGGTACGATCCTGTGTGTTTGATTGTTTACCAGCCGTGTCATTGATGTGTGTGTTCTGTTCCCAATGTGTCCACTGGTCTGTCTGAGAAGGTGACAATGTCCTGCCAGCTGTATGGAACAAAACCTTGATAAAACAAAGCAGTATTAGTGTGTTTCAAACTCTGGAAGGAGGAACATTTGAGAACATTCATTCAACATTTAGAAAACTAATCACGTTATTAGTTACATGACTTTGATAAACTCTTTGAAATAGTTTCACTATTGTTCCAGAATAACTTAAGCAGCTCTGGTGCACCATTGTGCAGGTCTACCTCGCTCGCTCAGAGGGCTCCAGCACCGGAAGAATCAGCTGGAAATTTGACCTGGCTCCAGCAGGCATGGCTGTGAAGTCTCTTTCCATCATGGCTAGGAGTCAGACGTTCCATTCCGGAAAGATCTGCTGGCATCTACAGGCAGATAAGTTCACAACAGAGTTCTCTGGAGGTACGCACAAGATGGTCGGAGCAGACAGGCGATATGACAGGATTGGTTGTTGACCTGTGCTCATGTTTTTGAACACTCAGACGGGACGCTGCAGTTGTTCGATGGTTTACGTGGCTCCTCACAGGTCGTCGTAGCAGCAGAACTTGGTGGTGAGAGCAACACGTCATGGCAGCACGCTCAGCTCTTCAGACAGAGTTTGAAGGAGGAGGACTATTCTTTTGAGATCATCATTCACCTCGAAGATGCTGCAAACTAAGTAAGCACAGGAGCAATTTGTATGTCTGTCTGCGCACCACCAGGAGACTCCAAATGTGTGTGTCTGCTCAGTATACCTGAGCGACCTGAGCTGGTACCGTGAGCTCAGATCGTTCCACTGCTCTCACTGATCCTCCCTCTGGTTTGTGAGGAGTGCCACATTGTTTCATACACTGCATTACTGAATGAATGTTGGTGTGGAAAGGGATTATTGGCAGTAAATGTGTGATGTATTAAAGATATTTGCAGTGTCTTGTATTTTGTTCCAATGTGTTTCTATATTCAACATGGGATCGAACACTAGTGTACGATGTGTCTGAAGCTTCTCAGCGTCTCCCATCTACACGAGTGAATGTTTCTATGAGAACAGGCAGTTTGTTGAGAGTTAGAGAATTGTTTTGAATTTACACCGTAAAAACAAAATCTAACCCTTCTCAGTCCTCCAGGTCCTGGGATCCTGTAGGCTGGACTTGTAGTCTGCTCGAAGACATTCCGCCACTCATCACAGAAGTTTCTTCAGTTCAGAACTGACTCATTCCACTGCTGAAACTGAGTTTCAGGTTTGTCCATTGTTTGGATCACCTGGGAGTCACTGTCATTACATAGAGGGTTAAGTCAGATGGTTCCCCTGTGGAGAGATTCTTACCCTGATTGATTTGTGATTATCAATCTCAATCAATGATCCTCCTCCATCCACCTGTGTCCCCTCTGCCCCTCCTGTCACCAAGGGAAGCTGGACTTTCAGCCACTCTGCCTCCCAGCTCTGGAACTCTCTTCTCACAGACGTCTGCAATCTGACCTCCCAAAGTCAAAACCCACGTGTTCAGAATTGCCTACATATTTAAACTTCTGCCCCCCTCCTTAGTTATGTTATTCCCTACTGGGTTTGTTGATTTTATTGTTGTTTATTTTTTATTTTTAATGTTGCTGCATCAGCTTTTATTGTAATTGTACAGCATCCATAAAATGTATTATCATTGTAGCATATGCTAGCTGATGCTAAGTCACCGGTAAGAGCTACAACCCATTATCTTTTTACTTTGAGAGTAAACCGTGTGAAGTTGCTTGAACAGAGTTGTGACCGTACGTTTTGAAAGGCAGTCTGTTGTTCAGCCATTGTCTTGGATGGGCGGTGCTTAATGCCACGTGACACAATCGATCGTTGTGGACCATCTCTGCCGTGACACTAACTCATTTTTACCGACATATTGCGTTGGACCGGTAGAACAATCCCCTGTAGGCGGTAAATGGATGAATATCGACAACGCTGCCGAGCAGTTAACAGATTTCAAGGATACTGCCTCTTAAAATGTCCCATCCATCCATCCATCTTCTTCCGAGTGCGATTAAACTTCTATTTCCGGTCTACGGCGACGAGGTTCAAAGCATCTTTAGTCTTGACTCTTCCTATTGGGCGAACTGCCGGTTCTTGCAGAAAGCAGCCGTTTGATTGGCTGATGCCTGTACTCGCTACTCTGTGTGCGGGTCGATGGCGGAGCCGGACGGAGAATGCAGTTAGCTTGCCATCGACGTGTATGTCCCTGAACATTATCTATTGTGTCCGGACTGTTCCGTCCAGCTCTTCTATTCGGTTCTTTGTCAGAACCAAACCGAAGGGCGCTTCACATTTTATTACCCCCAGTGTTTCGAAGAAGCGCGTAGCTCGGTTAGCATCTTTGTTGGAAGTTGAGGCCCAGCGGCACCGGGTTGGAACAAAGCAGCAGCTCATCGGAGAAGAACATGGGACAGAAGCATCTGAGTCCGACTAGCACCGTGTGATTGCTGTGTGGTCCGGTTCGCTCATCCGTCATTGGAAGTGGATACGTTTTATTGCATTACTGGTCCGAGTAGAACAAAGATGTCTAACGGGGCAGAGGCCAGCGGAGGTCCAGCTGCGTGGACGGTGAGTTCGAGTCCCGGTCCCGTCTGAGTAGATTCCCGGAACCATGGACCGCGTTCGCCTCAAGATACGAACAAAGACTGGACTGACTGACAACAGAACCTTTTATTGAAGGCCCTTAGCTGAGGAACCAGAAAGTTCAAATAGACAGAGACAGAAAATTACTAGATGATTGTGTCATCATAAATACGAATTGGTAACTACTTTCTTGCCGACTTTTTCCTTCATGGCCTCTTCCCATGGACCCCACTTAGATCCTGGAGATCACTGTTGTTGTTGTATGTCACCTGATCATACATCCATCATCTGTTTCATGTTTGTTTTTTTAATCCTGATGTTCAAATATCAGTGATCTCTGTTGGCTTTCTAACAAGTTACAGTCATGACTGGAAGGACTCAATGAGGACTGATGATCTTCTGTATTTCATATCAACCATCTGTTGGTCCAAGCAGGAGGCTGCCAATGGCAGAGGAGAGCCTGGAAAGATGGACGGGGCTAAGAAAGACAAGCCAGGCTCCAAGTTATCCGTGGAGAGAGTTTACCAGAAGAAGACACAGCTGGAACACATTCTGCTCCGTCCAGACACATACATTGGTTCTGTGGAGCCAATCACACAGGTGGAAAGAGAGTAGAATATCTTCACTGTTCACTTATTCACATTGTCATGATTTCATTCGTTTGCCTGCACTTTGAATAGTCAATGATTGTCTTCTCCAGCAAATGTGGGTGTTTGATGAGGAGCTAGGAATGAACCAGAGAGAAATCACCTACGTCCCTGGACTTTACAAGATCTTTGACGAGATTCTTGGTGAGTGATGTCACTTGGTTGTTTTCCACCAAAGTACATGCTGGGTATATGTTACTGACACATCTGTTGTGTGTGCATGCACATATATCTGGAGCATCTTCATCACTCTGACCTTTGACCCATGAACGTGCATACAGTGAATGCAGCGGATAACAAACAACGGGACAAGAACATGACAACCATTAAGATCAGCATCGACCCGTGAGTACGATCAACACCAAGCAGTCATGTGTTTCACGTCTGTCTGTGTGTTTGTGTGCAGGCTGTCTCACGTGTGTGCTTGCGTGCGTGTGCAGGGATCCACACTAACTTATTGCATTGGTTGTACTGATTGTACTTTTGTTTTAGGCGCACCACACACAATTTTGATGCAGTGGGAACGGGGCTTGGCGTCTACTGATTGAGGGCTCAGTGTCGTGGCTGGATAAACTCTCATTAGTGGTTGTAATTGTAGGCTTATTTTTCTTGATTAAATAAATGCCAATTTTCCCTCTTTTTGTGCGTTTTGTTTCCTTTTCGTTTCAGTCTGCTGCTGGTGCTCAGGTCACTTAAACACGCAACCGTGAACAGGACCGTAGTCAGTCGGAGGCACAGACTCTCCCAATCTGTCTTACTGGTTTAGACCACATTATGATCCCAACAGGATTGGGAGTTCAGTCAATGGAGAACATACTGTCTATGGTGCGCTGAACAGAATTTTCCTTCTTTTAATCTGGGCAGTGTCAGGTGTATCGGTGTGACCTAAAAAAAAAAAGTTAGTCGCAGTCTTAACAATTGCCCAAAACGGTTACACACTTGAGCCCTGTCGTGCATCTTTGTCTCACACATGCTGTCGACTCGGGGTGCAGACTTGTGCAGCTCATGTGACTGAGCTCAATGGCTCATCGTCTTCTACCTCCACCAGGGACTCCAACACCATCTCCATCTGGAACAACGGGAAAGGAATCCCAGTGGTGGAGCACAAGGACGAGAAAATGTACGTCCCGGCTCTCATCTTTGGCCATTTGCTCACCTCCAGCAACTATGATGATGATGAGAAAAAGGTCACAGGTGAGAGGATCAGTATGAATGTCAGTGGTTCTACTGGTTATGATTGCTGGAATGATCGCCAGCCTCCAGCACTCACCTTGTGTTTGGTTCTAGGGGGGAGAAACGGGTATGGAGCTAAACTCTGTAACATCTTCAGCACCAAGTTCACAGTGGAAACTGCCTGCAAGGAGTACAGACACAGTTTTAAACAGGTGAGCAGGTTCACGCACTCTAATCCAATGTGTCAAATCACACGTTCATTGTCTATGTGAGTGAAAACGAGCTGTTTCTATAGGACCTCACCCAAATCACATGTTCCTCATCTATGTGAGTGACCTAATCCTTGTATCTGAGTAACATGCGTGTGAGTCACCTCCATATGGGAGTCTATTGGAGTAGATGCACACTGGTGTTTAGGTGGAATTCAACACAGGTGACGTAATAAAGGAGCAAAGAATATTTCTCTATGTAACTGACTTTTACCGCCGCAGACGTGGCAGAACAACATGTCCAAGACGTCTGAGCCAAAGGTGAAGTTCTTCGATGGGGAGGATTTCACCTGTGTGACGTTCCAGCCGGACCTGGCTAAGTTTAAGATGGAGAAGCTGGACAAAGATATCGTGGCTCTGCTGACCCGTCGGGCATATGATGTGGCTGGTTCCTGCAGGGGTGTGAAGGTGTCGTTGAATGGAAAAAAGCTACCTGTAAGTCTTCCATTGCTTTTCTTCACGTGGCTGCTGCTGTCATCAGCCACTGTCAGTGGGAACTACCAAGTCACTGCTTCTCATCTCGTCCGTCCAATCACCTGAAATGCTTTAGGTTGACTGTTGCAGCAGGTTCGTGGGAAATGGTAAGACAAGCACTCAGACGTGTGTTTATTGTGAAAGGTCACTGGGTTCCGCAGCTACGTAGATCTGTACGTTAAGGACAAGCTGGATGAGACGGGCGTGGCCCTGAAGGTGGTCAACGAGTCAGTGAATGAGCGGTGGGAGGTTTGCCTCACGATGAGCGAGAGAGGATTCCAACAAATCAGCTTTGTGAACAGCATCGCCACCACAAAGGTTTGTGCTCATCACGTTTAACTACCAACACTTGTTTCACTTGGCTGCTTCATGCTTCCACACTGGTGTGCACAGAATTCACAGATCTTACACTGCTGTCTGATGGTGCATGGCTTTCACTGTGGGATAAAACCAGTTTACCTCCTACAGAGATACACTCATACATCACGATCTCATTTGGTGTATTTGACGGCGTTGGCGATCAATAACTTTGTGCACGTTCCAGGGCGGCAGACACATTGACTATGTGGTTGATCAGATCGTGTCCAAATTAATTGAGGTGGTGAAGAAGAAGAACAAAGCAGGCGTGTCCGTCAAACCGTTCCAGGTGCAGTCATCAAAGTACATTTTCTAACGTCTTGTTGACACAGGGTACAAACAGATTTTCTCTCGTCGTCTGTTCAGGTGAAGAACCACATCTGGGTGTTTGTGAATGCCCTCATCGAGAACCCGTCCTTTGATTCTCAGACCAAGGAGAACATGACCCTCCAGACCAAGAGCTTTGGGTCCAAGTGCCCCCTGTCTGACAAGTTCATCAGGGCGGTGAGGGCACTCAGCTCGCCACTTCCTGTTTTATTGACTTATCACAAGTCGTTCCTGGAACCAGATTGTCTCTCTTACCTTCAGGCGACCAACTGTGGGATTGTGGAGAGCATCCTGAACTGGGTGAAGTTCAAAGCTCAGACGCAGCTCAACAAGAAGTGTTCGTCTGTGAAGTACAGTAAGATCAAAGGAATCCCCAAGCTGGATGACGCCAACGACGCCGGTACCGTCTCAGCATGTTGTTTGTGCAGTGACATGTTTGTGCAGTTGGCTCATGTTAATGTCCGTGGTTGTTGTCAGGGGGCAAACACTCGTCTGAGTGCACACTCATCCTCACTGAGGGCGACTCAGCCAAGTCTCTGGCTGTCTCCGGACTGGGTGTCATTGGACGAGACAGATACGGAGTTTTTCCTCTAAGAGGGAAGATCCTGAATGTGAGAGAAGCAACACACAAACAGGTATTTGTCCCCATGCGTGAACAAGTGATTTAGTGTGGACATGGACTGACCTCCGCTGTTGTCACAGATCATGGAAAACGCTGAAATCAACAATATCATAAAAATCGTCGGTCTCCAGTACAAGAAGAGCTATGACGACCCCGAGTCCCTGAGGAGTCTGCGCTACGGGAGGATCATGATCATGACGGATCAGGTGACATGCTGTGATCAGCTAAGACAATCAGCTGATTGATCACCTGCTCAATCATTTGTCCTTCTGTCCAGGATCAAGATGGTTCCCACATCAAAGGTCTGCTCATCAACTTCTTCCACCACAACTGGCCATCGCTGCTCAAACACACATTCCTGGAGGAGTTCATCACCCCTATTGTTAAAGTAATGGGCATGCGCGCGCACACACTAGATTTGTTATGGAGCTGGATGATGATGTGAACACTGAATTCCTCTTGGAGATGAATAAAGTAGTTCTCTATCTATGAACCAACATCTCCTGAGATGTTGTTCTCTACTGCACCATCAAATGGACAGTACATGTGTAACAGGCAAAATGACAGGTTTGATTTGACATGACTTTGGTGCATGACACTTTGAAATGAACCAAATGTCGAAATGAATTACATGTCACAACGAATGTCACCGACATACCGAGCTTATGCAACCACAACACAACACCGTGCCAATGGTTTGGATTAAAAATTGACAACTTGACAAATCCTTTGCCAGCAATCTACTGCTAACCACGCACAGAAGATAAGAGTCCGTGGCCGTCTTCAGTTGCAAGGACCTTTAACTGCACGGTGGCGTGGAAAGGGTTCATGGTTTTTACAAAGATAGTATAAACCATATAGTATAAATCATGTTTTTTCACATTTGTACTACATATGCACACTGAGCTATTGTGGGGCTGCTAATGTTTTGTTGCTCGAAGGTGTGAAGTAACATCCTACATGTTATCGTCATAATAAGTGTTTAAAACTTGACACCACGTTTTATGTGTGTATTTCTACTTCTTACTGAATCGATATCGATCACGTCACATGACTGCTGTCACCTCCAGGCCACCAAGAACAAACAGGAAGTGGCCTTTTACAGCATCCCAGAGTTTGACGAGTGGAAGAAACAGACAGAGAACTATAAGAACTGGCACATAAAGTACTACAAAGGTTTGAACAGAATCTCTGAGGACTTGTCAAACTCTGGGTGCATGTGAGACTCTCATGGATTTGTTTGCACAGGTTTGGGCACAAGTACCAGCAAGGAGGCAAAGGAATACTTTGCTGAGATGGAGAAGCACCGCATCACCTTTAGGTACAGTGGTGCAGAGGATGATGCTGCCATTACCCTGGTGAGCACACCTACACACGCAGACTGTGATCAGATGTTTAATACGCAGATTACAAGAATAGAAGAGACCCACACCGTCACACTATATAAAAACAGTCAAAGGAAAAACAAGACGCTGGTCCCTGCTGACACCACGGTGTCTAACACGCCACTCCTGTTCATATGTCCCTCAGCTGGAGGACGGACACAAATTGCAGCTTTCTGTCAAATATTGACTATTGATCATGTCAGCATCCCCTTTGTTAACCATCGTCAGTTGTTGACTTGTGGAATGTCGTCAGGCCTTCAGTAAGAAGAAGACGGACGACCGTAAGGAGTGGCTCACCAACTTCATGGAGGACAGACGTCAGAGACGGATGCACGGTCTGCCAGAGGTTGGTGTCATGTTGGACCGTGTGACACTGCTTGTGAAGAACTTAGTGTCAGTGTGTCTGTCTGGCTCCATATTTGTTTGTCTTTCAGCAATACCTATATGGAACTCAGGCCAGACACCTGTCCTACAACGACTTCATCAACAAGGAGCTCATCCTCTTCTCCAACTCAGACAACGAGAGGTCCATTCCATCGTTGGTGGACGGTTCGTACACGCCATTACACCATGATGGTCTTCACAGAGTCTACATTCATACGTAATGTGAAGATAATGCACAGTGTATGTAGTAATAGTGTGTGTGTGTGTGTGTGTGTGTGTGTAGGTTTGAAGCCGGGTCAGAGGAAGGTCCTGTTCACATGCTTAAAGAGGAACGATAAGAGAGAGGTGAAGGTGGCGCAGCTGGCAGGTTCAGTGGCAGAGATGTCTGCTTACCATCACGGAGAGGTACACACATAGATGCGCATACACACCAATGCTTACACATATGTTTGGACATCAGATTCGCCTGCGTTTGTCTTTGTCGAGGGGATGGGGCCCCGAAGGGTTCACCTTCAGTCACCACTATTTGTCTGCAGCAAGCCCTCATGATGACCATCGTCAACTTGGCCCAAAACTTTGTGGGTAGCAACAACCTGAACATTCTGCAGCCACTAGGGCAGTTTGGGACTCGAATCAACGGTGGAAAAGATGCTGCGAGTCCCCGTTACATCTTCACTATGCTCAGGTAACATTTGACAAGAACATGTGACACGTGAGAGGAATTGTGACACGTGACCTATGCCCTGTCGCCGTCCTCCCCACAGCCCTCTGGCCAAGCTGTTGTTCCCGGCAGTGGACTCCAACCTGCTGAAGTTCCTGTATGACGACAACCAGAAGGTGGAACCAGAGTGGTACATTCCCATCATCCCCCTGGTTCTGGTGAATGGCGCCGAGGGCATCGGGACGGGCTGGGCCTGCAAGATCCCAAACTATGACCCGCGAGAGATTGTCAACAACATCAACCGCATGCTGAACCAGCAGGACGCCCTGCCAATGGTAACCAGGGAGGGAGGGAGGGAGAGAGAGGGAGAAGCAGGCACAAAAGCAACAGTGTGTATTTCCTATTGTGTGTCCAGCTGCCCAGATACAAGAACTTCAAAGGAGTGATCCATGAACTGGGTCAGAACCAGTTCCTGGTCAGCGGAGAAGTTTCCGTCATCGACAAAAACACCATTGAGATCACAGAGCTGCCCGTTCGGACATGGACTCAGGTGCCGCAGATGTTCACTCATGACATAACTCGTTGAATGTGCGTCTGCAATGATGTTTGGTCTGTGTGCGTGTGTGTGTTTGCAGGCCTATAAGGAGTCTGTACTGGAGCCGATGCTGCAAGGCACAGACAAAACACCGGCTCTCATCAGCGACTACAAGGAGTACCACACAGACAGCACTGTCAAGTTTGTGGTGCGCCTTTCAGAGGAGAAGCTGGCTCAGGCTGAAGCCGCTGGCCTCCACAAGGTCTTCAAGCTGCAGTCCAGCCTCACCTGCAACTCCATGGTAACGACCGTCTTCCCCTAGACACAAAGCATCAGCTGTGTGCGCTGTGACAGCACCTATGACTTCCTCCTCAGGTGCTCTTCGACCACATGGGCTGTCTGAAGAGGTATGACTCGGTCCAGGACATTCTCAAGGAGTTCTTTGAGCTGCGCCTGCACTACTACAAACTGAGGAAGGATTGGTTGCTGGGCAGTCTGGGAGCCGAGGCCTGTAAGCTGTCCAACCAGGCTCGTTTCGTCCTGGAGAAGATCGAAGGGAAGATTTCCATCGGTGAGAATGAATCTGGCCAATGACTCAATGGAACTGTCCACTTCAATAATCCACTCTTTGTGTCCTGGCAGAGAACAAATCCAGGCGAGACCTGATCCGTATGCTGGTCCAGAAAGGCTACGAGTCTGATCCTGTTGCTGCGTGGAGCAAAGCTCAGGAGAAGGTACGGAGGCTCCTCGTCACCTTCATTCTGTTGCTCAGCTCAATTAAGATTTGAACCCACACAGGAAGTGGATACAACACTGCTGCAGACTTCATGTAGGTCGACTCAGCGAAACAGACAGGAGCATCTGTTGTCTCCTAATTGGCTGTGATGTGCTGGTTTCTGACAGGCTCAAGAGGAAGAGGAGCACGATGGTAATGAGAGTGACAGTTCCATAGACTCTGGCTCTTCAAGTGGACCAAACTTCAACTACATCCTCAACATGCCTCTGTGGTGTCTGACGAAAGAGAAGGTGGAGGAGCTGCTCAAACAACGAGATCAGAAGGTATCACTTAATTCACGTACGATGTGTGTCTATGTACGATGTGTTCACGTATGATGTCGTCTGACAGAGAGGAGAGCTAGGTGAGCTCCAGAAGAAGTCCTCGGAAGACCTGTGGAAGGAGGACTTGGCTGTGTTCATTGAGGAACTCAATGTTAGTTGTCACTCTTTACTTAACACTTTGCAGAATTTGCGTGCATGACAGTGAGTGTAAGTGTTGGGTAGTAATGTCCTGGCTGCAGTGTGGCTTAAGTGTGATCAGATGCAGCTGGAAGAAATATTTCCTGGTTTCATGAGACGTGTTCATTAGCAGAACAGTTTTAGTTCTAGAACAGTTCATGGTGACGGTTTCGTCATCATGTCCGGTTTTTGATGGATTACGGACATGACGTCTGTGACGACTCAGCAGTTGCTCTCAGACACGTGTGTCATGAACACATAATTGGTCGTCAGAATGTGGAGGCTCTGGAGAGAGAGGAGCAGAGTTTGGGACGAGCCATCAAACTGGTGAAGGGGAAAGTGGGCAAACCCAAAGCCAAGAAGATGAATCTTGAGGAGACCATGCCGTCACCGTTTGGCCGCAGGGTCGATCCGCCGACGCAGCCTCTCAAGGCGGACGCAGCTAAGAAACTGACCAAGAAGAAGAAGGTACGTGATGACGGACAGAAGTTGTTGATGGTAGATGATCAGTGTGGACTGGAGGGATGCCATTCTCTTCTCAGAGTGACGCTGACACAGCCGTGAAGTCTGAGTTTGATGACGAAGCTGGGGGAGGCGACAGTGGAACCACTGAAAACCAAACCACTGTAGTGAAACCAAAAGCTCCACGTGTGAAGAAAGACAAGAAAGAAGCAGGTGCATGATGACGCCCGCAGAGACCTCATCAATGATTGATTAATATGACAGATGATTGATATGACAGGCTGTCAGGGGAAGTAGAAGTCAGTCGATCAGCTGAGTTTATGGTAACCATGTTCCAGGAACTCCGCGAGCCAGGAAACCTCCAACGCCCAAAGGAACTCCTGCCAAGAAGGTGAAGAAGAGAAACCCCTGGTCTGATGACGAGTCCAAGTCAGACAGCGACTTGGAGAAGGTCGTCATCCCCAGAGAGACCAAGTCCCAGAGGATGTCAGGTACGTATGATGGTCGTATTGAACAGCAGCCTTTAAAAATGAGACTCCGGGTGACCTCTTTGTTAAAGGTCAGGTGACTTCTGACCTGACTTCTCCATCTTTTAATAACAAACAAACTTGTCTTTCAGCATCCAAACCAAAGTACACGTTTGACTTCTCTGAAGAAGAAGATGACGAGGGAGACGAAGAGGTGGGCGGAGACAATGTGGCTTCTTCTCCAGTGAGGACGTTCAAGGAGCAGGATAGCGCCCCCGATGGAGAAGGCTATGATGAGGACTCCTCTCTTGCTGGACAAAAGAACACGTAAGAATGAAGATGCAGCTCTCACTGTGTCCAACAGGGGCCCACATCAGGATGTGACAGCTCAGAATATGATTGTCAGTGATTCCTATGAAAGCTATGCTGGCTTAGTGCTCCTGTCACTCATGTTCAGCGTGGTTTTCCAGGTCTCAAGATGTTTCCAAGAAGGAGACCAGCAGCGGTTTCTTCAACAGACCAGTGCTCTCGGAGAAGAGCAATGACAGTGGTACATAACCCTCCCAGAAACTTCTGACAGTCATATGGCCTGCGTCCAAACACATGTTAACGTTAGTGCTTGTGTTGTAGAAGAAGGGTTCAAGTCAGACAGTGACAATAGCGATGCGCCCGTATTCTCCACCTACTCCAGCAGCGTAACATTCGACAAACTACCAGCAAAGCAAGGTACTGGGGCAGGGTCTGAATACGTTTGGAATGTTCTAAAAGCAGGACGACAACTGTGACCCCTAAGTGCCTCTGACGGTCACCTTGTTTCCTCCGGCAGCGAAGAAACCTGATGGCATCGTCAAACCCAAGATCCTGTTGACAACAAAAGCAAAGAAACCAGATAAATCCATCTGGGACTCAGACTCAGACTCCGGGTCAAAGAAACCAGTGGCAACTCTTAAAGGTACAGTGCCACTTCCTGGCTGTTGGAAGGGTGCCGTCACAGCTGCGTCTGTTGAACTGCTGAACTCTGTGCAGGTAAAGGTCGGGGGAGGAAGAGGCGGGGCTCCAGCTCAGAGGACGGCGAGTACAGTCCCATGAAGAAGATTACGAAACCGGTCACCAGCAGAGTGAGTATTTCCTGTGTGCGTGCATGTGTACTGTTGCACAAACAGCGCAGTATAAAATGCTGTAGTACCCACAGTGAAGTATGAAACACTGTCGTATAAGTGTGTGTGTGCATATATATATATATATATATATATATATATATATAGTTAAAAGCTCCACTTTTCAGACAAACATGCATGCGCAGCTAGCCACTCAGCCTCTCCATCTTCAGCTGCTTTCTTTCTCACAATCGTGTCACAAACGTCACGAACGTCAGCAGCTTCACCAGTTTCACTTCCTGGAACTTGTTCTACAGTTCCACAGTCCAGGATCTGAAGCTAAAGTGCTGTGGTAACGTAAGTTATCTTCCTGCAGAAGCCTCAGAAGCCTCTGTCCGATAATGAGGACAGTCCGAGCGCAGCCAACATGCCATCCCACCTCCGACAGGCTCGCGCCAAGAGGGATGTCAAGTACTTTGACAACGAGGAAGATGACGAAGATGACATGTTTAATTAGTTTCCTCCGTGTTCTTGTAGACTTTTGTACATTGGTTTCTTTTTTCATTTCTGGTGATGTTCAATAGTTTTTACAGTGTCAAACATGTTTTTTATTACATATAGTTTTTTTATGCTCATTGAAATGTTACGTATTTGTCAAAAGCAGCTTTTAGAAGTTTAGATGCTGTCACACATTTTAACTGTTAAAGGTCAGTGTAACTTTTTGAACATGAAATTCAAAGTAAACAAAACAATCCTGAAGTGGTTTATTTTTTTGCACACGCACACAACATAGTTCATTGAGCAAATCATCAGGTTCATGAAAGTGTCCCAGGAAACAAATGAAACAAGCCCTGCCCCCTGACACTTATTGCCACATGACTTGATGACATAGTTGGCAACAGGTGATGTCAAATGTTTTTCCATCGCCTGTTGTCACTTGTTTGTTACTACACACATAAACACCTGATGAACATGTAAACAGCAGCTGTTTTTCTCCAATGGCACCATGTGTTTGTCAGGAAGTTCAGACAGGCGACTTCGATCAGTTTTCAGGAGACGTTCTCCGTGCTCCTCCTCCTCTGTTATAAATCGGAATAATTTCGCTCTGTAACCTTAACAACATAACGTGTGTGGAGTGTAAACGACGTTTCCGCCTCCAGACGTCTATTTCCGGTCTCGTACGGAAGCTCGACGGCGCAAAGGCGCAGACGGTTGACGCACTCACGCACTGTTGACGCGCTCTCGCCTGGTTCGCGGGTCATTCCGGGTGACACCGGCGGCCGTGTCCCGGTTCGTGGAGCCGCCGGAGTCCGCGCTGATTCCGGAGCAGGAAGAATGTTCCGCCCTTCACGTCCGGTACGTAGAAGGTCCTCGGTGTTGCTCAGTTCGAGCCTCTGGTTCCGTTCCACTCACACGGATGGATTCACACTGGTGTTCACACTGGTTCGGCTCGTTTACACCCTTCGGAAAACAAACTAAATTGAAAGAACGAAGTGTTGCAACTTTGCATCTTCTCGAACCTTCCGCCTGGTGCTTGGACGGATACCGATCGGATTGAACGGTACCGCAGTTATTTGTGTGAAACAACACATCGACATTTGCCGTGGACCTTTGACCGGAAGTTCTCCGACAACAACATGTACCTACGTCACGTCTGACACGTGTATAGTGTCATTTTTTTCTGTGTTTTTACTGAATGTGTGTGTGTGTGTGTGTGTGTGTGTCAGTTCAGTTTACTTTATACAACTCAATTGTCTCCATGGATCTCACAACACCACAGCCGTTGACCTTCGACCCTCAGTCAGGATAAGGACACACTGCCAGACAACCTCCTCAATGGGGGAAGGCAGATTGCTCAAGGAGAAGCTCAGACAAAGGGGTTCATAAGGTGAGAGAAGGTTCAGCTTCTTGAAGCTGCTGAAAAGTCCAACAGGGACTGTCCATTTACATCTGTCCACGTCCATCCAGTGATTGTAGAGGAATGGCATGTCTGAAGGTTCTTCTTAATCCCGGTCATAGTGTTTTTCTGGGTTCATTCATAGGAAATTGGACTTGTTGTTTGAAGATGTTTCTCTGCTCATCTCAGAATCTTCTTCAGTTCTAAAATGACAAGTGGGGAGTTCAGCTACTAATACTAACTTGGTTTGTGTGAGTTTCAGCCCCCCCCCCCCATTGTTGTCCGAGCCACCTGAGGATTGTTGGGTCATTGGGTGGCTCAAACTGGATGACTGGATGACTGGATGGGTGTTGATCCTCCTGGGGAGAGACTAACACAGTCGTTGTAGTCGTAATATTTCATACTGTTGTTGGTGTGACATCATTTTGCTGCCGTGCATGTGTGTACTTCTACTGCAGTGTGTATTCATCCTTCCTTTAACACTTTACAGCCTGTGTGTCCTCAGCTGTCCTCTCTTACCCAACATGCACTGCAGCTCACTTTGATTACAGAGAGAGAAAGAGAGTTCACTTCCCTCGGTGCCCCCTGCTGTCGTCAGCTCAGATGCTGTTGACAGCCTGTGTTTCTTTTTGGCCCCTCATCACTGAAATACAGAAATACACACACACACACAGTCAGTTTGACTTGAGTGGAAACATCTGCCATCCTCCAGTTGCCATGACGATGTGTCTATACCCTGATACCCAATTAATACAAGGTTGCTTTAGTAAAAATGGCACTACTACTATCGCTGGACCATTAGTAGTATACAGTCGGTTCCTCTGGACCATAAGTAGTATACAGGTAGTACTTCTGGACCATTAGTAGTATACAGGTAGTACTTCTGGACCATTAGTAATATACAGGTAGTACTTCTGGACCATTATTAGTTACTGTTACTACCTCTTGACCATTAGTAGTTCCTATGTACTACTCATCGTCCAGAGGTAGTAGTACAACCTCTGTACCTGTGGGATACTACTAACTGTCTCAGCGGTTGTCGTCCCATCTGTGAGATCCACAGTCCCGTCCCGGGTTCCACCACCGGGTGTCAGTTGTTGAACCTGATTCATTTTAGCAATCAGTGATGGAACTTCCTGTCTCCATCAGGTACCAGAGGTCTGATGAGTTTCTGAGGATGAAGATCTGCCCCTGACCCCCCACCACCAGTATGTCAGGTGAGACACACACACACACACACACACACACACACACACACTGTGTGAGCTTGTGGATCAATGACATATATTGGTCAATTAGTCACTTTCAGCAAGTTTCTTTCATCTATTTCAGACACAGCAGAAAGTGTCTCCACCTGCTGGAGAGATGAGGCAGCGCACAATGGTAACTTCTACTGTCGTCTCATGTCTCCTCATGTCCCATTTGGATCAATATCAATACACATAAACACACATGTGACACACACCCACACGGGTCAGGTGACACTGTAGAGCCAGACACACACATACACACATACCCCCGTGCTGTTTGAGCTGGGGGACGGGGGAGTGAGGTTCATGGTAAAACAGACTCCCCCAGTAGAACAGTCATCAATCAGACAAGAGCAGCCACACACACACACGAACAGAATCATTGCATGTGTGCATCTGCTCGTCCCTCTGACAAACCTATTGACTGGCAGAAGATCAGCCGATAGGACCGCTTTAATCAATGCTGAAGAGCGAAGCGTAAGAAGAGAAAATATTGCAACATGTGTGTTGCAATATGTACAGAATAGAACACATACACATGCACACACACCACCATTACTTTCAAGAATGTTTGACTGATTCAAGTTGAATCTGTATAAAGCAACACACAACGTCCAGGTAGTATCCAGATAACGTCCATGTAGCGTCCAGATAACATCCAGGTAGTATCCAGATAACGTCCATGT
>JBBMJM010000016.1:3437693-3451393 GCA_037832705.1 Centriscus cristatus | reverse complement strand
TCTTTCTTTCTTTCTTTCTTTCTTTCTTTCTTTCTTTCTTTCTTTCTTTCTTTCTTTCTTTCTTTCTTTCTTTCATTCATTCATCCATTCATTCATTCATTCATTCATCGTTCAGACGTGACGTCCTCAGATAAAAGTCCAGAACTTCATGTTTGTCTTCGAATACATTCTTTTTTCCTCCTAATGGACCACACGGAGCGTCTTCTGGCGGCAGGCAGGTAAATAAAAGGCCATTAGAGAACTTCCACGGCCTTCAACGTCCATTACAGACACACGTTCTCCAGCTCGTGCTGTTCCTCCTCGCTCTTCTGCAGCTCGAGTGAGGGACATTAGCAAACCATCACTTTCACATTTTTTTCCACTTCTTCAACTTCCGATGAAAACAGTTTGATTTCACTTGCGCAGTGAACGAGGAAACCGGCCGTGTCTCCAGCTCACTCGCTCATATTTTCCTCCTTCTCAGTGACGTGATGAAATCATCATGTGTAATAAGTTTCCTTGCAAACGATGGGTGCAAATCCTCTGAGAGGATTACCGGGATAAGATGTCATCACCGCTGCTGATCACACACAAACACACACAGGGTCTGCAGGCCGTCCTCAGGCTCGGTGTAGGACGGCAGGTAGGACGCCTCCAGCCAGTTTTAGCTGTTTGGCTTCATTTGAAACTTGCTCCTGAAGACATTTTGATGAGTCAGCAGCGTTCAGCCTCCGCGGACCACACACGACCCTTTAACACCAACGGTATCGCTGCTGATACGTTTGGATACTTTTCATACTTTGGACCTCTGTCCCTCGTTTGTCACCATCAGACACCTTGAACGGTTCCTGAAGGTCGGTTCCTCCACCTCCGAGCCAGGAGAAGTTCTGCAGTTGAGTGTTCGTGTTCACAGTGTTGTCATGGCAACAGATTTACAGCCGTTCCTCTCTGAGCGCCGACCTCAGGTCCTGGGTGTCCAGCGTTCCCATCCCGGTGAATGAGGCTGGGGGAGTCGGATCGTTCAGGAATTCTGCGGTGGAACCGGAAACAGACCCGGGTTCTGTCTCAGGATGGAGGCGTGTTCCGTTCTGCTGGCTGCACTCGTGCTCAGCAGCTGGTGTCCTCGAACACGTCCCTTTGATGAACGCCCAGATGTTGGACACGATGAGGACGTACGTCCAAACCCCCTGAGTGAAACCGATGCGGAGACCCTGGACTTTCCTGGAGAGAACTGGAACGGGCCGAACCAGGACAACTACGAGGACGCTGACTGGCATCCTCCGAGTCACCCCCAGGAGTCGCACTCTGACCTTCGCCCCGATGCCCCGCTGGTGACGCGTCGCGGTGGGACAGCCCCCACCGACGCCACCAACCAAACCGCTCCCGCCGTGCCAGCAGCGCGCTGCGGCGAGTTCAGCAGCCAGCTGACGGCCGGGGGCCAGTGCCGTCTGATCGCCACGCTGCCCCCGGTGGGGAAGACCCAGACGCGCTGCCCGGACATGTTCCGCTGCACCGATGACGTTTCCTTTTGGCTTCACGAGAACCGGAACAGGAAGCAGCAGCTGGGGGAGCTGAGAGAGACGATGTCCGAGCTGAAGGAGGAGCTGAGGAGCCATCGGCACCGGGTCAAGGCCCTGGAGACGCAGGTAGACGGGTCTACGGGTCAAAGGGACAAGTCGGCGCTGTTCGGTGGGCGGGGCTGAGAGATGAGCTCCGCCTCAGCAATCAGCAACAAATTGCACCTTCAGCCACATCAGCATCCGGTGTTGGAGCAGATTTCCCACAATAAAAAGACGGTTCCATTGCATCGTACAGTGAAACGAAACATTTGGACGAGGGATTGTTTGTAGGAGAGAAATGATGAAACCGTTGTTTCCCGGTTTATCGCTGCGTCTCTTTATCTGTGTTGACACCCGTTAAGTCCGGATTAACCCTGAAGGCTAACGGCGTTAACCCTCCAGCCCTGTGCCTGACGCACAGCGCTCAGTCTGCCCTCTCTGCGCTTTTCTTTCTTCTTTCCAGCAAAATGAAGAAAGCCTCGCTTCAAACTCGACCTTTGACCTCCGTTTCCGTTCACTGGAGTTGCACCTGGCTGAGGCTAAGGCACTGCTCCACGTGCACGCGGCGCTGCTGTACGAGCTGCAGGGGCAGCTGCGCAACCTGTCGGCCGCCACGCAGCACACGAGCCAGGGCGCGGGCTGCACGCCCACCCGCCCGCCGCTCGGCATGCGCGACACGCTGGTTCCAGGTACACGTGTGAGTTGCACACTCATGCAACTCTACTGTCACGTGAAGCACTTTCAGGGATCGTTAGCATGAAGGTTTTAGGACGACGATGATCAAGGAGTTGGATTCTTTTTATTTTCATGATATGACCCTGAAAAAGTAAAGTAAAGAAAATTTATGGGGAGAAAACTTCACTGACTAGATCAACACACTTTTATATATTTTTTGTTTTGTCTTTAAAAGTCGTTGATTTTGTGTTTGATTGATGTAAATCAGAGTTACAACCCCCCCCCCCAACTGCGAATGTCTTACGATGCTAACGATGCTAACGATGCTAACGATGCGGAGACGTTCCTAACTCCTTTGTTATGTGTCTTTGCCGTCTCTCTCAGAGGGACAGTCCTTGTCTTTCTGCCCATCAGACTGTGCGTCCTTGTATCACAGCGGCGTTCGGCGCTCTGGGGTTTACACCATCGTCCTGTCGCCAGGAGCCACCGTCCCCGTCTACTGCGACATGGAGACAGAGGGTGAGACCAGGTGTCTCTTTGTTCTGTGGCGTATTCTCTGTCCCCGTGTTGCCCCCCACCTTCCTCGCTGTGACAAACTCTCATGAACATTCTTAGTGACGACTTGTTGTCGGTTGTGCTGCCTTTGTCCAGCTTCTCATGTACGAGGAGTGAACGTAGCGCCGCAGCGACCTGCCGTTGTGTGGTCGACGTGACCTGCTATCTGCTGTCCACAGCTCGATTCTAGATTCCCTGCCGACACCCTCTCATCCCGTAATGTGCTCATGTTTCCACAGTCACACGTGTTTGTGCGCGTGTGATGTCGTTCTTTAAACATCCAGAGTTTGTGCGTCAGGTGGCGGTTGGACCGTGTTCCAGCGGCGGCGAGACGGTTCTGTGAATTTTAACCGCGCCTGGTGGGAGTACCGCGATGGCTTCGGTGAGCCTCGAGGAGAACACTGGCTGGGGAACCAACAGCTCCACCTGCTGTCCAACCAGCGTCACTACAGCCTCCGCATCGATATGCAGGACTGGAGCCACGCCCACAGACACGCCCTTTACCACAACTTCAGGTGTGTAGACACAAAGACGGAAGGTCACGGTGATACGCTGTCTAGTTTTTATATCGTTCCATTGTTTACCCACTTAGCTTGATTGTATTTTATTCATTTCTCTCTTTTCTTTTCTCTCTGTCAAAGGTTTTATTCCTGCACATGCTCCTTGTTTTTTTATATATATTCTTGCATTGGGGGCTGGGTGGGGGTGCTGATTTAATGTCTCGCCGTGTGTGTGTGTGTGTAAATGAGGTCTCTGTTTCTCCCACAGGGTCGAGGACGAGGAGAACCAGTACCGCCTTCATGTGTTGGGTTTCACCGGCACGGTGAAGGATTCCTTCGGCTGGTACCACGATCAGCAGGGCTTCAGCACGCCAGACACCGGCAACATCTGTGCTGAGATCAGCCACGCTGGCTGGTGGTTCCACCAGTGTTTCCATGCCAACCTCAACGGGGTTTACTACAAGGTGATGCACTGCCGCTTACACAAACATATCCTATCTACTTTGACGTTCAGGAATAAGATTGTTTATATGTCCTCCAGGGAGGACGATATTCTCTGAAAGCTCAGAACCTGCTGGGGCCTGATGGCATCGTCTGGTTCTCCTGGAAGGACTCAGACTACTACTCTCTGAAAGCCGTTTCCATGATGATACGACCACACAACTTCAGACCACGCTTGTCGCCGTAGAGGGTGCTTGTCGTCGTGACACTGCAAACCCCGTCACAGTACACATTACTCTGGATTTGCCTCCTCTTTTTCATTCTGAAATCTCAGTGCTGCTTGTTTCCTTTCCTGTGCTTTTATAAAACTGTTCTCTCTTTGTGCTTCAGTGGTAGCCAGTGGCTGGGGAACCCTTATTAAAGTTGTTTTGTAACATCCCATAATGCATTTGTGAAAGGGTCTTGCTAATTGCTTTCAACAGTTCCTGCAGTCGCTGAGAATCCAGAGCAACAATGTCACTTCCCTCGTGCTTTGAGTCTCAGTGTTTGTCCCTATTACCTGCTGTCATTAAAATAGGAACTCGTGTAGAAACATAGAGAAAACAGAGCTGAACTGAAAAGTACTGAAATAGCATAAAATTAAGATAAAACTTGTGACTCTCTCTTTTTATTTCCCGAACATAAACATCATAAACGAGGATGTTAAAAAACAGCATTCCCCTGCCTGACAATCACTTCAACATAACCACTGACTTTGTCCTTAACGCGACAAAAATAAAAATAAATGTTTTGCCCGTTTTCGGTCGTAGCGTCTCCGTCCCAGAATCCTTTGCGCGGCGGCCGGGAAGGTGACAGCGGACGGCTAAGATGGCGTCTGCCTACCTCAGCCACCAACAGAAGGTGCTGCGGCTTTACAAGAAGTCCCTGAGACACCTGGAGTCCTGGTGTATCTTTCGGTAAGTCACCGACGGACCAACAGACCGATGAGTGAACACACAGGACGAGGCCCCGTTTTTTTAGCTATGTGATTGCTAACTTGCTAAGCTAACGACGTAGCTAACCGCTAGCTAGGTCACTCACTCCGCAGGCTCTCATACCCTTTGAAATACCTGTGTCCTCGTTTGTTCATCCATTCATCCGTCACTCAGTCTCCTGTGTTTCGTGCCTAAATGAAGGATCTGCTCTTGACTGTACTGGGTTGTGGTCATATCAAATCTTGCCAGTATTTCTCAAGCTAACGTGTATTTAAGTCTTAGTGACGAAGTAGCTGTCATGAATAAAAATGTATGGTCACGTTGCTTAGTAACAGGCAATTAGGAAGGATTGTGTTAAAGGATTTTTGTGTATTCATACAATTTCAGAGAATTGACGATGACGTTATCACAGTTTGCACCAGTTTTGAAAAAGTTAAAGATATCAATCTCTCTTTTGTCCGTTCTGTTATTTCTTACACAGAGACAAGTACAGATTCTATGCCTGCATGCTGCGGGCTCGCTTTGATGAAAACAGGAATGAGAAAGACATGGTGAAGGCCACCATGATGCTGAAGGCGGGAGAGGAGGAGTTCTGGACCAACCAGCATCCTCAGCCCTACATCTTCCCCGACTCCCCTGGAGGAACCTCGTATGAGAGATATGAGTGCTACAAGGTGAGTGAACTGTCCGCCACACTCAACTGCACATCAACAGCTTCACGCCTCCAAACGTAGATTTCAGTTATTTCAAGTCCCAATCCTGGTGGTGAAATGTCGACATGTGTAGTGACGGCACTCGTCGCCTGCTTCAGGTCCCAGAGTGGGTGCTCGACCACTGGCACCCCTCGGAGAAGGCCATGTACCCTGACTACTTCGCCAAGAGGGAGCAGTGGAAGCAACTGCGAATGCAGAGCTGGGACAAAGAGGTGAGCGCCTGTCAACGACCCCTCCCCTGGATTCTGTGTTCTCCCTTTAGCACCGTGTCTAAGGTCATGTTGAACTAATTAGACAAGTTCTACCACCAGTGTCCAAGCTCGTGCTTCAACATACCTAATGTGACTTACCGTCCTGTTTGGTTCCAGGTGGCCCAGCTGCAGGCCGAGACCCCGGCTGGAGGCCCCAGGAGCGAAGCCCTCCCTCCGGCTCGCAAAGAGGGTGACCTCCCCCCTCTGTGGTGGCAGTACGTCACGCGCCCCAGGGAGCGGCCCACATAAGCACCCACCCACCCTCCATCCTGCACCTGGGTTCAGTCGGCCACTGTCAGGAAACTGTCCGGACTGACTGACCCGCTGGTGAAACCCCAGCCCACTTCAGAGGGGGTTCATCCTTCAGTAGTCAGTTGTAGGTGGGACACTTGTACATTTATCTCGTAATACCTGTATCTATACCAGAAAAATAAAACAAACATGTATCAGCCGGTATGTTGTGTGAGTGTTGAACAGGATGTTGTCATGTGAAATGAAATACCTGCATATTTGTAGTTGCAAAGGACAAGGTGACCATATTATGAAAACTGATCAGACAGAACTACTCTTTAAACCTATGTTGTGTCACCATTTGTATCACAAGAAACATGTTTTGTATATGTAGTTTTTGCATAAATACTGAGTTTATAACCGGAATCTGTTCATGAAGGTCCTCACCACTTCAGGTCATGTGGTTGGTGTCTGCGGGGCTGGTATGCCTCCTCCAATATGGCGGCGACGTTGCCGTGTTGGCGACAGAGCTATGCTAGTCGTATGTAGCCTGTCTCGTTTCGCTAAGGATTCTGGGACTACAAGGCGTTGAAACCCTAATATATGTATAATGCGTGCACAATGTCATCTGGTTGCGTCACGTTTTTGGGTACGTTTGCTTGTAAAAGTTAATTCGTGCCAGTTTCAGGTAGATGGACCATATGTGTAACTACAATCCTACAGCTGGAGCCATGTAGGCGCGTCCGTCACAGTGGAGCTTTCTGCTGTCAGAATAATTACGGTACCAACCTAATGGGAACAGTGAGGGCTGTTTTTCGAAGCGCACATGCTTTTGCGAGTATGGCCCAGCACAGATTCATTGGTAAGAAATGTGTTTCTTTGTGCGGAATTAAAACCGTGGAAGGGGATGAGAGACCCTGAGTTCGTCCCGTAGTAAACAGCGTGTTTCGTTAGCTTAGAAGCTAACGGAGTTAGCGCTGCTAGTGACAGCGCAGTGGTCACCGAGGCTTTGGGCTCTTTTTAGTTTTTGTCACACATTGAGCTCTAATAAAGTTTGTAATTGTGGTTTTGTCAGCTGTGTTAGCATTGAAGTTCACATTTCATTGAATCAGAGGTTCCATGCAGCTCACTACGAAACAAAGCAACCAAAGCTCCCTGCGCGACAATGACAGGAGGACGTTGATAATATAACATGCAAACGAGCCTTTAAACCACAAGTTTAAAGAATCAGCCTGTGTTTTCCAGCCTCGTTCCCAGGGCCCGATCCAGCAAGCAGGTTTAGCGGAAATCCTGAGTATGTTAATTCTGACATGAAGGCTGATTTTTCTCTTTTATTTAGATGTAAACTGAAAAAACAACAGCAACCAAATCAGACTCAGGATTTTCACAAATCCTGTTACATTGGAATGTGCTCCTGATGTTCAGCACACGGTTTTTGCATCATCACAAAAACATATTTACTGTAAACATAGTGTAATAATGTCCATCGCAGACATCGGTGTGAACCTGACTGATCCCATGTTCAGAGGACTCTACAGAGGGAAGCAGAAACATGATGGTGAGCAGCTTCTTTGGACTTGTGCTGGATGTTGACAGGGTTTGTCTGAGAGCTGCTGTTCTCTGACAGACGACTTTGAGCAGATCATCGACAGAGCTGTGAAAACGGGAGTGGAGAAGGTGAGTAGGGGAGCGCTCAGACCGAACCCAGACCGACCGGACGGGGTGTGTCTGTGTAAGTAATGCAGTACTTTGTCACAGTTTGTGATCACGGCGGGAAGCCTGGAGGACAGCAGGGGGGCTGTCAGACTGGCAGAGACCAGAGGTAAACCTCACCTGGACAGACGGACGATTCAACCGATGGTCTGTGGCTCTGTGTCTATGTCCCTGCTGCGCTCCACAGGTGAGTTCTACTGCACCGTCGGCTGCCACCCGACCCGCTGCGGTGAGTTTGAGCACGACGGAGAATCCCAGTACCTGACCGGGCTGCGGGAGCTGGCAGCGGCACACAGAGGGAAGGTGGTCGCCGTCGGAGAGTGTGGACTGGGTGGGTTCACCCTGAACACCCACCTACCCGGTGGTCCTCAAGACACCTCTAGACACATTATGTACATAGGAACTTTCATAAACGGACCGCCGTTCGTATTTCCATGTTTATTGAAGTTCTGGTCTCCCTCCAGATTTTGACAGGTTGGAGTTTTGCCCTAAAGAGACTCAACTCAAGTAAGTTTCCTGCCGTTTGCTGCGTGTTTGACGGTGCTGACCGACAGCGGTTTGAACGGACTCCTGATCCGTCAGGTACTTTGAGAAGCAGTTCGACCTGGCGGAGGAGACCAGGCTGCCGATGTTCCTGCACTGCAGAAACTCCCACCAGGAGTTCGTCGGTGAGTGTGTGAGATTCCTGGTGTGTTGCTGTCGTCAGACCCTTTCACGTTCTCTGCTGGTGATCTGACAGACATCATGAGGAGAAATCGAGACAGATGCGTTGGAGGAGTGGTGAGTAGGTCACAGTGGACCGATGAAGCCAGACGAGTCAGCGGTTGTGGTCAGTCAGCTTCATCATCCTCCCCTCAGGTTCACTCCTTCGATGGGACGGCAGAAGAAGCCGCCGCCCTCGT
Organism: Centriscus cristatus; assembly: GCA_037832705.1. Lineage (NCBI taxonomy): Eukaryota > Metazoa > Chordata > Actinopteri > Syngnathiformes > Centriscidae > Centriscus > Centriscus cristatus. The sequence goes on along the minus strand of JBBMJM010000016.1, from coordinate 3,442,900 downwards.
TGACCTGGATCTTTATATCGGGATAAACGGCTGGTGAGAGGATTTTGAAAACATCGTGTTGAGGTTCTCTACCTGAAACACACCTGAGCTCAGTCGCAGCAGTTTACTGAGAGTTCTCGGGTTTGAATAAGAGTCTGGACTGTTTGTGAATGACTGAGGATCCTAGTTGGGTTTTTCAGCTCCTTGAAAACTGAGGCCAACATTGAAGCCATGACGTCCGTTCCCACTGAGAGACTCATGATAGAAACAGGTGAGTTGGAAACTGAACTGTCCACACCAACAGCTCGTGTGCTGCGATTCAGTCCAACAGGGGGCAGCATTTCCCTTCAAAGTCTGACCCTGGCTCTGGCACAGTTCTGCCAGTTGACAGAATCTGAATTGACATTAATGTGACTCCACGTGACGAAAGCTTCATCGCCACACTGACACCTGCAGTCAGCAAAGTTTCAGTGGGTTGATATTAAATCCAACTGCCTCTTCCCCCTCAGATGCTCCGTGGTGCGGAGTAAAGAACACTCACGCCGGCTCCAAGTACGTTAAAACTACATTTCCAACAAAGAAGAAGTGGGAGGCGGGTCACTGCCTGAAGGACCGGAACGAGCCATGTCACATCGTGTGAGTAGCTGTGACGATTCATCAGCCGTGAACTTCACACCTCACTCACTACATCTACATTTCAGCCAAGTTCTAGAGGTCATGGCAGCAGCAAGGGAGGAGGACCCAGAGGAGCTGGTCAGCACCATTTACAACAACACCATGAAGGTCTTTTTTTCCTCCAGAGGATGACAGAGCACATGCAAACATCTGATACGGCCATTCTATAAACAAATCTTTGGAATATCTGTCCATCATACTATCAGGTTCCATAGGACATTTTCATCATTCAAAGTAAACATTCGGCCTTTACTGTAGCAACGTTCGCTGCATTTTCAGGCTACAAAATCATGTGTATTGATGAAATAAAAAATAAATATATTAACATTTTGACATTTGATTTTTTTTAAATACTGCTTTTGTTTAAAACACTTAATGTGAAACGAAACCCTAATTGTCAGGTATATCCGTTGTAAGTATTGTCTTATATTATTTCTTTTATATTTGATTTATTTTGGGGTTGGGATTTTTAGGATTTTTCTTCTTTTCTGTCCTTTTTTAAGTGCTGTGAGAGAAAGTTGCGCGTGATTTCGTTGTAGTGAAAATAATATGGATTCTTATTAAATCAGCACCGTAAATTGTATAAAAGTCTTCTTCGATGAATACAACTTCCGGTGTGCGCTGATTTCGCTCCGTACGTCGGCTGCCGCGCCACCTGACGCTCGACGTGACGTCGCTTACGTCATCCCGCCTCAGCCGGACGAACTTCTCCATGAAAACAAAAGGAAACGGAAATTTCCACGGTGTGTTTGCGGCACCGGACGGGTCCGGAGGGGGGAGACGTGCGAGCGGCGGACGGTTGGTGGCGGTAAACTCCGCGTCAGCAGCAGAAGAAGAAGCAACAGGAGGTTGACTGACTCGGACGGACATGGCGGACGACAGCAGGCTCCCGGCTGCCAACCGTCACAGCTAAGCCGAGGATCAGCGCGGACGCAGCTGAGCTTAAATGTCGGTGAACGTTCCACGGACCTCCGCGGCTCACTGGGACTCTACGCTCCAGGCTTAGCCCGCATGGCGTCGACTCAAGCCCGGATCGGCCAGCAGGCCCTGGCGGTGCTGGATGTGGCTCTGCGAGTCCCCTGCATCTTCATCATCGACGCCATTTTTAACTCGTACTACGACCCGGGGTCGGGATGGGCCGGGGCGATGGGGAAGGTGTTGGTCCGAGTCGTGGGTACGTAGTCTGTGACCCCCGGGAACCGGCAGCTAACGTTAGCTCGGCTAGCCGGCGCTGGCTGTGACGTAGCAGTCCGAGGCAGCTACGTCAGCTGTCACACCGGGAGTGTTTGGTAACGTCAGGCGGAATAAGACTTGTCTGGGTATGTGGGGCAGAGATCAGTGCTGGCGAGTTAGAACGTTCCACATATCAGCCTCCACTTCCTTCCTGTCCACAGCTGTCATTTCAGATATCCACACAGATGGAAAGATACTTGTATTGATCCCCGTCAGAGTAAAACATCTAAGACTAAACTCTGCACAGACAAACAAGCGCCTTACATAAGCCCCTGTTTGTTCAGTAAATTGACCCTTGAACTGCGTGTGGCGTTCTCCAGGAGATCTGGGGCTGAGGTGACTGGGGAGAACGTGTGGAACCAATGCGTGTGCTCAGCAGGAGCAACATGAAAGTGTTCCGCACGTTGTGACAGAACCAAAGTTGAACTTTGACTTGAACTGCTGTGTGTGTTTGAATCGATTGTTACTGCTGAATAAGTTGGACGTCTCAGGGTTTGCTGCTGTCTGTCAGAACAGCTGCTAAAAGAACCGGACGAAGGTCGCCAGAGGTCGCCAGAGGTCGGCTCTTTGAGCTGAGGCGAGGCTGAAACTCTCCCAGCCAATCAGATGGAGGCTGTGAGCATCCGGTCGTGTCCGTCCTCTGACAGGAAGTTGTGTCCTGTGTTTCCCAGGCGTCCTCATCTCCACCGTGGTGCTGCTGCTCTCCCAGAAGGCCTTGTTCAAGTTCTACACCCTCTTCTTCGCCGTTCTCCTCGGCATGGCCGCCGTGCTCATCAACTACTACGCCACGTCTCACGTGGACTTCTACAGCGCCTACTACAAGGCAGCGCTGGGCTTCCGGCTGCTGCCCCGGAACGGGCCCAGCCTGTGGCTGGGCATGGCGGCGGTCCAGCTGGTCTTTGGCGTCGGATACGTGTTCCTGCTCAACCTGCACTCGGTGTTTGCCGCTCTGGTGGTCCTGGACATCATGATCCCTCTGTGGGGGCTGATGATCGAGCTCCCCACGGACGTCCGGCAGCTGGTGGCCGTGTTCTCGGGCCTGGCGCTGGCCCTCAACACGGCCGTGTGCCTGGCCCTGAGGCTCAGGTGGTTCTACTACTCCTGCCGGTACGTGTACCTGCTCGTGCGGCACATGTACAGGATCTACGGGCTCCAGCTGCTGTTGGAGGACACGTGGAAGAGAATCAGGTTCCCGGACGTTCTGCGCGTGTTCTGGCTGACGCGCTTCACGGCCCAGGCTCTGATCCTGCTCTACGTAGTGCAGGTGGTGAGGAGGGAGAGCGGGAATGTCACGGGCGGTGCAACAGACGGGAGCGCCGACCCACCGGTAAGAGCAACTCGCCAGACGCCGTTGTTGTTGTTGTTAGCCAGCTAGCATGAGGCGAAGGAGAGGTGGAGCTACGATGTCATCATCTGGGTTTGACAGATGTGAGAAACACTGTCGATTCACATTGATTCAACAATGAGCGTATTCGGTCTCCATGACGACCACAAACTACTGATTCACCTGAACTTGTGTCAGTGTGGACGTGGCCTCAGATACAGGCGGCTAGATTGACTGTTTTTTTTTTTTTTTACTTGTTTTCCTATTTATCCCACCGTATATAGAAGATTGACTCGGCTCCACTCAGCATGCGTCACCGTAAACAATGTGCAGTTTTCCAAGAGATGTACATAAGCGTTTCCGTGGACACACAGGGTTACCTGCCGAGCTGGGACGTGTTCTGGGACCTCACAAGTAACCTGATCATCTCCGGCTGCGACTCCACACTCACCGTCCTGGGCATGAGCGCCGTCATCTCCTCCGTCGCTCACTACCTCGGCCTCAGCATCCTGGCCTTCATCGGTACCAGTCCGACCTGTGGACCAATGAGGCGCTGCGGAGCGCGCCTGGAGTCTCACGTGTCGTGTCTGTCTCAGGGTCGACGGAGGAGGAGGACAAGCGTTTGGGTTTCGTGGCTCCTGTTCTGTTCTTCATCCTGGCTCTGCAGACCGGTCTGAGCAGCCTGGACCCCGAGGAGCGTCTGGTACGTCGCAGCGGGAAACCGTCGACTCGGTGTGCTTAGTGAATGGATCGGTGTGTCGTGTCAGCGTTTCTTCTTCTGCGGGTGTGTGTCTGCGTTGAGTCGGTCCCTTTTTTTCCCCGTTCTCAGTGTTTTTCTTTGTTTCCGTAACAACGAGTTGGCCATGGTTAAATCGTCTTCTGGTTGTTGTTGTTTTCTCGGCGAACTCACGTGATGCAAACATTCCGCGGTTGCTGTCGTCTGTGGACGTCCAAGTAGCCATGGCGACTAGTTACCTTTCTGGAGAGGTGACGTCAGGCTACCCCCAGTGTGGCCCCCACTCGGTCCCTGCGCCGTGGCGTGTGTGTCCGGCCTGTGATGGTGTTGTCGGTTCTGATCCAAAGGTCCGTCTGAGTCGGAACATGTGCCTTCTGCTGACGGCCATCCTGCACTTCATCCACGGTATGACCGACCCCGTCCTGATGTCCCTGAGCGCCTCGCACGTGTCCTCCTTCCGGCGTCATTTCCCCGTGCTGCTGGTGTCGTCGGTGCTCTTCGTGCTCCCCGTGGCCCTGAGCTGCGCCCTGTGGCACCTCTACGCCCTCAACACCTGGCTGTTTGCCGTCACAGCCTTCTGCGTGGAGCTCTGCCTCAAGGTGAGCAGAGTTCCTGCGTGCCCCCTGGATCCGCCCCTCAGGTCGGAGGTTCACGTCTCTCTCGCCCCTCCTCCAGGTGGTGGTGTCGCTGACGGTCTACGGCCTCTTCATGGCCGACGGCTTGTCCAACGTTCTGTGGGAGAAGCTGGACGACTACGTGTACTACGTGCGCTCCACGGGCAACATCATCGAGTTCCTGTTCGGGGTCATCATGTTCGGAAACGGCGCCTACACCATGATGTTCGAGTCGGGCAGCAAGATCCGCGCGTGCATGATGTGTCTGCACGCCTACTTCAACATCTACCTGCAGGCCAAGAACGGCTGGAAGACCTTCATCAACCGCCGCACCGCCGTCAAGAAGATCAACTCTCTGCCGGAGCTGCGCGGGGACGAGCTGAGGGACATCGAGGACGTGTGCGCCATCTGCTACCAGGAGTTCTCCACGTCGGCCCGCATCACGCCCTGCCACCACTACTTCCACGCGCTGTGCCTGAGGAAGTGGCTCTACATCCAGGACACCTGCCCCATGTGCCACCAGAGGGTGTACGTGGAGGACGACGGTCGGGACAGAGCCGCCTTCTCCAACAACAACGGGGGCTACGCCGCGCCGCAGGACAACGCCGCCGCCGCCGCGGCAGCAGCAGCAGCAGCAGCGCCGGCG